>CM050428.1:21540264-22017764 GCA_027564155.1 Gymnocypris eckloni scoliostomus
AGGTCAGGCTTGTAGCTTGACACCTCTGCAGATCTTCCCATCATCCACATGCAGCCGTGGGTCTTATTACAGAAACTGACATAACATGATAAAGAAAAGCTATTTTTTAATGACAAGATTAAAGCACTAGAATATGGAACAAGTAATAGGAAGTCATCAGAGGGAAATATCTGCGCGCATATTAAAACTGAACAAACTGGCAAATCAGCGCATATATCAGATATCATATAATCTCATTCATGGCCTTTGGTTTTGACATGTGGAAAATTGAAATGCCAAATACGACACTATGTGAACCAGCGGAAATAGTTCTGGAGTGAAACTAATATTTGAAAATGAATATTGATGTAATTATAATATTTTGCTACATTACTGTTATAGTGAAGTATTAGTATATTATTACAATTTAAAATCTCTTTTTAGTTACACTTTTTTTTAAGTTGTCCTGTTACAGTGCAATTATGCATTTAAGAACTGAGTAATATTAATTAATTCAAAAAATATGTGCTTACTACATGGTTAGGATTAAGGTTATTTGCATGTAATTATGCATAATTTGTTGTTATTATAATAGTAAGTACATGCAATGTGTAACAAGGAAACATTAAAATAAAGTGTTACCCTATTTTCTATATTCAGTGTCTCAGTGTCAGTTTTATTATTATCATTATCATTATTATTGTTATCAGTGATAAAACAACTAACGTTTTTTTTCAATTTTATCTGAATGTATTTGTGATGAATAGAAAGTAAAAAAGAGAGGAAAATTATTTTGAAATATAAATATTGTAAAACGTTATAAATGTTTTAAATGTTTGTTCGTATAAATGACGATCCATCATGTCTGTCTATCTATCTATCTATCTATCTATCTATCTATCTATCTATCTATCTATCTATCTATCTATCTATCTATCTATCTATCTATCTATCTATCTATCTATCTATCTATCTATCTATCTATCTATCTATCTATCTATCTATCTATCGGTATATGTGTGGAAAGAGTGAGAGAGAAATGTATGATTGTATGAAATAACTGTTAATATTTCAAATATTTCAAGCCTTTTAGACTATAGTTCCCGTATCAGGTGATGTTGAGATCTGCTTGCTTTTATAGACCATTCTGTGGAACTCAGGGCCCTGTGCGACTGTCTGTAAGACCTGTAAAGACAATGTCCCGGCCCTGATGACAACAACTACCTAGTCTGAAAATGGCTGCCCTTGTATTTGTACACACTGTTTACCAAGGACATTCACAGTTCATTAACCTACTTTCATATGTACATCCATTCAGGAAAGCAATCTCAAGCCAAGATTTCTTTGAAGGCCTGCTCTCGGTCTGAAGGTGGATGACTCTGCACACGATGCTCACATCTCTGTGCTCCAGTGCAGCTGAATTCAAATCTGGAATCAGATGTTTTTATTTGAAACGAGTCTGTACCCTCTGAAGATAAGAATGGACTTTTTAATTTTTTTCTAGTTCACTAGTCATGTGAACAGAAGATTAAGCTTGGATGTGTGAACACAGTGTTTGTTTTTGAGTTAACCTTTAAAGAAGTCTTGTGGGGAGTTTGCAATTAATTTGCACATGCATTTTATCTTAATTTAGCACCAATTTATGGAAATAATTATGAAAATCATGCACCGACACAAACACGCCCAAATATTTAGAGCTGAATGCAATTTGTAATTTGTATGCAATTCCCAATATCACAGGAGTTGTACATTGTGAAGGATCCAGCAGACTGTTACAATCTGCCAGAATGACTGCCAGCATCTCTCCAATGCACAAAGTGCACTCAAATACATCACACATCTGGATATATGCCTGGTTATGTTGTCTTCTCCATCATTTGATCATCATTTGGTAAATTACCCTCACTATAATCACTAGATTATGTACATAAACATCTCTTTTAAATAAAATCATGTTTACCGCCTGCTTTCCTTGTGCTGTAACAGTATGACATTAATTGCACCAAGACAAAAGCAATGAGTTTTGTGAGTAAGGCTCATTTTATAATGTGCCTACTTTACATATGAGGCATGTTTACGCTAAAGAATGACAGTGACTTCGTTTAAATACGGTGAAGCACTACCCTGAATACCATGTATTTCAGGGCATTTAGCACCTGGTTATGTTAGACTGCGGCAGGTTAGTAAACAAGACAAGAAGAAGACAGTGCACACAAATGTTATATTAGGGGGCGTTTATACACCATTTTCAACTAAATATGGAAAACTTTTTATGCATTTTTGCTGTCCATTTACACAACAATGGCGTTTTGGGTTCTATAGTGGTTAAATGTGAGATATAATTTTTTTGGGGTAAATCTAATGGACAGTCTTTGGTCTCATTAATCTATTAATCGTTCCAGAGCAAATAGTGTTGGCTGAGGACAGAATTCCACCATGTTATATATTACGTAACATTAATTAGTGCTGCATTTTTACTTTTGACTGAATTATACAGCAACTTTTATTATGGCTATTGTTGTTGTTTATTAAATATTATTAAATACATAATATTTTATATAAATAATAGTAGCATTTTATAGTATTTACAGTAGTATTAGGAAATGGTGCATGTGTTCGTGATGGTGTTTTTAGTTACTTTGATGAGATGCTGACAAGAGATGGCGACAGTTTTCCTGAGCGAGACAGCAGTAAAGACTTTTATATTGAAAGAGACTGAAACAGGGTTGTAAACCAGGAAGTAATTTTATTTCAACAACAACTTGTAAGATGCACTGAGCAGCACTGTCATAAGAAATCAGCCTTAACAGATGAACAAAAAATAGTATGACGAACATTCAAACTAATGTTTTATTGTGAATATGAGATTAAGCTGAAGAAAGAATGGTGTATCAAATGTTTTTCTTCGTTACTAAGTTCTATGACGTTTTTGAATTAGTAACAGAGGCTTGGGTTCATCTGTTAAACTGTAAACTTGAGATTTTAATCTGTGGCTGAAGGAGGTTGTTCCGCACAAAAGAGGGTTTTAAAGACGCGTTGTTATTGTTTCTTATGTATTTACACACTCGTGCCATCAAACTATAAATGCAATACAAAAAACTATAAATGCAATATCATACTTGTAGACATGCGATATGGCTGTATATCAGCACTGTAGGTAATGCCTTGCACAGCCTTGCTGATGTAAAGCCATATCACACTTTGACTCGAATGATATTGCTCATATACATATGTTTATTTTATTTTAATTAATTCATTTTAGTGTTTTTTTCAGCATAAATGTTGGCAGCTGGCTGAAATAAATTATAGAAAACATTTTATTTCAGGTATCAATATGTTTGTATAATTATTTATGTTTAGTTTCTGTTATATATTTAGTTAACAATAATAACCCTGGCACAACAAATGAGGTGCAGATATTTCATTAAAACATTAGGTTTACATGTTTGCAATTAAAGATTGATGACATGGAAATTGTATTTGTGCATTTACACAGACAAAAACTGTCTGCTTATAAAGCATTTAAATGAAGGCAAGTAAACCAAAGCAGGTGTATTGATCATCTTTAATTTATTAGTGTTAGTAGGAACATCTAGGGAAATAAGAAAATGATTTAATGTGTTCTAGATCAATATGTTAATTATATTCCGTTTGACATTCTATTTGGCGGCTATAAGCAGCCTTATATAATGCACTATACACTTCTCTAAATGACTGACCTTTCTTTTGTGTCATTTATTGATCTCTTTAGCTGCACGATGGTCAACAGAATCACATTTTCTGCTCATTTCTTTCCACCTCCCACTTATGACGCCACATCGACGTGTTTTGGGTTGACGAGCCTCAATCAAGGAGTTAGAGACCAGCGTATGTTAACCCCAGCATTCACAAAGCACATAATACTCTGTAGCATATAAGCTATGAGAAGATGCAGTTGGTGGCTGAGAGGCCGTTGACAGATTCCATTGATTGATTCCAGACCTTCCTGGCCTTGCGCTCATGTATCCGACTCTGGGTGTGGTACTATGCCGTTAAGTGAGCACTGTGAACACGATACTGTTGGAAACGCGACCCTTCGATGGCGCAACATGAACAAACTGAACACAATACCTCTGCGTCGAACATGGCCCAGATTACAGCAGGATCTTTAGAGATTCAATCATGTTTGCTAAAGGGCTGTGAGCGGAATGCACTAGATAAATCACAGAGAATATGATCCTGCAAAGACACACTCAAGGACAGCCGGCCACTTAATTCTATGCATATCTTCTTGTTTTAATGGTAGGTTGCAAAGTGTTTTAAACTGTTTGCATTTTAATAGCATCTGTGTTGGAAAAGAAGATGAGCTGGATATTAGAGCGGTCTATTTTACAGCTCGTTCCTCAGGGGACATCTTCAGCCCAGCGGTATTTGTCACGCTCTGTATGTGAGTTAGGGACTTTAAAATATGGTGCCAACTTCATTTGGGAGGGTTTATCCTTCAGCTGGAATTGAATCATAGCTGCTCGTGTATATATAATTCACAGATGTAAGCAGTATCATCTTACACCAAGTATAAACAAACAACTTTTTTGGTATAATACAATATTGATAGCGTGCAGTGTGCAGTGAAATTGTGTGATTGGAGACTTCAAAGATGCTGTGTTTACATATATGGGCCGTGGTCAAAGCATGATAAGACTGAACGCAAATATAACTAACGTCATGCATTAAACATGCAGCACTTTTCTTTAAAAGCTTTTAAGGCATTTCCAGATTATGCTGTGTAAAGAGCAATCACGTAACACTTACCATTAGAGAAACCACACTGATATACAAACTGCAATATGAATATTGCAAAAGTCATTTAATAGAGCTCATAATTTCTGTTATTCAAATACAGCCTTTTCTAACTCACTGTTACATATTTGCCCTGTTAGGAATAATGACCTTTATTTTCTTAATTTTCTCCACTGGATGCACAACTCCTGAAAACATTGATTTGACTGCATTGGTAATAAAAGCATCATACCATTTACAAATGTGTACCAACTATGATATTTAATATAATGTTAGAAAACAATTATGCTATGCTAAGCAGTATAGTCCATTATCCTAACCAGTTATTGAAGAAACTTAAGTACATTAATCAACCATTTAATTGATGTTTGGACACAGATATGTGTATATCTATGTTTATTTTTAATTATAGAATGTTTCATTTTGTGTTTTTCTAAACTTTCTGACTTGAATTATGATATATTTGGTCAGTTTGTTTTGTATCTGCTTATATTTAGTCAATACAAAAGGTGGCTAAAATTACTTTTATGTAATTATAACATGTCGTTTTTTTATTTACTTTTCATTTACTTTAAAAAGATTGTGAAGACTCTTTTCATCAAAAACTATTAGAAATGTAAAAATTTAGACAAAGACTGTATTGTTGAAAACTGTAAATAAACAAGTATTTTACTACTAATTTAGGCTATTTTTGATATATTCATCCAGTCTAATCACAATTAAGAACAACACTATCCATATTGTACATTATAAAAATGCTGAATGTCCTCTATCTAATATTAACATAAAAAGCCTATAGTCAATATTAATATACTAAAACTATACTTATTTAGAAATTGGTTTGTGGTGACCTTCGCCTATATTCTGCTTTAGTTCTTTTATATTTTAGGCCATCATGATATAAAAGGAGAGGTGACACTATAAATTATCTATTGACCATGGGAAAGTGACAGTAAAATCCAGCAGGAGTGCAGCAACAGCAACTCGCATTGCTTCAAGTTTCAATGTTTTATTCATCACATACTCAATTATACAGTATATAATCAGCAGTGAAATGTAAGTGGAAAACTACCTCATCCAAGTATGGGGTCTCATCATTGTTGGAAATGAGGCCCAGAACCACAGTATCATCAGCAAATTTAACAATAGAAGTGGAGCTGTGAGAGGACACACAGTCGTGTGTGTAGAGAGAGTAGAGCAGGGGACTCAGGACACAGCCCTGTGGGGCTCTTATGTTCAGGGTGATGGAGTTGGAGGTGAACTGGCCGACTTTCACCACTTGAGGTCTGCCGGTGAGGAAATCTAGAATCCAGTCACAGAGTGAAGAGTTTAGGCCGAGGTCCCCATACAGATGGGGACTATTGTATTGAAAGCTGAGCTATAGTCAATGAATAGCAGCCTTACATAGTTGCCATGTTTGCTGTCAATGTGTGTGAGGGAAGAGTGCAGGACCTGAGAGATGGCATCATAAGTAGATCTATTTGGGTGATAGGCAAACTGAAGAGGGTCCAAAGTAACAGGGATGGAGGAGCAAATGTGGTTCTTTACAAGTCTCTCAAAAACCTTCATGACTGTTGATGTGAGGGCAACTGGACGATAGTCATTCAGGCAAGAGGGTTTATTGTTCTTAGGCACAGGGATTATAACAGATTTTTTAAAGGAGGTGGGAACCACAGAGGTAGCAAGGGACTCATTAAAGATGGAAGTAAACAAACCAGCAAGCTGATCAGTGCAGGACCTCAGAACACAGCCAGTATTCCCATCAGGTCCGGCTGCTTTCCTGACGTTCACTCTCTTTTGTTCCCTCCGAACCTCGTCCTCCGACACAGTGTTTACATGATCATCGCTGCTCTGTATGCTGCTTCCTGACCTGCTAATCGGCAGAGTCGCGCTGCCGCCATGGCATTCAAAGCAGCTGTAGAAGGTGTTAAGCTCTTAACGGATCTGCTCTCACCTCTGCGGAGGATTTATTTCCAAAGGAACAGATGGTCTTCAGTCCCTGCCACATGCGTCGAGAGTCATTGAGCTGAAAATGTGACTCAATTCTCTCCCTGTATCGGAGTTTAGCGGCTCTAACTGCACGTCGGAGAGCATAGCATGATGCTTTGTAGTCGCTCATGTTTCCCAACAGAAGACCGGCGTTGTATGCGGCAGTGCGTTGGTTAACCGCATCACGGATGCGTGAAAAAAAGATCACGGTTTCTGATTTGAGAATGTTCTTATGGTTACTGTTTCAGTGGCTAGGTCGGTTAGCATGTTGACATAGCTTGATGCTACATCCGTTGCATAGCTTGATGTGCATAAGCTTGCTTGTTTGATGGAGCATATCTTGATGCTACATCATACATTGATGACATAGCTTGCTGCTTAGCATCACAGGAGCAAATCATTTACTTGTTCAAAATACAGAAAACAACATAACAGCCTGGCATCCCAACTCGGTGTTACAGATACTAGATGCTGCAGTCTATCAGGTCAATGACAAATTGCTAATAATTTGCATCAACAACCTGTGCTGTGAAGCAAGAAGCTGGTTATAAGACGACTAAGCTGCAGTCATCTATAATTAGGCACTGGCAGCTCCTTTTTTGTGTGACACTGAACTAGTGTTTTTAAATGGTAAATAAAAGAATAATTGGACATTGTATAATGAGTGTGCTGTGAAGTGAGTCTGTAAGTACGTGGATGAGAGTGGGTGTGCAGAGCTTTTGGCTTCCTCTGTTTAAATTAAATATCTCAACAAACGCAGCACATGGGATCGTTAGAATGAAGGCCGCAGATTATATTCAGATTTTATTGATTCTGGACTCCGATGAGCTGAGCTGTGAGACAAAGAGTTTGTGTTCTCGCTGAGGCTGCAATGGCCATGTCATGCTGTGCTTTTTACAGATGGCACTTTATACTAATATAGTCCACTCTGGTGTTCTGTTTTTTGTCATGAGATTAATTAGATATGTTATATAAACTATTATCTAACATGACATTAATCTAATATGAAAAGTAGCTGTTATATAAACAGATCCTAAAAATTGTGATTTTGGCCTGTCCCACCTGAGAGGTCTTGACTGTAACTAAATGTTAAAGGAATAAATAATTCACCCAAAATTAAAATGTGCTGAAAATATACTCACTCTCAGCCCATCCTAGATGTAGATGAGTTTATTTATTAATCTGAAAGGATTTTGAGAAATTATATAAACTTACTCACCAATGTATCCCCTGCAGTGAATGGGTGCCATCAGAATGAGAGTCCAAAGCTGAAAAAAGCATCACAAAAATCCACACTCACACTCATCCAAACTCCATAATAAACAAATATGGTTTTTACTTTAAGCTGTTGTTTCTAACAAAAATACATATCAGTTAAAAAAAAATAATCTAATCTAAATCTGGAGAAAAATATGCAATTTTACAAGCAAAAACTGTTCTAAACAAGAATGACAGTGGATTTTGATGTGAAAGGCTTTTTCACTGGATGAAGCATTATTATGGATTATGGCTCATTGTTTTGGCCAGAAGATATATTAATTGATGGACTCGAGTCATGTGGATTACTTGTGGATTATTCTGATGTTTTTATCAGCTGTTTGGACTCTTCGTTCTGACGGCACCCATTCACTGCAGATGATCCATTGGTGAGCAAGTGATATAATGCTACATTTCTCCAAATTTGTTTCAGTAGCACAAACTAATCTACTTCTTGGTTGGCCTGAGGGTGTAAATATATATAAACATTATTAATAAATCAATAAAGTAAACATTAAATTAATCAAAATTAAGTGTTAAAAATACTTTTTGATATTTTTTGCTAAGATAGAAAATTACAACTACACAAATAATGGTTTTAAACTATAGTGTGTAGGCTATAACAAAATGCAAAAATAACAACAATTGTTTAGAATGTACATAGAAATTAAAGCAGAATATAAAAGTTTGATGTATGAGCTTTTGTTGTATGGCCTCCTGAGATGGACCCTCAAAGTTTCCTTAAGGTTAACCACCTTATTTCACTGAAAACTAGTTTGGAAAGGAGAAAAATTAGCAGATTTTTTAAAATTATTTTTAAGAGTTGTTGGCTCTGTTGGACATTCAATTTTATTCATGTTGGCTCATATTCATGTAAAGTGCCAGCTGGCTTGACTGCGCTGCTGTACATGTACCAATCACTGACCATTTACCGTTCTCCTCCCACACACATACACACTTACTCTCACCATGTGCTTAAGTTACTGACAGTGATAATTAGGCATTCAGAAAGCCTACTTGCCAATACAAAAGCTGTCCTTATTGTAATACATGTTATAAAAGAACTGTTAAAACCCAGAACCCCAAAAAGCTGCTCTAACTATTCAGCATAAACACTATTCTGAGTGATGATCATTGTTTTATTAGTGTCCTTAATAAATCATCTGAATACTGGCTGTATTTCAGACTGAATGTGATGGAGTATGTCTCAAGACGCAAACAAGATTATATATCACAGATCAATGTTATTATATGAAATACAATTAATTAAGACCAGTGTGCAACTTATTGTGTTCACAGAGCCGAAAACACAAGAAAAGTAACACTATGAGCAATATTGCTATCATCGCTAAAAATTCTTGTTTATATGAAAGTTATTATTATATCTTGCAGATAATTGTTTTAAGGCTGACATATTCCTGAGACTGTTTCGTGGAAGCAATAATCGCAGAGGCTTTGTCAAATGTCAATGCTGCATTGAGAAGCAACGCTGGATATAAATGAGGTGTTTCATCTAAAGGCCAACCATTACAGTATACAAGCTCCTTAAATGTTTCTATTGTTAGAAAGGCTTTGAAAGATGCAGAGGCCTGCCGAGACGCCAAAGATGCTCTACTGATGGTCACTAACCACATTTAGTCAAGCAGGAGGTAGAATCTCCTGTAATATAGATCATCTATATTTATAAGCTCCATTAATACTAATATATTAAAAAATCAGGTTGATATTTTTAGAGCAGGACCCTGGAATTCAAACCCGGGTTATTGCACTGGAGAATGACACCTGTCAGCACGGCGTAATAAGGAAGAGCTTCAATAATTAACGGAGAAAGGTAAAATGTACTCACCCTTCACTGATACCGAATACATGAATGAGTGATGAGCTCCTTTCTTGCCTGTCCTTTCCTGTAGGACAAAGATATACACATCAATTCAAATATTGGCTTTAATAACATCATTTTGATAATTATTGCCTCATTATTCTGCTTTACAGGCATCTCACGTTTTCATGAAGTTTTATAAAACAGCTCAGATAAAGATATCTGCAGCTCTTTGTCATGTACTGTTACACTATTATGCAGCTTAGCTTGTTTTCTATCTCCAAAAAAAAGATTAGACCTAAAATGCTAAAGACGCAGACCACCATCAGACAATAAATGTATTTTTTGATTTTGATCGATGTCTTCAGATGACAGCTCCGAGATTAATGGCCCAAGTAGCGAGGTTTTACATCATTTCCTATTATTAGCACTGCACAAAAACGTTTTCTTTCATTCTATTTCATGTTTGGTTTGTTTTTGGATGAGTGGTCGAATATGACACCTCTGAACTCATTTTGTCTCCTAGAAATACATTTGCACTTTTCTAGAAGAAGAAACACAGAGTGCATTTAAAACATACACAAATGGAATTTCATTACCTTTAGCTATTCATTTATTTGCTTTGTTAAATTTTGATGAATCGTAATGCTCTTTTTCTATACAACGACAGTTAACCACATTTTTGCCAATAATTATGAAACAAAGCACCAGAAAAGCTTCTGAAGCGATACAATACTTCAGTAGTTTCTTCAAAGATAGGTTGCCTTTAACAGTGTTTAGTAGAGAAGATTGAAGGTTTAAGTTTCACCACTTTTAAAAAAAAATCACCTTTCTAGATTGAATTTGTATCCTGAAAAGATTCTATAATTTAACCTGAAAGCTTTGGCTGGTGGTGTAGAAGTAGTGCATTGGAATTCACTGCACGTTTATTCTGTTTAAATGGATAGCTATTAAATGAACTGTCGGATTCTTCATTTTCACTCCTCTCGAAAAGTGAATGGGGCTTCATTGTTGAGTTTTGTTTGGTGACAGAACAGAAACCATCAAATATTAGCTTGCCAACACTTCTCTTCAGGTACCTTTATCACAAGCAGTAGCATTTAATGAGAGAGGAAAATTAGTTTCAACAGTGTGGCAGACATGAGTGATTTAATTTCAGATACTACACAGCTGGGATGCTGCTGTAATCAACACCAAACACAAACATGGCCACAGAGCTCAGCGATTTTCCTGAACTGCTCTCTGATTCATGGGGTCCCTATGCAGTGTTCACTGCTCCTCACATACTGAGCAGGGCAGGTCTGCAGAAGTTTAATTCACTTGACAAAGCTTGTTCGTTTGGACAACATCGTCAAACAAAACTCTGAGTCATGAACAGCAGTTTTGCATTTTTATAAAATCACATTTTTATTAGGGCTGACATTTTAGCGTTAATTTAATTACTAAAAAATTACGTGACTAAAATATTTGAATGGATTTAACGCACCTGCTCCAAACTTGTTTCATCTTACATGTTATTGACTGTTGACAAACATGATGCAGTGCAACAACTCATGTAGCAGATAGCACACGTACAAGATGTCTGTTAAATATCACTTGATCTGGAACGCATCTGCTGTGTACAAACATTTTACAGACCAATCATTCTAGATCATAAACATCTTAAAGACATCTAATTAACATCTATTTGGCATCTGATAGGAAACGTCATATAGACGTATTGCAGATGAGCAAACACTTTGAATTTTGGTAACCAGAAGAAAAAAGAAGAATGTTGGTTAGTTGATTTGGTTACCAACGAATTTCATTTTATGGAGAAAAAATGTAAACTGAAACGTTTCTCAAATGATCTTCTTTTATGTTCCAGAGCTTATATCAGGCTGTGTTTAGTCTACAAATGTATGTGTAATACATTTTGTTAAATCAAATGAAATATTTTTAAAGCTATTTTTAAAGCTCTAAAGCAAATTTTGCAATATCTACTTGAAATGTTCTCATTCAACACAATAATGACTTTAATTGATCTTTTGGGGGTATTTTTATAATTTGATTTGCAATTAATTAGATTAATCGCCACGTCATGTAATTCATTTGTTTAATACTTTAATCAACCGACAGGCCTAATTTGTTGTAAACAGTTGCTTAATATTTTTTGTAGAAACAATGATACATCATTTCCAGGACTATTTGTTGAATATAACGTGTAAAGGAATCAGCTTCTATTTGAAATAGAAATCTTTATGAATGTCTTTACTTTCATGTTTGACCAGATTAATTCTTCCATGCTAAATATAACGATAAATTGATAAAGAAAATCAATCAATCAATCAATCAATCAATCAATCAATCAATCAATCAATCAATCGTATTAACACCAAATGTTAAATGATAGCGTATATGTTTTTGTTTGTTTGTTTGTTTTGGTGGCCATACAGGTTTATTTTAGGCAAACGAAACGTTAGGGAGCAACTGATGAGTGAATTTCACCGTTTAATATCTGTGAGGCAATATATGAATGTGCACTTGTTCCTGATGGCATGTGAAAGACCGTCGGGCTGAGCATAAGCACTTTGTTTAGGCATCTCACTGAAGATTACCGAACGCCCGTCAATTTCACTACACAGAGTAGATCAGAACGCACCTTTCTTGTTGAATCCTTTCTTACATTCTTGAGAACTTTCACTCAATAATCCTTGCTTATATTTCCATGATGAGCACATTTGTGCACATACGAGAGCATGTGCTACAATAGAAACATCCATGTGGTGATACATTCTCCTTTAATCGGGTGTTAATGGAATATGCAAATGCCCAACTACAGAGTAAAATAAAAAGCCTATGTTTGTGAATTGAAACTTTTATGCTTTTATTTGAACACATCCACTTTTAGACTTTTTCATAGTCATCGATAACGAGGTAACAACGGCTTGTTTGATGGAAAAAAATCACATTTAGGTTGGTTTTAGAACAGGACGAATGGACTATTATATTCTGTATAATGGACTTCTGGGCTTCCTTTGAAAGCCATTACACCGGCTGAAACAGCTCAGAGCTCCGAGAGCTTAAGAGAAGAAGTCATTTGCATAATGCACACCTGCAGATCTTTTTTAATGTGTTTCAAAGTGCTTACTACTCCAAAAACTCACCTTTTAAATGTAAAGGGACTTTTCAAATAACTTTACATGAAAGTTTTCTCAAAGCTATTTGATTGCACCCAGTTATTTATTCATAAGGCTCGTTCACAGCAACGCTCTCACTGTGAATGGGAGTTTTGGGTTCCCTTCACATCTCGTGATGATGGGCTTCGCTAAACAGACCCTCCCCTGTCCTTGAAGTTCTGAGAAACACAGAATAAATGATTTCAGGCGACTCAAAAGGATTGAATCTCAAAGATTGCGAGAGAAAGATAGAGATCTATCATAATGAGATGTCCCTCTACAATAGACTCCAGATCAAAATAGCATTCTTCCTGTCTTTTAGAGCCTCTTTCAAAAGAAGATGATACTTGCTTGAAGAAGCCTAATGAAATAAGACAATTTCATTCATGTTTACGTCACTGAATCCTGCTATTGTTTGGCATGTTACATATCATCTGTCTCATGTGATCTTGTGCATTTAATGTGAGTGACATGCTTCTTGATTATTGATAAAGTCTAATTCATTTCTGTGAATTTATTCTTTCAAACAGTTTGTTTTAATAAACGTGTTCACAGTAATTAATATTTTATATCATCACAATATTATATTAACATTTGCTGTGGCATATTATATGCTAAAACATTCCAAAAAGCCATTTTAATGATGATGTTTACTATACTTTTGTGTTTACAGCTCAGTTTATTGCAGCTGTGATTCGGTACATGACATCATTTACAACCGAATTCCAGAAATATTGAGACATTTTTAATTTGAATAAATTCAAACTAAAAGACTTTAGCCAATATTTCATCACATGAGCCAATATTTAGTCAAAGGGCTGAAAAAGCAAGACATTTTGAAAAGATTCAGCTAACACTGAGCAGGTTCACTTGTATCTGCAAAGCAAGTAGCCTTTGACCATTCATGCATTGGCACACCAATATGAAATGCTACAATATGCATATTATTCAAAGACTCCGCATTGGAAAATTGACTTTATGGCGTAGTCGTTTAATTTCTAAATGTACTGTATGCATTTGCATGTATTTTTTACATGTATTCTGGTATTTTCTCCTCCAAATGATTTTTCGTAGAAAGCAGCATCATGGTATCATGACAAAGCAGGCAATAGTAAAATAATAAACATCAGGAAATGTCTGTCTACCCAAGTCATCTCATTTATAATGAGGTTGTCACAGTTAGAAGTGCTTTGATCTTCCAGAAAACGGATGGCTGCATCTCTTGCACTGGTTTGTTATTTTTTTGTACAAGACAACCAAGCCTTGTTTTTTTTGCAACAGTCTGATTTATTGAAAAGTATCAAAACAAGGTTGCACCCTTGAGCAGATTAAAGAGGTAAATGGACTGCCAGAGAGTCGTCCGTAACCTCTCTGAGCTGCTTGAGCTTGGGACAGATTGTGCTGAGACTAAACCAAAGTCCAACCCAAACCTCCATCCTCAGCACTTAATCTCTGTGATTGGAAACACAGCTGACAGTGTTCAGGTCCACATCCTGCCCAGCTCTTCACGGGACGCCGGATCTCCACCTTGAACAGTCTGTCTAACTACCTTTAATCCTACAAAACAGAGAAACATCAGAAACATACGACACACTGTGTAGTGACCGACCGTCTTGAAGAATAAATTAGGTCAGTAGTAGTTGAAGGCTTTTGACAATGTTAAAATCATTCAATTATTTTAAATAAGCACAAAAATATGGTTTATTATTTAGTTTTTCAGTTTATTATTTTATTTTAATTTGTTTTTTTTTTTTTTCAGTGTAATGACAGATTCACATTCATTTATTTTCATTGCATGCTCAATGTATATTTAATTTGATTCAGATTCAGTTAATTTGTTAGTTTAAAAAATTATTAGTATATTTTATTATTTTATATTTCATCATTATTTTCATTAATTAGTTTATTGTCTGTTTTTTTTTTGTCATTTATCCCAGGGCAGTGCCATTTTATTTTATTTACTGTCACGGTCCTGCTGGTGTGCCCAGGCTGGCCACCAGATGTCTCTGTGTGTTGAGCACATGGCTTGTTGTTTGTTTGGTGCCATGTGCTCCCATGTCGATTGTCTGTCCCCTCCCATCTTGTTACTTAATCATTGTTTCAGTGGCTCCAGCTGTGTCTCCCTCGTTACCCTCGTTTGTCTCCCTATATAGTCTCCTTGTGTCTGCAGTCCTGTGCTGATCCGTTGTCTTTCGTGTGTCTCATGTGAGTTTCATGTTGACTGTGCTCCAGTCTTCTGCCTGCCTGCCTGCTTGTTTTTCCCCTTCGGGGTGGTTTTTGTTGTTCATTTGTTTCATTTTATTATTAAAACCCTTATTTTCCTCTGCATTTGAGTCCTCGACCTCATCTCTCGTGACAGAACGGATCAGCCAAGATGAGGACTCAGCAGAGGAGGGGTTTGGGCCGCCCACCACCCGACACTATCTCCAGCCCCCTATACCAACGCATCCTCCAGTGCGAGGCCCTGAGCTCCTGCCGTCAGCAGGGCAATGACGTGAGGAGTTTTGCCGTGGAGTTCAGTGGTGCAGCTGAGGGGCTAGGCTACAATGATGAGGCCCTCAAGGACCTTTTCAACAGCGCCCTTGATGAGCCCCTCAGCTGGTGGAGGATGAGTGGGCTGGACCACCTCACATTTGGGGAATTCGTCGAGGCTTTGGCACGTTCCCCAGCTAAGGTGGCTGGTGTGCCTCAGGTGGTGGGCGACAAGGCTGCAGCTCCTCCAGTGGCGGCAGATGGAGCTGCAGTGCCCCTAATGGCGGCCGCCGCTGCAGCGCCCCCGGGAGCCGAGGCTCCAGAGCCCGTTCAGGATTCACCATGAGGTCGGTATGGGCAGCCGACTTTTCCAACGAAACCCAGCCCAGAGCCCGCTGAGGCCCTGGAGTCGCTCGAGAGCTCCGCTCCAGAGCCCGCTCCGATCCGGGAGCCACGATTCCGCTCCAGAGCCCGCTCCGATCCGGGAGCCCACGGAGTCCGCTCCAGAGCCCGCTCGCTCGATCCGGGAGCCCACGGAGTCCGCTCCAGAGCCCGCTCCGATCCGGGAGCCGCAGTCCGCTCCGATCCAGAGCCGCCGCTCCGATCCGGGAGCCACGCTCCAGAGCCCGCTCGATCCGGGGAGCCGCTCCGCTCCAGAGCCCGCTCCGATCCGGGAGCCCAAGAGTCCGCTCCAGAGCCGCTCCGATCCGGGAGCCCAAGGAGTCGCTCCAGAGTCCGCTCGATCCGGGAGCCCACGATTCCGGCTCGGTCCGGGAGCCGCATTCCGCTCGGTCCAGGAGCCGCATTCGCTCCGATCCGGGAGCCCACGCATTCGCTCGATCCGGGAGCCCGCATTCCGCTCGGTCCGGGGCCCCACGCATTCCGCTCGATCCAGGAGCCCGCTCCCGATCCGAGCCCGCTCCGAGTCCAGAGCCCACCGATCCGCCGAGTCCGCTCCAGAGCCCGCTCCGTTCCGGAGCCACGCAGTCCGCTCCAGAGCCGCCTCCGGTTCCGGGGAGCCCACGTCGCTCAGAGCCGCTCCGTTCCGGGAGCCACGCAGTCCGCTCCGGGAGCCCGCTCCGTCCGGAGCCGCATCCGGGAGCCCACGCAGTTCGCTCCGTTCCGGAGCCGCCACAGACTCCGCTCCAGAGCCCGCTCCGGTCTGGGAGCCCATGCAGTCCACTCCGGTCCTGGACCCGCCCGGTCTGGGAACCCACAGACCCCGCTCCAGGGCCAGCCCCACCCTGGCACCCCTGTGTGCCCATTGCTCCAGGCCCTCTTCCACTCCACGGGCCTGACCCACCTCCCTCCTAGACATTTTCTGTTTAGTGTGTGTGGGCGTCTGGGATCCGCTCCTTAAAGGGGGTTATGTCACGGTCCTGCTGGTGTGCCCAGGCTGGCCACCAGATGTCTCTGTGTGTTGAGCACATGGCTTGTTGTTTGTTTGGTGCCATGTGCTCCCATGTCGATGTCTGTCCCCTCCCATCTTGTTACTTAATCATTGTTTCAGTGGCTCCAGCTGTGTCTCCCTCGTTACCCTCGTTTGTCTCCCTATATAGTCTCCTTGTGTCTGCAGTCCTGTGCTGATCCGTTGTCTTCGTGTGTCTCATGTGAGTTTCATGTTGACTGTGCTCCAGTCTTCTGCCTGCCTGCCTGCTTGTTTTTCCCCTTCGGGGTGGTTTTTGTTGTTCATTTGTTTCATTTTATTATTAAAACTCTTATTTTCCTCTGCATTTGAGTCCTCGACCTCATCTCTCGTGACAATTTACATTTTTTTATCCCATGGTGGTGCCAGATTAAATCATTTTATTAGTATTTTTGTTTTAGACTTCATTCTTTTTCAATAATTATACTTATTTTAAATATTTATTTTGTTTTAGAATTGTATTTTATATTTTTTCCAGAATGGTGACAGTTGCACTAGCATATTCATCTATTCATGTTTAATGTGTTGTATTTTATTGTTTATTTTACCAGTGTGGTGTCAGATTCATTTGTTATTGTTTTTAGTAGTTTATTATTATTATAGTTTGTATATTAATTTATATTTCATTATTATTTTCAATAATTTGTTTTGTTTTGGAGTTGTTGTCTTTTTAAGGCAATAATTATTGTTATTAACATTATTATTATTATATCACATATTGTTAGTTGCACTATCAACACCCAGATCATGGGTTTAATATAATTTACAAACACTGGAAAAAATAATAGGGAAGCATCTGCCACATGTGTAAATGCTGCTGGCTTCAAAGAGGATAAAGAATGGTGAATACCCTCAAGAAAATACTACATTATGCTTTTATCGATTTTTCACACAGGGCTCAGGTTTTCATTTGGCTGACTTGACAAACAAATATAAGAATAAAGAAACAGCTTTCTTAAGAATAATGGTCTCACATTGATTTCTGCATTTGAATGGATTTATCATCTTGCTTGTCTCCAAGACGGCGTGTTCCTAAAAGATGCAGCGTGTCAATGATGGCCCGTTCCTCTTCATCAAATGTGTATAGCTCAAAGATAAACCCTGGCCCTCAATACATGCGTCTCTCCCTGCTGAGTGTCAATTGTCTGACTAGAAAAGGACTGGTGGCGTGTGATCGATAGCAGAAGTGGGAAATCAGCGCTGCCTGGCTGCATGTTTGAGCTGCATCTGGGGAAGCTGCGGTGACATTGATGGAGAGCGTTTGCTTTTGTAGCCACTCTGATGACTTGCGTTGCTCTTCTTTGCTCTAGCCGGTGGTTCATGATCTGGCTCTGATGTAATGTGGAGGAATCTTCTGCGAGCAAGCTTTGATCCTCTGTGGGGTTTGATAAGAGACTTTGACATGCATTCATGTATGTCTTTAAAGGGCAACGATGAGACTCTTTCAGTCATGGCCTGTTGAATTCTCCAAACATTCCTGTCAATCCTGTATTTCATACTGGATTAGCAAACTGCTGTGAAATAAAACTAAAACAACTGACCGACTTATTTATTTAAATCTGAATAATATTTTTTCATTTTATTTTAAGTGATCATTAAGTATATTTTATTACATTTCAAGTAATCAGTGACATTCCTATCAGTACAGTATTTCATACTGGCCAAACGGTGAAAACTGACCTACTGTAAGTATAATTATTTAAATTTCTTTATTATTCTTTTTATAATATAATATCAAATATAATATAATCATTTTAAAACTTTGACCATCCTAACCAGGTGCAAAATCACAAAACTATCAGCAGAAAAAGCATGTAAATCTTATATTTTTAATTTGTATTTATTATATTTGTATTAGGTTTTATCATATCTAAAATTAACATGTTTTAAAAAATATATATATAATAAAAATATAGTTTAATAAAAGTTTCATACTGGATGGCCAAACTGTCAAAAAAAGACCTACTGTATATGTAATTATTTTATTCCCTTATCTTTTTATTTTATGTGTGTGTGTGTGTGTGTGTGTGTGTGTGTGTGTGTGTGTGTGTGTATATATATATAAAAGCACGTAAAGTTATCCAAGCCATCTGCAACAGTTACACATATTATAATAATATTCTTGTTTTTATTTCTGCACTCTCACTGACAGAATAACAATAGTAGTTGATATTGAATCTGACTTGTCAGCACCTTTACCTCGAAACTACTATCAGTAAGTCCCCCCCACATTAGTGATGTCTGGTTTGCAAACGAATCGTTCGATTTATCCGGATCTTCTTAATGAACCGGTCAAACCAGTTCACCAAATCGAACTGAATCGTTTGAAACGGTTCGCGTCTCCAGTAAGCACTAATCCACAAATTAGGCTACTTAAGTTATTCACTTTTTTAACATGCCTAACACTCCCTCTGTCTCAAAATAAGCCAATATCCTGGAGTTATTACTCAAACTGAGTGAACTGCTGTTCAGAGAGACTGATGATGAACACGAGCTAAGCAGCATGTGGGCCAAACGAACACTAGCCACTGCTAGAGCGGTTCTCGTTCTCGAGTCAAGAACCGGGTGCAGCAGAATCAGATCACCAGTACACTGAACCGAGAACTGTTTCTTTCGGACACGTCCGATTTGAGAACCAATGATCCGATGATACTGCGCATGCGTGTGCTTTTTCAAGCGGACGAAATGTTGTTATGCAAGTGTTTTGTTAAACATCAGAAAGTGTGATAATATAAAACTTTTTTTTTAAAGATGAATGTATCTAATCTGTGCACTTTGTTCAGTTGAAGATTCTGTTAGATTATAGGCCAAAGGGGATTGTCAGGGCTGTTGGACCATAATTAAGACTTTGTTTAATAGGAATAAGGGATGATTTATGAAATACCTGTGCTGTATAGTTAATGATGACACATTCACAAATTGAGTTTGTATGAAATAGAACTGATGATGAGTACAAGCAGAGCAACTGATACACTGGTTAGAGCGGTTCTCGTTCTCGAGTCAAGAATCGGTTGCAACGGTTTTTAGGATCTCCGCCGGTACACCGAACCGAGAACTGTTTCTTTCATACACGTCTGATTTGAGAACCGATGAGCTGATTAAACTGTGCATGCGTGGACTGTGATTGCCTACTATGACTAACACAGCACGTCTGAACCAAACTTTTGGACAACTGATTCTGTGCTAATGCTATGGCGCGGGTAAACCGAGGACCTGAATGGCGGCGAAACGTAAGTTTATGTTATAACAAAAAAATCACAATGGATTATGTATAGTAAGTGGATTATGGTTTCTGCGCTGATAACTAATTTTTTCACTTTATATCTTCAAGACTTAAATCCTCGTATGCTCATCACTGCCTGTACCTTTATTTGGGTGCTTGCACAACTTTGATTTTGATTGATTGATCATTACATCATCACGAATTATGTCATTACTTTAGGGCGTAAAAGAACTGAACCTGTTCATTGAAACAAACTGTCCGAAAGAACTGGTTCGCGGGAAAATAACCGGACTTCCCATCCCTACTAAAGATGTCGAGTTCGCTCCCCATGCAACTGATACTCAACTGCCATTGGCGTTTGAGGGGAGGGGCTTTGGATTGATCAGGCATCTTGAAGTCAAGTAAACAAGTTTTCTCCTCAGTGACAGATTTGAACCTGTAAACTATTAATTGCAAGTTCTGTTCTGTATAGATAACAGACTCATCTAGAAGTCATTAAATAATACGTGTAGTAATGTAACAGCACTACAGCTTCAGAGCCTCAGCTGTATGTGTGTTATGGAGATTCCTCATCAGATTCCTCACAGCAGTGTTAATGCCAATCAGTGGGTGCCAGGCTTATGTCAGGATCATTGACGATGTCAATCAAGATTGACAGTAATCCAGATGCACTGAAATGCTTCCCCTTCATTAGACGTGCACAAGCGTTGTAAATAAAGGGCTTATAGTTGCTCACCGATGAGATGATGCACATGTGATAATGTCTGCTGCATCTCAAGACGTCTGTGACTCATCACTCTTCAAGTGGAATAGCTCAGCTCCCTCCACCTCAATAAAACTGTCTGCTCACTAATAACATACAAATAAACTGCAGGGATTAATATTATTGTTCTCATGTATCACTACCAAATCCTTTCAGGATATCAATTTAAAGAACTTAAACTTCAGGAACAAAACAAAACAAAAGTTTACTAAAATGTAAATTATTTTATCTTAAATGAGATGTTTGGCAAAATGTCCAATTCATTTGTTGTTGTTCTTAATACAAATTATTTATAAATTTGATCACATAACAGCACTTTTATTCTAGTGATCATTTCTAGGTAACTCAAACTATGTTTAAAAAAAGTTTACTTGAATTTTTGCTTGAAATAAAATACATTTTATTAACTATTCATATTAATAATAGTAATTAACAGTTAGTTTAACTTGAAAATGAACATATGTAGAAAACTATAAATTAAAAAACAAAACGAATAAAAATGGCAAACATAAACTAAAATTCCAAGTATATCGTTGATACTAAAATAACACTAAGTACAGAATTATTATGTACCAGTGGGGATTTCTTTAAGACTGCAAGGGAAGCTCGGCTTCCCCTATAATGTCAAACAATTAATGGTCAAATATGTACTATTGTGTTAAAATTAAAATGCGTTCGAACACGTTCATCTCGAAGACGAGTTGGTTCAGAATCAGCTACATATAGCTGTTCGGCTGACTCGATTTGCTTCTCCTACATTCCCGTAGCGTCAGTGTACTTCCCTGTTGAAGCCTAGCGTCCATTGACTTCAATGGGGCTGATTTGAACAGTTTTTTTCAGTTCTTCGATACTAGATGGTCATTGGATAAATGCTGCGATTATGTCCCGCCCACGGACGCTCAGCGTCTCTGGGGGTGAATGGAGGAGTGGGCTGGCCCGGACTCTGGGCTTCTGCGTGATGATTGGAGGGTCTGTCGAAAGACTGCATCTCCTTTTGATTGACAGCGATTTTGTACTATAAAAGTCGCTGACGCTGAAGCTATTCGAGCTCAGTCCCATCGCGGATTTTGCAAGTGTAGTCGAAAGACAAACTACTGCAACCTATTTCTTGGTATTTGCTTGGTGAAATTGCTAGTCAATTTTCATCATACATTTCACACAATTATACACCACATTCCTTGTTTCAGTTCAACCTAATTCCCATATTTCGAGTTTAATATCTTTTTTTAGATCGTTTGTTCATTCATTCATTCATACATACAGTAGGCTAGAGCATTATCTTGAAAAGGAATGTTGGGCAGAATTTACGTATAAATAAATGGTACATTTTTATGATGTTGCCCGAAAATGAGCTTCCCCTCTTTGAAAGACCAGCAGCCGCCACTGTTATGTACAGTACTTAAAATCTGAAAACTTTATTTAATGACGAGTGTTGTAAAATACTTGTGACTCATGCTCAAAACCAGACAGGTATCCATTTTCAGAAGAGAAGAGGGTTGAAAAGTTAACGAGACATTCCCAAGTTCCTGTCAAACTATTTTATTTATAGATTTTTTTTAAGATATTTGATTTATTTTATTTAAAAATAATGATTTGGAATGAACAAAGGCCTACATGTATTTAACCTACTGTACATATATTATTTGCACTATTTTGTATTTATTTTATTTTTATCTTGTCACTTTTGACTCCATGAGAACAGAAACTTTGTGTCCGACTTAATTTGACTATTCTAATATCCCCCTTTACTTTTTGAACTTCCAAACTTTTTGTCCACGACTGCTTTTCTGTGTTGAGGAACTGACAGTGCAACACCTCAGATGTCTGGCAGACTTAACGTGGCTCCTGTGTGTTCATGCTGAAGGTCTCTTTGAAGCACAGCGCTCTCTCGCCTTTGATCCTTCCCTGATGCTTGCATCCACCATTCCCTCCACACAAGAACAACTACAGTGGAGAAGAATGTGGTTAAATTATGCTCTCCTTAAAGTGCAAATCAATGCTAATGGAGAGGAATCAGACCGCCTACATGTATCCATTCTTATTAGTCTTCCAGTTCTTTGGACATGACACACCAGACAAAAACCAAACTACTTTGCTGAAGTTTTCAAGAGGAGGCTTTTAAACCTCTCAGCCAAAGCTTTGGGGGAAATCATCAAATAGCAGCTTCTGGGTTTCAGCTGCACTAATTGAATGATAACTAAATGGAAAACATTTTTGCTTTGTCACTACAGTAATGTATTTCTTTGTTTAATCAGAGATTAAGATTCGTTGTTCAGACATGTAAATAACCTTAGCATATTTGATAAGGTATACTGGGAGTTTGGCTTGGGCTTCCCACAAAAAAAAAAAAACCTTAGTGAAATGCACTAAACCCAGTAATTAATAAATGAAAATAATAAAGAACCAGGGACAAATAATGCTAGGTGCAAGAAATCACCAAGGACACCTTAATTGCTAGATAGTGTATTTTTCTTTATTAAAGTTAGTAATGCATTCATCTAAGTCTAATAGAAACCCCTTGTCGCAATTAATAAGTATGTCATTAAAAACACTAAGGGCCAGATTTACTAACAACTTGCACACGTGCAAACCCTTGTTGGCGTTAAAAACTACCATCAGGATTTACTAAAGACACGCAGAGAAACATTAGCAATGCATTTAATGAATCACGCAAGGTTATTATTATTATTATTAAGCTCAGATGAGATTTATTTGTCACATACACAATTATACAGAGTATAATGAGGAGTGAAATGTGTTCTCTGCATTTAACCCATCCAAGTTCACACACACTTGGAGCAGTGGGCAGCCGACACTGCGGCGCCCGGGGAGCAGTTGGGGGTTCGGTGCCTTGCTCAATGGTCTCACCTCAGTCATGGACAATTCCCAGCCAGAGCCGAGATTCGAACCCACAACCGACACCATTAGAGCCACGTTACTTAATGTGGTTTGTGATAATCAATTTACTGGTATTTGCACCATTATGTAATGCTCAAAAAGCATGTCTATAGCCATTTAGCACTGGTTTTGTTATTTACACTTATACACAAAATTAATATGATCAGTTCTGTTTGTTTATGACCCCATGCTAATTAGCACCGCTCTTGGTAGATTGCGCTGCATGCGATGACTGCATCTGTGTTTTTTAATTGGTGCATCGTCAATCAACCACCTGACTTTACACTTCCTTCAACATTTGTATGGGATTGTGCTCTCAAGGTAAAGTGGCCTGTTTTGTGAAACTGGCCTTAAATCTGTTCAGAAATGAATTGATTCCGAATAATTCACTAAATTAAATTTGTATTTGCTTTCTTTTAATCAAACTAATATTCAATCTGGACTTTTTGTTATTATTTTGTTTGATATTGGTTATCAACATGGCAAATCTTTTGGAAAAAAATCCAAATTGTTTAATTTACAAACAGAAAGTGATATCTTGTGGTGTCCCACAGGGGTCGATTCTGGGCCCTTTATGTATTATGAAATCTATATTTACTTTTGCTAGCTAGTGTAATTAATTGACATGCCATATGCTACCAGTATGCAGATGATGTGCAATTCTATTTGTAACTTTTCACTTGCATTTATGTGCACATATAGCAATTTGTAAACAATCCGCAATTTGATTTCTGTGGTAAGAAAAAAAACAGTTGTCAGAACTGAGAGGTTTAAACTCAGAATTGCAAGATATAAACTCGGAATTGTAGGATATAAATTGAGCTAATTGAAACATTTCCAATTCTGAAAAAAAGTCAGAATTATGCAATATAAAACTCTATGACTTTCTTGCAATTCTGATTTTATACCTCACAGTTATTATTTTTAAATAACATCTATTGAATTAATGTTTCTTACAATTCTGACTTGCAATTTTGTGTCTACATTTTGCAATTCTGTGTTTATATCTCGCAGTTCTAACTTTTTCAGCTAGCTGTCCCCTTGTGTTGTATTCGCTTCTTCTGTGAAAATGAATTTCCTCTCAGAGGACAAATACAATGATCTATCTTCTCCAAACTGCTGAAATAAAATCTGAATTGTAAGAACAAAACTTTTGCACCTTCATTTTTTTATCCCATTGCAGACAAAAAGCATCCATACATTTTATACCAAAATCCTTTATTTTCTTTCTTTAATATAGTCACAAAACAACTTTTAGAGTTGCTAAAACATGAAAGGCAATCCTTTTTTTCAAACCTGTGTGCATGTGTATGCTTCATTATTCTCCTGTGCACAGATACAGATACAAAGCTTAGAGTGAAATAATATGCATGTTGATTTTAAGGATCCAGATGGCAGAGTTCATCTTCTGTCCAGAAATATAGGACAGATAGATTTAGAGGATTTTCAATCTAGCTTACACATTTGTCAATCATTTATCATAAGCCAGATCTATCTCTCCTCCTGGTTAAATTAAAACAGTTAATGGAAGGATGCTATATTGTGTAAGAAACAAAAGCAAACTGGCATTTCCTCTGTATAATTTAACAATTATTTAAGGTTGGTATGCAATGTATTAGCATTTTTGCATGTAGCTGCCTATTTGTCATTTTCTTGTGTTTGGTATATTAGATGGCTGATATATAGAGAGAGAGACTGGTTTACATTGTTTTGATCCAGTGAATCTCTAATTTGAGTGAATGTTTCAGCTCTCCAGCAGCTAGCAGAGATTGCTGGGTGTTGGTGTTGAGATGAAACAAGTAGAGTGGGGGAACTATGACGTCAGACCACGGAAGAGTAATTTACCGCGGATTCCTTCGAGATTTTCCAATGGGGTTTTATAATGTAAAATAAAGACTGAGGTAAACATAACTTGACGATACTTTTACGTTTTGTTCTACAACATAAATTACACACATCCATACCCAAAACTAAAAATGTTAAAATGTTTTTAATAAGTAACTAGATAAAAACGTTTGGGCTGTGAGTGTGTGCTGTTTACAATGCACACAGACTGAAGTAGTTTAAGTTTTTGGTTATTTTAATTGTGATGATTTTGGATCACATTTAACAAAAACCCACCAATTCACATCTCAACAAATTAGAATACTTCATAAGGCCAAAAAAAAAAAAAAAGAATTTGTGAATTGTTGACCTTCTGGAAAGTATGTTAATTTACTGTACATGTACCCAATACTTGGTAGAGGCTCATTTTGATTGAATTACTGCCTCAATTCGGCGTGGCATGGAGGTGATCAGTTTGTGGCACTGCTGAGGTGGTATGGAAGTCCAGGTTTCTTTGACAGTGGCCTTCGGCTCATCTGCATTTTTTGGTCTCTTGTTTCTCATTTTCCTCTTGACAATACCCCATTGATTCTCTATTCTCTATGGGGTTCAGGTCTGGTGAGTTTGCTGGCCAGTCAAGCACACCAACACCATTATCATTTAACCAACTTTTGGCAGTGTGGGCAGGTGCCAAATCCTGCTGGAAAATGAAATCAGCATCTTTAAAAAGCTGGTCAGCAGAAGGAAGCATGAAGTGCTCCAAAATTTATTGGTAAACGGGTGCAGTGATGTTGGTTTTCTGTTTTTTTCTTATGCCAAGGTCACCGTAGCCACTCGATTCAGTCCGTAAACAGCCCAGATGGTCACTGCAGTCACCAGATCCAGTCCATATCCAGATCAGATGGTTACTGCAGTCACCCGGATCAAGTCTGATGGTGGATCAGCACCTAGGATTGACCTCTACAGCGCTGAACGTCAGCGGAGACCAGGACACCTATATGAGCCCCAGAGACAGATTCCCAGTGAAGACCTCGTTACCTAGACGGCCATCGGGACAAGACCACGGGAAACAGATGATTCCTTTACATAATCTGACTTTGCTGCAGTTGGAACAAACTACTGGTTTGTCTGGCCAGAGGATAACTGGTCCCGACTGAGCCTGGTTTCTCCCAAGGTTTTTTCTCCTTTCTGTCACCGATGGAGTTTTGGTTCCTTGCCGCTGTCACCTCTGGCTTGCTTAGTGGTGGACACTTCATTTCCAGCAATATCATCGACTTGATTACACAGATACTATTTAAACTGAACTGAGCTGGACGATGACATCACTGAATTCAATAATGAAATGCCTTCAGCTGAAAATTGAGTGTTTAATCTTGCCATTTTACATTATTAACACACTATTTTCCTATTTTGATATTGTGATGTTACTTTGACACAACCTGTAATTGTTAAAAGTGCTATATAAATAAAGGTGACTTGACTTGACTTAAAAAATATTATCCAGACTATGTGGATAATAATATAATATATAAGATCATGCACATCTGACATTGCAAAGCCTCTAAAAATCATGTTTGATTTTAGAGGAACTGTGAAATAAACATATGTCAAAATTCCAGATCCAGCTTTCCAAGCATTTTTTCATAAACCCAGCAAAGGAAATGAAATATCCCACATCTTCTCAAAACTACTTTGTGGATTATAAAGACATCTGTTGATTTATAATCTTATCTCTGAAGAGCAATCCACATTCAGGATTTTTTTTGGTTAAGTGAAATGTAAAAATGTTTATGTGTCACAGTGAATTATGTGTATATTTATATAACATATATATGACATATATATATATATACATTCCCTGATGGCATGCTTTATAGCAGTTACATACTTTTTTTCTTTCTTTGTTTGATATTGATTATCAACATGGCAAATAATTTGGCCAAAATCCAAAATGTTAATTTACAAACAGAAAGTGATATCTTGTGGTGTCCCACAGGGCTCGATTCTGGGCCTTTTATATATTGTTAAATCTGTATTTACTTGTTCTAGCGGGTGTAATTAATTGACATGCCATCTGTTAGATTAGATGATGTGCAACTCCATTTTTAACTTTTCACTTGCATTTATGTAATAGTAAACAACTTTTTAAATTAAGTTTATCATCATTATTAGTTGTAAAGGACAGATTTTTTTGTATTGTATTTCGGTATAACATTGTGAATTGTGCTCATTATGCCAAAGTTGAGTACACATTCTTGAGATTAACAATTGTGCTTTCATTTTCCCTATAGACTAGCTGCAGTTCTCTGTGTTCGCATTTCCTCCTCCCTCTAATGAGCTGACACATGCCGATTAAAGACTTGAAATAAAAGTGGAGTGAGGGTTGTTAAAATGTCAGTGCCCTCGGCTAAATCTTGATGGCGGAGACACATGGGTGCTCTGACTTCTGAGTATCTCTATGAGACAATAAATCCAAAGGACGTAACGCATCTGGACCCGTCAGCCGGAAACTATATGTGGTCAAAGAGATCTTCCTAAAGCTACTTATCATTAAGAGTCTAGAGCTTAAAGGGGCCATAGCAAGGACAATTTTATTTATAGTTTATAGTGTATAGATTAATTGTAAGGGACCGTAATCCTTTATAAGAACGTCTAAGTTACGTTTGAACTTTGAAAGAGACATTTTCCAGCTCTCAATCCACTTTGGCTTTTATTTTTATAGGAAACTTGAAAGAATACTTCTTCGTTTAAACTTCTTATAAGCTGTTATCTTGTGAAAAAAGTGTCCTCTCCCTATACAAATTTATGATGTCATTAACACATTACAAAAAATTTCTGCACACATTCCCTTCACATCTTATACGCCAGTGTATAAATGATGATGCATTGTCATATTAATCATCTTATAATGCAGATGCTTTAATGAATGATGGACCATAGAGAATTAGGTTCTGTTGATTATTTCCTCACATTATCCTTGAGCTGGATTGTGCAAATGATAGGCTTGTACTTCAGTCGCGTTCCAACAGTGACACAGAGGTGGGCGCTGATGTTTGGTTCACTGTATTTTCTTTTGATAAATTACCACCAGTGCTGTCAAGTTATCAATGCTGGAACTGATGTGTCTGTGTGTGTGTGTGTGTGTGTGTGTGTGTGTGTGTGTGCGTGCGCTATGGCGCAATCACTTCAACTGTTTTCTTATACCAGCAGAATCAACTTTAAACACTTATTTTCTTATTAATAATGCATCACTGTATAAAGGTCTGTGTTTATTTATGAGATTGTACATAAATTGTAGATTGAAATAGATAGATGTTAGATAGATAGATTTCATAGATTGTACAATGAAAACAAAAAAAGAAAACAAATGGGATGTTGCTTTCTGCCATTTGAGTTTCCTTTTTGTGAACAAATTAAGCGTGTCACAAAAATGAATTGAAATCAAATATAGACTGTTACGTGACTGCTATATATATATATATATATATATATATATATATATATATGTACTGCAGATTTTATATATACATAACATATATGTATAACATAATATAATAATATTTAGTATATTCACATCTAGATGGAAAAAATAGTAATTTGTACTAGTGTCTGTTCAAAATACATGAAAAGAAACCGAGAATTGAAGATGTTTTTCCCTGTTGTACCGAAATCGTATCGTGACCCCTGAACTGAGGTGCGTACCGAACCGTGACATCTGTGTACGAAATGTGACGTGTTTTTTTATTATTTTCTGCTATTCTGTGGTTCACGCAAAGACCAATTTTGACAAAATTTGTAAGCGTGTGACTTATTTAACTTTTTTTATTAAAATGATTATGTTCAAAAGAAGATTGTTATGGTTCAAGCATGATGACGTCATTAACACTCAGTATATCTGTGAATTGTAAATATACAGGTCCTACAGTGCCATCCCATAAAATCTGAAACACGGAGGCATTATGGGGGATTTCAAAGGATTTGTAAATCACCTTCCAACTCTGTGTTCATAACAACACAAAAATAACAGTTTTTTTATTTTTTATTTTACACAACATAAGAACACAGCAGATGTTGTCTTTCTGTACATGTTTTTTATGCCTTAAAACAAAGGCAAAATCAATGTCACTGAAAAGAAAACGCTTAGATTTTTTTTTTTTTTTACAAAATATCAATTTAATAACAGGTCCCAGTACCAAGTCCTTATATAGTTGTTTTTTATAATATGCAGGAAATGTCATTTCCTTGAATAGAAAGGCTTTTTTGTGAAATATCTTATGTTTCCTTCCATCTGTGTAACCGACACAAAGCTCATATCCAGTAGGAGCCCCTGGTAAGAGGACACAGGAAGGCACCAATGCTTTCCTCTTACCGTGATGCTCGGCATGTGCAGTGAAGATGGAGGCGGGTCTCTCTCAGGAGATGGATCTTGCTCAGAGTGGCTCTCGCACCTCCCTCAAGGCAAATATCCACATTAATCCATGGGTTTCCAGAAAACATTAATAAAAAGACAGCAGAAAATATGATTTGCGAATGGAAACAAAATAAATGGTGCAAAACGTGCACATTCATACGATCACACACATTTATATACTATGAGCGCCTATACACACCCACCCCCACACACACACACACGTACACAATGAGATGCAGGCACTCATCTAGTCTCCAGCAGTCGTACATTCACACGGTGCTCTCTAGAATCCACTCTGAACTGGAAAATGCAGTTTTATCACTGTCTAGATTCGAGTTCGCCATTTGGACTAGAACTCCATTCACGGACATACTCCGCTTGCAAAACACGTTGCCCAGCTTCTGCGAGCCAATGTAGCAGTGATGTTTCGACAGGTTCTCGTTCAAAGAGTACCTGCGTTTAGCCCGTGCTCCTTCCACGGGCAGTGTCATATACTTGGACGAAGTCGGACGAGCCCTCCTTAAAATCGGAGTGTCTTTGAAGCGGGATGGAGGGGGCGGCGGGGTTGGGACCAGCTGCTGAAGAGCAGTGGAATTGTTGCGGTTGGTGTTTTGCGTCTCTGCGCTGAGCAGCACCTCTACTTTGGGCTCGGAACAGGCTGCCGGGATGGGCTTTGGCGCAGGTTTGCGCTTTGGCTTTAGTGACCCTGAAGAGCCAGGAGTCGTCCAGCTTTGGCTTACCAGGGAAGTGGAGGTGGAGCAGTCTGGGATGGAGGTCTCTGAGGTGTGGGTTTGGGAATCTGGAGGCAGAGGAAGAGGCGTGGCGGAGCTCTTTTTGCACCCCTCGCCCTCCTCCAAGCTCAAAGCTCCTTGTTTGGATGCGGACGGCGTGACGGTACAGCCCTGGGATTGCGCCCCGTTGGTTTGCGAGTGCACATCGGTGACCGAGGTCCCCTTGGCGGAGTCGCCGCTGTTGCACACCTTGTAGCGGATCATAAGGATGATGATGAAGATGAGGACGGAGGCGACGATTATGCCCCCGATGATGATGATCATAGTGCCACCCAAGAACTGGGACTGCATGAAGTGGCAGCGCAGATATTCAGATTCGGTGGTGAACTGCACGCAGCCCACCACCCGCGTAGCCGTCAGGGAGGTTATGCCGTCATCGTAAATGGCTAGCACACAGAGGTCATACTGCGTCCCGGCAGCCAGGTTATTCACCAGGAAGTTTTTACTCGTTGGGGGAATCATTCTGTTGGGTGAAGAAAGGAACAGTGTTAGAATAAAACATGTTATGTTTCATTCATCATTCATTTATTAAACTGCCTTACACCTTTTTAACAGCCTCAAGAGTGGTACAAGTACCTGCTAAATTTAAATGTACATCTTTTTCAGTTGAGCAGTAGCCCTGAGAGAGTAAATCTCTTACATTTATGCATGGGGGATGTTTTAGGTACTGTAAACGTTTCTACACTACATGTCACTTTTTTTTGGCAATTCATGTACATAGACCAGCATTGTGACAAAAGAAAAGAAAAGAACGATTTCAGGTTATAAAACATATTTTGAACTCTCTTATGCTCACCAAGGCTGCATTTATTTCATTATAATACATTTGATTAAATACATTTTTCTTCATTTTAAAATAACTTATATACGTATTTCATTTAGGGGGGAAATTAAATTACTTCAATGGGTCCAGTGGTATGATACTCATTTTGGTTTGTGTTCAGGAATCAAAAACCCAAGCGAATATATGATTTTCATAATCTAAGCGAGAGCATGATAAAGAAGATCAGAGAGCTCTGTACAGGAACGTGCCGGTACTAAGCTATTGATAAATATGCTAATATTCGAGTAGGATTTTCATTTGTGCATCAGGCTCAGGCACGAAGCATGCGAAGTACGTATTATTCTATTCTGACTTTCTGAGCATGTTACAATAAACACGTAAAACAAACTGTGATATTAGGACTATCTCTTATCTCTACCATGTGTACTCTGCTGCAGGCGTGTTTAATCACATAATCTAGAGAGCGCAAGTCTGAAGCGGCGGTAAATCTGCTTCGGTGCTCTATCTACAGGAAGTCCTGCTGTACCTGCTGAAGCCTGGGGTCTGCTATCACTCTCTGAACCATTCACTTCAGACGTGAACAATAGCATCTCTTATCATCCTTCCCCACGTGCCCCACCTGTCTCCTCTGCAGCCTGGCAAATATTCAGCTCATTCAGCCAGCTGAAAGAAGCGCTGTGATTTCCCATGCAAACCAACTGGATTTGGAGCACAACGCTTCTCAGTAGAAGTGGCTTCGCACCCCAGCCGGTCAGAGCATTTCAGTATGCTGGGTGAGAGCAGCCGCCGTCATACATACAAATGAATGAGCCGAGCATTTTAATTGCAGGGTTGTTCTGAGTAACTCAAAGTGTGTTCAATGGTGTCAAGAGGCTAGTTGCTAGGGTCACGCTTCACAAAATACCTGAAAATATTTTCATGGGTCTACTTTTAATTTTATGCAGTGAGACTTGAATATATCCTCCTATTTCTAGATGCTTCATTGTTAAATGTAACATCTAATTAACTCTCTGCCTAGACTCTTAGAGTCACTACGTCTGGATAGCATACGTTTCCTCTTTGTAGATGAGTTTCTCCATACTAGCAGGCAGTTGGCACTGCGAACTAGGGCTGTAAAATTGGCTGAAAAACTAAATTAAAATGTTTTACTAAAATATTATCAGAATTCGAATTATATTCGAATTTAAAAGGCATTAATTCAGTTAGGAAAAAAAAGCTTTTGGCTTCTCTCCTAAGGCCACAAGACGGTGAATCGAGCAAAATATTACCAAATGCACGTTTCTTCAAAGTAGGGCTGAGCAATATTAGCAAAATGTATATCTCTGTATCTTTTGGCTGATTTGCGGTATACGATACACATCTCTGCATTTTGTATTTGGATTAAACAAATAAATAAAGTGAAGGTAACTATGTAGGCATATATAATGTGCAAAAAGGGTTAAAATCACATTAACATTCTAACATTGTAACATTGCCATATAAAAACAAAAATAATGCTTTTAAAGCCAAGTTAAATTTACTAAACTAAAAAATGAAACAAATAAAAAAGCACAGACTAGGCTAATTGAGTAAAAAGGCCATTTTGATTACCCCATTACAGTCACTTTACAGTAGTGCTATCATACAAATACACTTACTTGTAGGTTTAAAATGTCCAACTACAAACATTTCAGCAAAATGTGTATTTTAGTCAGAGTTATTGTGCTCCTATTTCATTGCGCTCTTTCTGTTTGGCGGCGCACGTTCAGAACCAAGTCTGTGGAGTTTAGCGGAAAATCGCAAGATGGAAATATTCCCATGGCTTTCTTACATTTACACATGGAGAATGTACCTGTGAAATTTAAGATATGCATTTAGAAAAAGAGCACATAGCTCAAAACATAGTCTCTGTCAGGGCACACGCAGCTTTTCTGTCAGAGCTGCTTTAAACTCAATGATTTATCATTGCTGATACACGTAATTTATTAACATTTAATCATATGATCGCAAGGTTCATGTTTACGCTGTTAATACGCACGTTCGCTAGCAAGCAAATTTCAAGCGAATTTCTAGCGAATTTCACATTTTTAAGTTGAACTTACACTCATTTTAAATGGCTTTGGGCTCTCTTGTGTGAGACGCGAGTGCAACGATGATAGATGTCCCTCTAGAAAATGCAATAAATATGCGTTCTGTGTGAATGGCTTGGTTTCAGTTTTGAGGTTAACAACATCTTCTCCACATTGATGTTCTTGTTTTCCGCAATATTTTGAATGTGCAGCACCGCATCAACTGGACAGGCTAAAAAAGCATAATTAAAATGCAACGATTTTTTGTGCCAAGCTGCCTGACGGACACCTAAAATTTGAATGCAGCGTTTTGCATTCGAATGTGGATTTTTATTTTAAATTCGACGAATATTCAAAGTAAAAAAACATTGACAGCCCTACAGTGAACGCAAAGAGGTTGAAAAGTTTACAATGCTTCTTGGCAATGACAACAAATACTGGGTAAAAAAAGGACAGAGAGATTTCAATGAATATGTCCCCACCACTTTTTTTTAAACATCTCATGGCACGAACGCACCTAATGCATATGAAACATTAGTTTCTGTAAAATGAGATGCGATCTGGCCCTGAAATCTGTTGATTTTAAATCATGCTGAATGTTCGTTGCTATGTTATTAGTGACAGAATTTTCTCTTGTGGATCGTGCACACACGAGGTCTTCACACATGAGCGCTTCAATCTATTGCTCATGACGTTACAGAGATTTATTCATTCTGGTTAAATCACAAAATAGAATACACACAAAAGTGTCCCTGCTCTTGATATCGATAATCATCTTTGATTTTAATAAGGGGAAAAAATTAATATGAGGGCAGATTAGAACCCAAAAATTCTGACTCGCTAAAAGAGAATTCTACCACGAGGCTACTTAGGAATACAAAAAAAGCAATGCGTATCTATATATGTATTCACTGACATTATATTAGCCTCAGGCCGAATAATACATTTTACTTTAGTAGATGTAAGAATGAAAAACATGTCATGTTAAAAATTTGTTCTATGTTGATACATTAACAGCACCCCCCCAAACACACTCACTCACTCCTGTCCCACCCACTTTTTAAAACAAAGTATGTTCGAGTCTCAGGTCCGGCAGGAATTGTTGGTGGGGGGAGTGAATGTACAGCACTCTCTCCACCCTCAATACCACGACTGAGGTGCACCGAACCCCCCAACTCAGATGATACGATTTCAAGTTTTCCTTGAAAAGGAAAGGACTGGAATTGAGAACCGCTGATTTACACACAGCATGTCTTCTCCAGGTTGTGCTTATCAGGTTTTTCATAAAAGCCAGATGTCGGCTTTTGAAGTAGTTGGAGCATTTTTTATTATATGTGCACTCGCGTCTAGCCTCCCTCAGCCATTGTATGCTCCCGTGAAAAAACATGTATGAGACAAATGACGTCAGAAAAGCTTCAGTACATTATAATCGCTTATGGTCTATTACTGAACCGATACCGAATCGTCCTCGTCTGCATTGCACTGTAGAAACAATTAATTTCGAGACCCCTACCACACATGTCTACGTCACATTGTGGAAATATTTGAGTAATGCGGCCCAAATGTTCACACAAAGAAAGAAGGCGTTGTTTCAGTAACCGCAGTAGCCATGTCAGGGAGAAGCTGTGTGTTTCTAGGTGAAAGCAAAAGCACTTTATTTGACCTTTTGAAAGTAGATGCATTTAGGAATCCTTAAGATTACTTACAACAGAACAGCACAACCCAGATGTTATCACAGCACATTTTATGGACAACCGTTTCATGAACTGAGGAGAGGAGAGGCTTCTGAATCAGCGACTGTATGTTTTTCAAATGCGGATTATTGCATGTCGCGTGTGTGTGTGCACATGTGTGTGAGAAAGAGGGAGGGAGAGAGAGAGAGAGAGAGGGTCACAGCGCAGCGTGTGTGTGTGTGACGTGCTCGCATGTGTGAGAGAGGGAGACATGGTCACACAACCGCAGCTTGTGTGCAAACACATATGAGCTTCATCACTGTGTTTGTCATGAGACTCTGTTCTCCTCTCGGGCTTAAACTGATGGTAAAACTAAGGACATTATTAACCGTTTTTATATTTATTTTGAAAGCTAAAGCTTGCGATTATGGTGAGGGGCGTTACATTTCCAATGAGTGCTTGTGGTGTTCGGCCAATCACAATGCTCTGGGTCAGTTGGCCAATCAGAGCAGACTACGCTTGTCGGAAGGAGGGACTTTGTAGAAAACGAAGCGTTTGAGAGAGGCGGGGCATAGAGGACTTAAAATAATGTGTAATAATTTGAAAAAGAATGTGTTTTTTTAACATTAAAGCATGTCAACATGTTCTGTTACACCAAATACACAAAATAAAGATCTTTAAAAAAGCATCATATGACCCCTTTAAAATAACTAAACGGCATGATTTTCTGCCTTAGAAATATAACTGAGTAACAGTCTTCAGTTTCAATAGAATTATTGAGATTATTAAAAATTTCCCATAAAATAATAAAGCACAATTAACTCAAGTATGTTACACCTCGAAGAAATCAACACAGATTCTGATAAGTAGTTAATTGTGTACTTTGAAGATCTCAATGAAATTACAAGGATTAAAAAGAAGGATTTTCAGAAAATATTCAATTTCAATGGCATTTGAATAAAACTAAATCCCCATTAAAACTAATCACAATTGCTAAATTAAAGCAAGTTAAAGAAAATAATTAAAAAAGAAAACTGGCAATGCTCCTTTTTATTTATTTTTAGTTTTTGTTGTTGTTGTTGTTTTGTTGTTAGAGAATGTACAAATATGAGTGGTGAAATCAAAATTAACTGTATTTATTTCATTAATGCACCTTCATGGCCTTATTGTGCATGATCATCAGGGCACCTTATTCCAAAGACAAACTTATTCTCCAAGATCTTTTATCAAAATTATTTTCCTGTGAACTGACCTTCCTTTTTGACTGACATCACAAACCCCTCATTCACCGACCAAACTACTTAACATCCACACTGCAAGATCCAATCAATTTCTCATCCAATATTCTGTATAACTTGGAAATACATTGTATTATGAAAGTAAAATGTGAGAGATATTTCATATTGACTTTGTTGAAAACTCTGTTCTTCTAAAGTAGAAAACTCAGAAGAGAAGACCAGGAGACTTGGATTCGATCGTCAGCAGAATTTCTTTATTCTATGACATGTGTTGTTATCTGCAGTCATCGAAGATCTCATTCTTAAGTAATTTACAGGTTGTCTTATAGGTATTTTTGGAGGAGGGATTCTTAGAGGTGGAGCCAAATTCAAACAAATGCATGCACCTGAGGGAGGTGTTAGTTTGGAACTTCCGTGGTCCTAATCTCATCAACATAATCAAATGCATAGACACTAATCTAATCAACCTAAACGAATCCACGTCTGGGCTAGAAAGTCATTTGCAGAACAAAGGTTGAGAGCCTCAGTGGTCTGACTCATTTAGACAAAAGGCACAGCTGTCTCGAGCTCAAATGGTCAGGAAACGAAAACACCTGAAATGCCTGACCTTTTCTTAGTCAGGAAGAGTATCTAAATTAAACATTTAAAATAAAATTTGTAATACTTCAATTCCCCCTTTGAGAGTTCTAATAACTCTCACAAAATACAAATTTAGACACTTAAAAGTTAATTCTTGTAACTTGTAATTGTTACAGGCAAATAGTACATGTTCTGTGTTGTTTATATGTAATTGCATGCTGACACAGAAACAAAACATGCAATTAGGGTCCGTGAAGATTTTACGGGTAATAGTCTCTGCGTTGTGTATTTTTATTCTTTTCTTCTTCTTTCTTTCTCTTTCTTGTGTGATAGTTGGCTCGGTAATGGGTCTAGTTGTTTTCTAGAGGTTGTGGCTTCATCTGCAGGTGAGAAGGGTGGTGCATATGGATCTCAGGACAGCCATCAAATGGTATCTGCACAGAGGAAGAAAGAAACACAAACAAGAGAGAACAACGGCACAGAGCAGTATTTGTAGAGTCTGCAAACATTAGGGTTGTATCCTCTGTTCAAAATATAGTCTGCTATGGTTGTTCCTTCTTTCCCTATTTCTCAATTCCTGCGACACCTAAAGAACAGTGAGGAAAGGATGGACTAATGAGAGGAAAGGCCTATGAGGAAATCTTCACCTCAGGGTTGGCCCCCGAAGCCTGTTGCTTTCGGTTCTTCCCTGGGCTCCTCACTGGTTCTTGTGTCTGCCCTATCCTATCCCTGCAGGGGGAGGAACAACCTTACAATGTGACACATGAGTCCAAGTTTTCCTTCCCTGACACAATACTGCAGCTGCTGTAATCAACATCACTTGATGTGGTCCCGTACCACCAGGCTCTAATGGCTTGTTTTTGAATGTCTTTATCATGACCCATTGACCTGGGACGATTGTGTGTCCACCTTCTGGTGGAGTCTGCCAACACGACTCAACTCTCTCTTTGGCACTCTGCACTGCCTTTGTGAGGTTTTCACAGTAAGCGATCAGGGCATCTGAAGCAATGTGCACATCAGCATTTCTAAGATCAATCACACCTGGCATCTGCATTGGGCGTCCAGTAATAATCTCATGAGGGCTCAGTCCTACTGATCTGTTAGGTGATGCTCTCATACTACACAGTACTGCGGGCAGTGCTTCAACCCATGGTACTCCTTCCTGATGCATTTTGCTTAGCCTGGTTTTGATTGTTCTGTTTGATCGTTCAACCTGTCCTGATGCTTGTGGCCTATAGGGGCAGTGAAGGTTCCACTTAATCTTCAACATTCTAGACACTTCCTTGACTACCTGTCCTGTGAAGTGGGTACCTTGATCTGAGTCAATGCAATCTGGTAATCCCCATCTGGGAATGAAATCAGTGACAAGACATTTAGCAGTGTGTGCAGCTGTGGCGCCCTGTTGGATAAGCTTCTACCCATCTTGAGAACTTGTCTATTACTACCAAAAACGTCAGTTTTTCCTTTACAAGGGGCAACGATATGTAATCAACTTGCAGGTGACGAAATGGCCCTGGTGGAGCTGGGGTATGTGCTGCTGGTGTAATGGCTGCTGGTACATCATTATTTTTCTGACATGTAACACATCTCTTGACTGTTTCAGTGGCTGCGTTTCTGAATTTTGGATTCCACCATTGATTTGAGAACCTGTGATTCATCGTTGCTGGACCACTATGACCCAAACTGTGTATTTGTTGAGCCAAATATGGCAACAGTGATTCGGGAGCAACATACTTTCCCCTTTGGTCCAGCAGCGGATGAATCCACAGTGGCTCCTTTGTCTAACCATGTCCATGCTTCATATAGAGGAACGTCTTTATACAGATCAACGATTGATTCAGGAGGTAGAATTATCTTCTGTGCTGTACTACCTGAACACACTTGTACAGTTGCATAGAAACAAGCCTGTTTAGCCGCTACATCAGCAAGAGCATTACCTTTAGCTTCCATAGTATTAGTTGTGAGATGTGCTTTCACTTTGATCACTGCTAATTTCTTTGGGAGTTTCATGGCAAACATTAAATCTTTCACTAATCCAGCATGCTTAATGGGGATCCAGCAGAAGTTAGAAATTTTCTGGTTTGCCAAATGACACCAAAATCATGAATTACCCCAAAAGCATACCTGGAATCTGTGTAGATATTTGCAACCGATCCTGAAGCTAGCGTGCATGCTCTAGTTAAGGCTACTAGTTCTGCAGCTTGAGCTGAAAAATGATCTGGAAGACGACCTGAAGCAACTACTTCAGTGGTGGAAGTTACTGCATATCCTGCTCGTCTGTTACCTTCAATAACTTGAGCTGAACCATCAACAAACAACTCCAATTCTGCGTTCTCTATGGGAGTTTCTGCTATTTCACTTGTCGCTGCATATGTAAGCGTAACACAATCATGAGTCATTTCGCCTTCATCCTCTAACACAAATTCAGTCATTGCAGACATCATACATGAGGATGGGTTCGTGACTGGTGCACGCTGTATAACAATATTCGGGGCTGTGAGAGTTGCTAACCAATTTCCCCAACGGGAGGAGGTGACAGAAGTGACTTTTGCTTGATTCATTAGTGCGGACACTGCGTGTGGGCATTTTACGTTTACAGTCTGACCTAACACCATTCCTGATGAAGCCTGAAGTGCTAGATGAACTGCCTGTACTGCTCTGAGGCATGGGCCCATACCTTGAGCGACTATGTCAAGTTTACCGGAATAGTAATGAATTGGGCGTAAGCTGCCCCCATGATCTTGCATTAGACATGCAGTCATAAAGCCTAAGTGTTCATGGACATAAAGCACAAAGGGTCTATCAGATTGGGCAATTCCTAATGCTGGTGCTTGACATAGTGCTCTTTTCAAATCATTAAAAGCTTTGAGATGAAGTTCTTCCATACAAACAGTATCTGAATCTTTACCATGGCCTTTCAACAAATCATAGAGAGGCTGAGCCATCGAGGCATAGTCTTCAATCCAAGGTCTACAATAACCTGTTGTTCCTAAAAATGAGTGTTTTAATGGTATTAGGCGGAGGTATGGCTTTGACTGAAGCCGCTCGATCCTGTGTAATGGATCTATTTCCTGCACCAATTGTTTGACCCAGAAATGTGACTTGCTTTTTAGCAACTTGAGCTTTGTGAAAGCTGCATTTGTGTCCTTTTTTATGCAAATAGTCCAACAATGATGCCAATTCAGTTTGATGTACCTCATGATCTGTTGAGGCAATCAAAATATCATCAACATATTGGATCATAGTGGACTGTTTTACCGGACATTCTGGGTCACACAAATCACGTCTGACAGCCTGATGATATATGGTTGGGGAGTTTTGAAATCCCTGTGGCAATCGTGTCCACTGGTATTGTTCATAGTCAACTGTGAAAGCTAACCATGGCTGGCTGTCAGAGTGCAACGGTACAGAAAAGAATCCATTAGACATATCAATTACTGAAAAAATCTTACAATCTAATGGTAAGCCATTACAAATTGTAGATGGATCTGCCACTAGGGGTGATTTTTCAATATGTTTATTGGCTACTCTGTAGTCTATTGTAAGTCTCCATGTCCCATTAGATTTCTTGATGGGCCATATGGGTGAATTACATGGACTGTTGGTTTTAACTAGCACTCCTTGCGTCAGCAAATTTTCTACAATAAGTTTGATTCCTGTATAGCTTCCTTATTAATCGGATATTGTTTGGTGACCGGAGGTGGAGTTCCTGTCAATTTAACTGGTTCTACACCTGTCAACAACCCACAATCATCCTTGTCTTTAGCCCAAATTGGATGATTCTGTAAGAAAACATACTCGGGAGGGTTGCATTATTGGTAGAAATCTGTGCTGAGGAAATTTTTATGCTAGTAGATTCTGAGGACATGTCTAAAGTTAGATTTATTTGTCTCAGAAGATCCATGCCTAAAATTGCACCTGTATTTAATGGGCGCATAGCAATTTTGTAGTCAGAGTTTTTGGGCCAAATTGTACCTCTATGGGAGTTTCATACAAAACAGAATCTTCACCTATTACACCAGTTAAACAAAGTTTGGTTTTCTTGTATGGGATGTTTAAACCTTGTGCCAATTTTGTAGGAATTACTGTAATTTCTGCACCTGTATCAAGCAAAAATCAATCTCTTTCTCTTTTATGCTACCTTTCACAAAAATTCTTTGGTCATTGTGTTGGATTACAGGGAAAGGTAGCTACTCACAGCCCAATAATTAGTTTTTCCTGGTCTTGTTGTGCTCTTAGAAGAGCCTGAACTAACTGTCCTATAGTTTCAGTGGTCACTGGCGGAACTACTTCAGGGTTGTGTGCAGGCTGAGAAGGAGCAGAATTATGCATAGCATTTCTTTTACTATCTTGCAACTTCTTCCTACACTCTTTCTCCCAATGTCCAAATTTTTCACAGTATTTGCATTTGCTTTCTCTTTAGACCATCTATTGTCTTGTTTCGTTGTGTTAACGTAGCTGCTGCTACTCTTACTTTTGCCTTGACATCATCTCTTTCCCATGTAGTTAACCTGTCTAGGTTACTTCTGAGAGTTCTGTTAGACCAAGTTAGATCTAAGAATGGTAAAGCTTTTCTGTATTCGGCTACAAGGCCATCTGACCAGATACGAACCAAGGGTCCCTTGTCATCTAGCACACTTTCAGGGTCATCAACAATTCCACTGTAGATTACAGCTGACTGACAAAATCTCTCAGTATATTCACTCACAGTTTCTTCTTTCCTTTGCACACAGGTAGTAATTCTAGACCAATCTATTTTGGGTCCTAAGATATTCTTTAGGATTTTCAAAATACCTTCTCTTAAATCACCCTTACTGGCATTTCGCAGTTCAGAAGTGACAGCAGATTCAAAACTGTTGAATTCAGATTCAGTTAGTATTTGTGACATCAGCTGCGTGACTTCTGTCAGCGACATGTCATAAAGGCGCATTTTACTGATCAATGTTCTTCTAAATTCAGAAAAATGTGTGCGTGCTGACGGTAAACTCTGAGATAGTCTCTCTATATCTTTAGGACATAAAGCTTTGGCAGCAGTTTGTATTTGCACAACAGAAGAATGGAGAGGAACACCATCAGTGTCCTCAATCCCCTGAGATCTTCTCCTAGCCCCACACACATGGACGGAATTTACAGGCACATCAGTTACTGATTGGAGAGCTACATCTGTTTCAAAGAACGCTTGTAAATCAGGGTAAATGTTATCAGGCTGACTTACTTCCACATCAGTTTTTGCCTCTTTCTTGAGGTTCAATTTCTTGGTCAAAGTGTATATTCTAGCACGGAGTTCATTGTTCTGTTTCTCTAGCTCTGCGTTACGCTGAGACTGTTGTGTCGCTAGCGTTACACTGAATTCCTGTGACAACAGATAATGTCTTTCACATTGTTCTTACGAATACTTGCTCCTAGTACTTTTTACACTCATCTACCGACCAAGTCTTGTCTGGATGAATCTCATATTTCTGCGTTAGTTTTGTCTAACTTTTCAGTGACTATTAGGTCCATTTTTTTTCCCCTAACAGTGTTTTGAATTCACTATCTGACCACAGAGGAGTCGCAAGACCACTCTTTTCTGTGGTTGGAATCAGCCTAGCATTCCTTCTGACCATTTTGCAAGTTTCTTCTGTACCACACAAACAAAACAAACACTTCTCTGATCAACAGAGGGTACACTTGTTTTTTTAACACGTAATGCCAAAATCTTCCCTGCCTGAAAGAACAGAGGATAAACTAAAAATTAGCACGTAATGCTAACCTTCCCTGCCTGAAACAGAGGGTAACCAAAAATTTTAGCACGTAATGCCCAAAATCTTCCCTGCCTGAAAGAACAGAGGATAAACCAAAAATTAGCACGTAATGCTAACCTTCCCTGCCTGAAAGAACAGAGGATAAACCATTTTTAGAATCTTCCCTGCCTGAAAGAACAGAGGATAAACCAAAAATTAGCACGTAATGCCAACCTTCCCTGCCTGAAAGAACAGAGGATAAACCAAAAATTAGCACGTAATGCTAACCTTCCCTGCCTGAAAACAGAGGATAAACTCTTCCCTGTCTGAAAACAGAGGATAAACTTTAGTTAAACAAACCCTACAGATGTATGTTAACTCTTCTCTGACGGCACAGAGGATACAAAAATTTGTACTGGTCTTAGGTTCTTTCGGATTAGAGACAGCACTCACCAGAGAGAAAATTTCAGTCTGGGAATCCTTGTTCAGTTTGAAGTTTCGCTGGATTCCAAAAGATGCAGATCTTTGTTTGAGCTTGAAGTCTTTCAGGTGAAAGCTGGAACTCTATCCGGGTTCACGGCAGCATCTGTTGAAAACTCTGTTCTTCTAAAGTAGAAAACTCAGAAGAGAAGACCAGGAGACTTCGGATTCGATCGTCAGCAGAATTTCTTTATTCTATGACATGTGTTGTTATCTGCAGTCATCGAAGATCTCATTCTTAAGTAATTTACAGGTTGTCTTATAGGTATTTTTGGAGGAGGGATTCTTAGAGGTGGAGCCAAATTCAAACAAATGCATGCACCTGAGGGAGGTGTTAGTTTGTTATGGAACTTCCCGTGGTCCTAATCTCATCAACATAATCAAATGCATAGACACTAATCTAATCAACCTAAACGAATCCACGTCTGGGCTAGAAAGTCATTTGCAGAACAAAGGTTGAGAGCCTCAGTGGTCTGACATTAGACAAAACAGCTGTCTTAGAGACAAAATCAAATGGTCAGGAAACGAAAACACCTGAAATGCCTGACCTTTTCTTAGTCAGGAAGAGTATCTAAATTAAACATTTAAAATAAAATTTGTAATACTTCAACTTACAGCTTAGAAGTGATAGTCGGAAGGTTTCAGAACTGCAAGAATGAAAATAAGTGCCATCATCATTGTGCCCATGAGCAAGACACTTAACCCCAGGTTTAACAGGGGATTGTCTCTGTAACAAGTTCATGGCACTTTTCAGCAGCTTTGTCGCAGAAACAAATTCCACCGGCCTTGTTTTTGTGGCGAAAATTCGATTATAGTCTATGTTTCACTGCGACCGGTCTGTTGCTAAATGTTTTAACTGAGAAGGGAGCACTTGATAACAACATGGGGTATCAGCCAGCTGCTTCTCTAGTAAAAAAATAGGTTGAGATGTATCTGTAGTCTTTCTGTGGGCTTCATTCTCATCATTTGTGAAAAGAGCTTCCCACAAAATGTGCTCTGTACACAAATGATGAGTTAATGGCTTTGCTTCTGCAGTGTGTCTCATTGAACGGGAACGCTCATGGCCAGTGTGTGTTATTGTAATTAGCCGACTGTGGCTCATTTACAGCAGCCCATTGAGATAAAGTAAGCCAAAAATGAATATCTTTTTGATTCCCCCAAGCGAGTCTGCAAAGAACGTAATTATGAGAATGTATTAATGAGTACAGAGTTAGTGAAAGGAAATACTGTTTGAGATAGTACTATAACAGATTGGCTAACATACACAATGGTGACTGAATATTATCAATGCTATAAACTACAGTGATTATTAAATTTTACACTTTAATATGCTCTTGGTAGACACTTTTTTCTAATCTGAATCAAATCAGTTCATGGATTGTATTCTGTCTTCAGTCTCCCAAATGCCCAAAACCTCTTTCAACCATTAAACCAGACCTGGTAAGACTGACTTAGGCTAGTTTAAGCTGTATTTTTCAGCAGAAATAGCTGCAATAGAGAACAAATGACAAAACAGCACTATATTATCAAATCCTCTTGTGTTTTCCAAACCCTCACTCTGTCTGCCATTGGTCAGTTAAAGAGATAGTTCCATACCAACTCACACTATTATGCTTAAAAAAGCAACGTTTTAATAAAACTTGTGATCGACCGATATTGATTTTTTATAACTGATACCGATACCGATTATTTGTACGTTTAAGTACCCGATAACTGATATGCAGAACTGATATTTATTTACTGTTATAAAGTAAATTAATAACAGAGTGAAGTAAGTCCATTCTTCGCTTTGGTTTTTCCTCCTTTCAGTCATTTTAACAACAACAAAAAAACTGTTGAAAATTAACATTTTCATGTAACATTTTATCTTAAAATTACAACAATAAAAACATTTTATTTATAAAAAGCATCATCAGCAACACTGATATTAACAATAAGCAAAGAATGTCTGATGTTTTCAAATGTAGAAAATAAAGGACAGAAGTCATATCAACTTCATTTTAAACTACAGTTTTAGGTTTATAAGCTGTTTAATAGACTAAAGAGTGGAGAATAATTCACTGGATAATGTTAATTCACTGAATAATATTCTCTGCAATATTAAAATAAGCTATAACAAACAAAACATCGTATTTTATTGCATTTCTTAACTGGCAAACTCCTAATTAATATCATTGACATATAAAATATCACCAATCATCATAATTTAGAACAGCGAGCTGCAAGAACAGCTTATATTTAAAAAAAACCTGCAATACTCAGACAATAAAAAGTGCGTACGTCTGCTCAGACCCTGCCGTGACGCTAAACACTTTTCCACATCAAAGACCGTCTTTATAAATATGAGCGTTGGCGTGGATTTAAGCATACGCACACTATAAGATCAAATCTGAGCATAAGCACACTTTATAAATGAGGCCCCTTATCTCTAGTTAGGAAATCTTAAATTGCTTCATCAAGTTCGACAATCCACTCTAAGGTCTGTTACCAAGCAACCAAAACTGCACGAGCTGCTGATGAGGTAAACAAAAGCTACTTCACTTTAAAAATCGCCTTTTGCAAAATATATCAACTTTAGGTCTACACCTAACGTGACAGTTGCCGCGCCACAACAGCTAAAGTCTGTCTACACTGGACATGACAAAGCGATCATTGAAAATCATTAGAAATTTGTGTCATAAATAGAACGCGGCATCAGTTTACTGTTGGGGATTTGTCGTGTCGCACCGCATCCAGTGCAGACAGCATCGCTGATTATAATGGATCCTATTGTATTTTGTTGCGCCACAGTAGACTCAGTGTTAGTCACTTGCACTACACCGGTAATGCTACGTGATGCTTTTGTTGGTCTCTGTAATGCTGGTAGCAATTCCTGTGCCATATATCATGTTGCGTGGCAGTCTGTAATTACTTATAAGTTAAGTGTTTTGTCATCAAAATGTAATCCATATTGAGGGTCCTTCAAGAGTCTTTCTACCATTAAACATCTCCGGTCTTCATTTTCGATTTTGTTTAAATGTAATACCATTGTGGTAAGCAGTTTTTCCATTAACATTTAAATCATTTTGAAGCTAGGACAGCTGTGGGGTTGCCCTAAAGTTAAGAGGTTTCTGTAACTATCTGTAGTTAAGATAAGATAACACACTTAGGAAATGCTGTTCTGTAATAGCCTTTGTCCTAAATGTGGTCCTAACTGAAATTACCATGGTTACCAAACAGATAAGATGAGATTTCAAAGTTAGGATCTTTCTGTAATATGCCCCCAAATGTCTTATAGTAGTCTCTGCATAGCAAAATCTAGGATAGAAAGATGTACTGAAAACCCCAAAAGTGTAAACACTGAAAAACTTTAAAAGTGTAACATTATAGTTAGAAAAAAATATTGCAAACTAAAGGCTCAGATACACTTAGACGAATCACAACCAAAAAAAGACAAAAACACTGCTCAGTCTAAGAGCCAGGCTGCAAAAATTAATACACAGAAAAACACCAGCTTTATTCATTTAAGAGAAAATTAGTAATTGATTTGTATTTCACCGTTTCACATGGACAGAAAGCACAGCATTGATCCATCTATCCATTAAAATAACACAAACTGGTGATGGATTTTTGTGCTAATGTACTAAATATAGGGTTCTTTTTCTCAACTGGCCTCATAACACCTTGCTGTTGACTCAAAGGGCAAAAGTCAGTTCAATCATGCATATAGACTGATTGTGTTTTTTCAACTGCCCTTAAAACCAAATCGTTCGCTCTTCTCTTGCTGGTTGGTTTGAGAGTCCATTGTAAGATGGTATATTTGTGCTGCATTATTTACATGATAAAAATGATGCACAGAGCTGTACACATTTAATGAAATGATGGATTTACTGGATGAAGTATTGATGGTGTTTACATCACACTGCTATTCTATAAATTATGACCTAAAAATGCAAATCTGAAATTCAATCTGAAATAAGAGGCATTTTAGAAGGGTCAATAAGTTTCAATAGCTGTGGCCATCTCCTTTATAGATCTAAAACAATGTGATTCCAAAAGTGGAATAAGTTCAGTGTATCGTACACACATTCTAATTCAGTTCTATCCAGCGTTTTACTATTTGGTCATTTCACATTGGGAATAAGTTGTCATTGTTAAGCTAATTGTTCTTATCGGCTTTCTTCTAAACGATGGTGGTGGAACTTGAGACAGCAAAGCCGAACAAGCAAAATGAACAACAACAAAAAAACAATAACTAACAACAACTGTTCGAAATCCATTTAAAATGGATAAACCTCTAGCTTACTTACAAATATATATATTATTTTTTTATAAACCTGGCATTGTATATTACAAATACTCCTCTTCGCTAAGTCAATTTGGATTAGGGGTCGACCGATTATCGGCCTGGCCGATTATCCGCACCGATATTAAGCATTTTTACGATTATCGATATCGGCCATTTTCAAAACAGATTTGCCGATAATTATTATAATTTTTTTTAATGCATACATGTAAATGTAAGTATTTCTCACCTGTAAACAAGAGAGTCATCATATGTTCCATTATACTGAATCTGAAACATGCGTATTCCAGGTATATTCCTCTGGAAGTTAAATTTGATGAGTGCTGTGGATGAGGTGGTTTCTGCCATAACCACCCTCTTTTCAGAGCTGGTCTTGGCATCGCTGGTGTGGTTGCCGCCATTTGCTCCTGCCCTTGTTGAAGTGGAAATGTCAGAAGAGCCCGGGTCAGGCTCCTGGATGTTATTGGTGCTGTTGCTAATGTGTGGAAGCTTGATGATGACTAGCTCCACAGTCTGGTGGGCCTCTCCGGCGGGATTCGAGGAAATGCACGTGAAAGAGCCCGTGTCCTTTACTGTGCTTATTAGGATGTCCAACGTACCGTTGTTGTAAACCAGCGTGCGTGACGAGTTTGAAACCAACTTTCCATCGGGAGATATCCAGTGAATGGCAGGTTCTGGATCTCCCCTGGCTTTGCACTTCAACGCTACCCGCTGTCCCTCCAGGACCCTCATCTCATGAGAGTGGCGGGTGATGAGGGGCGGCTCACAGAGGAACTCCTCCTCTGGGATAGACCAGAAATAGCGTCCAGAGAGGTGCAAGGGTGTGGCGCAGGTTTCCAAGTCGTCCTCGCGATTGAGCCGCCGAAGCCACAGCAGCTCACAGTTGCAGTGTAAAGGATTTCCTCCAAAGCTCAGAGCGAAAGAGGAGGGATTCATTGCACCAGACGTGGCCAGAACCTGCGCCCGCTGGAAAAGTGGGTCCGGTGGAAGCTTCTGGAGCTTGTTGGAGGTCACGTCCAAGCGGTTGAGCTTCTGTAGCAGGGAAAAAGTCCCCTCAGGAATGTATTCAATCATGTTGTGGTCCAGACTAAGAGTGTGTAGGCTGGTCATCTTTTGAACAGCCTCCCAGGGGATGGTCTCCAGGTTGTTGTAGGATAAGTCCAGTTCTTCGAGGGCTAGTAAGACATTAAAGGTTCCCATGTGGATTAGGGTCAGTTGGTTGTTGTTCAGAATCAGGTGATGTAGTTTAGACATGCCACTGAAGGTATCGTTGGCTATTTGCGTCAACCGGTTGTGGTCTAGATGCAAGAATCGTAGGTTCTCCAAGTCCGCAAACGCATGTGGAGTGATGTAGCTTATTGTATTCCTTGACAAAGTAAGATCCACCAGCTTGGTCATGTTGGCCAAGTCTTTCCATTTTATGCTGGTGACAAAGTTATCAGCAAGCCGGAGCTCCACGGTGTGCCTGTCGATGTTGGGTGGAACAAAGAGCAGACCTTTTTTGGCACAGAGTGTTGCGAGGTTGGGGGATAGATTTTGACAGACGCAGCGCTTCGGACATATCTGGGCCTTCACTGCCATTCCGATAACCAACAAGCAGACAAGCAGTTTTTCCATTGTAAATCAGGTTTTTACACCTAGGGAAAAGAGAGAGAAAAAGACAATGTGTGTGATTAATATGCTACTGTGCCTTTGAACTACAATTTTAAGCAAAGCAGGCCTTTATTCAGTTAGAGCATAATTGCATTTGTAGATGTTTATCAAACACCAGTGCTTAGCGCAGCCAGAATGCATGTGATAACAGCAGGCCATTGGTTATCCTGCAGTCATTTCAGGAAGTGTGATAAACAGTTCATCTTGCACAAAACAAACCCCATGTCAGATGTAAGAAATCAGCAGTTTTGTAACACAGCAGTAACATTCCCAAGCTCAAAATCAGTGTTGCCAGATCTCAAAAGAAAAACAAGCAACCTGCTCGGATTAAACATGTCCAAAACAAGTGACTCACCAAAAATATTTTTTTGTCAGATCATTCTTTTGCCGTGTTAATTAGGAATATTTCCCAAGCTAGTGCAGACTCTTAAGTCAATATGTATAGTTAAAAAAAACAATCATTATTTTGACAGCTAAATGAGATTTCCTTTGTTTGTTTATTTTCAGATCAGTATATCAAGCATTTTTAGCTAAAAGTGTTTTCCCAAATTATATGATCATTGTGCCAAACCCAAAACAACTGATTCAATTATTACCTGGAAAATACTTTATACTACAACAGAATATTTTCAATTTTTTTCACCCAATATTAAAATATGAAATATTATTTTTTATGGAGAAACACTTTCCCTGTTGTATCCTGGGACACAAACACAAGCTATTCTTGCATATATTCACAGTGCAAAGGATTTGCTTCTTTCATAAAGCTATATGTATATTTGCTTTCTTCTAATTACTTTAAAAATACACATTCATTTCACAGACTATCTAGCATCACTTGCAGCTCCCTGAGGGTCTGCGGACCCCAGTTTGAAAATCACTGATATAAAGTGCAGTTTGAACACCAGGTGGGGAGATCTGACAGCTGTGATTAGTAATAGTCACACTTTATTGTGATATGGCAGCTAATCACTAGCTAGTCCAAATACATGACTGGAAATAAGCCCAAAACCGCAACTTTATAAAAACAACTGACCCAAAGTAGCTTATGAGTGCTCATGGAAACACCGCTCAAAATAGATCAATGCAGTCTCTAAAGGAGTGTGGGTTTATTTCAGGCAAAACACATGGCTAACAAACATCATGCACACTACATGAACTATTTTAACACTTCAGTTTATTAAAGGCAAATAAAGAACAACATTAATTCATTCTAAACCAATATGCTCTTTTCATCTTTGATTTCAAGGATTTTAACACAACATTTTCCTTGTCTCACTTTCTCACACTTCTCTCGAAGGTGTGACTCATTCTTTCCTACTGTAGAGTCCTTCACTCTCCATTAGAACTGTGTGGGTGCACAGAAGAGCTGTTTCATAATGACCGTGTGTATGAACAGGGAATGCTTTTGCAAGACCCTGCCCAGTGGGGGTAACTGTATTATATTTAATTATATAATTATGCTGAGTTGAGTATATAATGACACAATACGGGGTCTAACGACTCTGCACTCATAGAGAGTACTGCATTAAAAACAGCCATCAAAATCGTAAGAGAAGCTGACATCAGACTATGAAATCACGAGGAGACGGCCTGGGATTACCCAAAGAAGCATGATCATTGATTGATTATGTCATCTTTCTGTATAGTATATCTCAAATATGATAATTTGTTATTGTTTATTTACCGTCACGTCACTCCATACAATTAAACTGAATAGTTATGAAGGGCTGTTACACCCCAAAACTGACAAAAAGCATAATACAATTACAGTAAAATAAGTCCATATGAATCATGTACTACATTCTAAGCCTCAGTCATACAAAAGCAAAATTGTTTAATAGTTTTAGTTTTTAGTCTGGTGTCAATATCCTGTCTAACTTCATATTTTGTGCTTCTCTGAACAAAGACAATCATACAGGTTTGAAACAACATGAGAGTGTGTTTATTTTGGGGCATTCCTTTGAGAGTAAATGATGATGGAAAGATTACTTTTGAACATGGCTGGACAAGATACAATACTCTTTGGCTCTCACGCGAAAGACTCTTACGGTGAAACTATCTTCAGCACACAGTGAAACTCACAAAAGTATCAGACACGATGCTGCCGCCCAGTCACACAGCAAATGCAAAGATCATGTTCTTTCCCACTCTGCAAGTCTTCACTATTGATTTTCATTCCACCCTGTGGACAGGATAAAGCATCGAGATTTGAGTGAACGAGAGAAAGGGCAGGAAAAAGGAAAGAGCAAGAGAGACCGAGAAATATGATGCCATAATGAAGACTGATGTGTTGTGCATAAGGACAACAGGGAATAGTATGTAGAGTGTATGATTCATGCCAGTGGATCTGATTCACGAGCCCTGACTCTTCACCAGTGCAGTAAAGCATAAGAGGCCTTGGCAGATGTGCATTATGTTTTGACTCAAGATTAACTGATTTATGTGTTCAAGCCACATGGTTATGCAAGGATCAGTGTAGAAAAACTACTTTTTATGCTGCTTTATGAAGTAACAGGACACAATCACATTGCTGTCCCCTCAAAATGACTCAACACACAGCCATTAATGTCTAAACCGCTGCCCACAAACGTGAGTACAACCCTAAGTGAAAATGTCCAAAATAGGCCCAATGATTTTGTGTGGCCACCATTATTTTCCAGCACTGCCTTAACCCTATTGGGCATGGAGTTCACCAGAGCTTCACAGGTTGCCACTGGAGTCCTCTTCCACTCCTCCATGACGACATCACAGAGCTGTTGGGTGTTAGAGACCTTGCGCTCCTACACCTTCCATTTGAGGATGCCCCACAGATGCTCATTAGGTTAAGGTCTGTATACATGCTTGGCCAGTCCATCATCTTTACACTCAGCTTCTTTAGCAAGGCAGTAGCCGTTATCATGTTGGAATACTGCCCTGTGGCCCAGTCTCCGAAGAGAGAGGATCATGCTCTGCTTCAGTATGTCACAGTACATGTTGGCATTCATGGTTCCCTCAATGAACTGTAGCTCCCCAGTGCCGGCAGCACTCATGCAGCCCTAGACCATGACACTCCCACCACCATGCTTGACTGTAGGCAAGACACAATTGTCTTTGTACTCCTCTCCTGGTTGCCACCACACATGCTTGATACCATCTGAACCAAATAAGATAATCTAGGTCTCATCAGACCACAGAACATGGTTCCAATAATCCATGTCCTTAGTCTGCTTGTCTTCAGCAAACTATTTGCAGGCTTTCTTGAGCATAGTATTTAGAAGAGGCTTCCTTCTGGGAGGACAGCCATGCAGACCAATTTGATGCAGTGTGTGGCGAATGATCTGAGCACTGACAGGCTGACCCCCCCACCCCTTCAACCTCTGCAGCAATGCTGGCAGCACTCATAAGTCTATTTCCCAAACACAACCTTTGGAAATGATGCTAAGCACGTGCACTCAACTTCTTTGGTCGACCATGGCGAGGTCTGTTCTGAGTGGAACCTGTCCTGTTAAACCGCTGTATGGTCTAAGTCACCGTGCTGCAGCTCAGTTTCAGGGTCTTGGTAATCTTTTTATAGCCTACGCCATCTTTATTTAGAGCAACAATTCTTTTTTCAGATCCTAAGAGAGTTCTTTGCCATGAGGTACTATGTTGAACTTCCAGTGACCAGTATGAGATAGTGAGAACGATAACACCAAATTCAACACACCTGCTCCCCATTCACACCTGAGACCTTGTAACACTAATGAGTCACATGACACCGGGAAGAGAAAATGGCTAACTAGGCCCAATTTGGACATTTTCACTTAGGGGGTGTATTCACTTTTGTGGCCAGCGGTTTAGATATTAATGGCTGTGTGTTGAGTTATTTTGAGGGGACAGCAAATGTACACTGTTATGGAAGCTGTAAACTCACTACTTTACATTGTAGCAAAGTGTCATTTCTTCAGTGTTGTCACATGAAAAGATGTAATAAAATACACTCACTGGCCACTTTATTAGGTACACCTTGCTAGCACCGGGTTTGACCCCCTTTTGCCTTCAGAACTGCCTTATTCTTTGTGGCATAGATTCAACAATGTGTTGGAAACATTCCTCAGATACACGCACACACATCTGAAGCGCATGCACACAGACAGCCCCGTCAACTCTGCGCGAATACTAAATTGAGCTCTCCTTTTTTGAGCATGGATGAATAAATTCAGACAAAACTACATCAAAATGCATGTTTTGGCTAATATCCTTGTAAACAGTAGGTTAAGAAAAGCATATGTCTTAATTTAAACAGTGGAGAAAAAAGACATGTGTATCATTCATTCATCATTCATCAGTATATTAAATATGTGCTTTCATTCTTAAAGTGAAAGAAAACTAATAATAAATATAATGCTGTCAAAGAAAAATATAAGTGCTCACTGCTTCTGACTAAATAACCTTTGTAACATCAAAAAGTATTCATTTATAGGCTATTTAATTTATACAGTGAAGACTGTGCAGTTATTTTACATTTGATTATTACATTTCTTTAGCGTACCTGAAAATGTATTTTAGACTGAGCTTAAAAACCTGAAAAGCACTGTTTATTGAACTTGTTTCTTTCTTCTATTGTATTTAGTTTCTGCTATTGCTTTGTTTTAATTTGGTTATCTGTAGAAAAGATGTTTAGCACTGAGCCCATAGTAGCATTTTTAGATTTATGCTATATATTTTTGGTTGCATTTGCGAGTTAATAAAAATGTAGATGGTTGTTTAAAATAGGTATATAATATGATAATATCGATATATCGATCGATATACTCCTGTATCGAATCGAATCAAATCGCATCGTATAATTTTTGAGGTATCAGCAAATATCGTATCGCTGGGTATGAAAATCGATATCGTATTGAATCGTGACGAACCATCCGATTTACACCCCTTATATTTACCACTGGTACAGCCTGCTCTGAGGACCGTTATGCACTTGCTGCCGGCAAGTGCATATTTTATTCTGGAATGTAATCCAGAGGTGCAAGAAATCTGGTCAGGTCCCGCGGTAGTCCCAAGTCATGTACTTATGCACTCTGCAGAGTTTAGCTCTAACCCTAATCAAACACACCTGAGCATGCTAATCAGAGTCTTCAAGATCATTAGAAAATTACAGGTAGATGAGTTTGAGCAGGGTTGGAGCTGAACTCTGCAGCAGATTGGCCCTTCAGGGAAATATTTAAGGAACCATGGTGTAGTATGTTCACATTGAAAATTCCTACAAGGAAAAGTGCCTGGATGTTGCACCTAAATAACCAAAAAAGAACGACGTGTGGAATATTGGACACTTCAAGCACTCAACTGTCACAGCTTTAATTACATAGCAGAGGGGAGGGGTTATCAGGTTCCAATGCTGAATGACAAAATAACTGTATTTAATTTATACACTACACGGTCAAATGCCTAATTACATGGTGCATAAGCGCATATGGTTTAGTATGTAATTTGGGACACGGCTACAGTCTTCATAAAACAGTTGGTGAAAAGTACCTGGATTGCGTACTATTTCCAGTCAGATTCTCAAGTGAGCACCTGACACTTTACTATTCTATGAGGCTACAGAAGAAGATTTGTGAATGGCAGTGAAGTGACGGAGCTGACTCTGCCACGTGTAGTAGCAGACTGACACTATTACGGATGTAGTACATCTGGATTACATTCTTACTTCACACAGTCATACTATATAGAACATACATTGTAATAGTCACAAACCAATTACAGACTCAAAGGAAGTACCTAGTACCTACTTGGATATTATGTGATTTTTATGCAACCATGGTTTCACATCTTGTATATGCTGATTACTTTTATTTTAGAGTTTATTTCAGGCTTAGAAACAGAATACTACCATGCTGCGTACTGATGAAATATGCATACTGTGCACAGTATGCACATTTTCTGTATGCATAGAATACCCAGGTGACCCATTACATTTGCAACTGTGTGGAATACTACATCCCACAATGCACCAGTGTAATAGATGAATCAGTGGTACTATCAGATGTGATGCACGTCTTTCTTGACTCATTCTATCAGAATGCTAAATGTTAAGAAACGTTTACACAAAAAAATCAAACTGCAAATCAACTGTCTATTGTTTACAAGAATTTAAGAGCTAACAATATAGAATTCTAAGAATATAGAATTGTAAGCCTGCCTGAACACTGTTTGAAGATGTATATTAATCTGCACTTGTTTGGCTAAATAAACCATGCATGGTATCTTACATAATCTTCAATCTAATGAAACAACATCAGCAATCCCTCACAAAATGCAAGCTCCAACCCAAACACATACTGATGTAAAAAAATAACACTGATCCTATTAAAATCCTCTCTAGTCTGTCTAAATATACCAAACAAAAAGCCACTATGCATTATTCCAAATAACAAGTGACCACACTGAATACCATGTAGATTATGTATGCACAACAAAGACTCATGAAAAGCATAATGATAGCTACTGTAATGAGGAAGCTGAAGAGTGCTGTCAGTCACTTTGACAGGAAGCAATTGCCGTGCACTTCACTGTGAAGAGCAGCCCCAAGACAAACACTCGCTAATCAAGCATGTCTGAGAGAGTATGGATGTTTCACCCCACCACAGCCCTTAATAACGTGAGGCGCTCGGTTAAACCATAACACGTATGCAATGCAGCTCCTCTCTGGTCCTTTTGCAGGGGTGTGAATCTGCCACAGACCTGAGATGGGAAACTTTACAAACGATGTGTGTGTGTGTGTGTGGGAGGGGGGCATAATTTCTGCATGTTAAATACCTAAATGCAATCATTCAGACTATTCTGTGGGGCAGGAGATCACTATTAAATGTACAGAACATTGCAAATTAAAGCTGATGTTATTCTGAAATCTGATGTTATTTTGAAGTGGTATCCTTTTCTTATAATGTTTATCTATCTATCTATCTATCTATCTATCTATCTATCTATCTATCTATCTATCTATCTATCTATCTATCGAAACATTCCATTGCAGAAACACGCTTCTGAATGCAGGAAGCATGTGTGCATCATTCAAATGATAAAAAATAAAAACTGCTCCATAATTTACATTGGTCATATTTTACACACATTGCACACATGCATTTTTAAACGCCCTAAAATATGTTTTCCTCACTGAAAAGATTATCATAAATATTTAAGACATGTCAACACATCAGAGATGCAGAGCAGGATAAGAGAAAAAATAAGAAAGAGAGAGAGACAGAAAAGGAGAAAGATGTAAAACTTATTCTGCAAAACTCTCACCAGCTTGACTTTTGGTGCTATGAGGGTGTCAGGTTTTAACTAGTTAACGTACTACTGTGGCCGAGAAGTGCAAAACAAATCATGATTCTAAAAACAAAATAAAAAATTACAAACGCAAATAAAAAATATTAAAACAGTTGAACCCGGGTTGATCGCGTCAAAAGGCATACTGGCACATGATTTACAGTCTGAGCCATTGTAGCTGATGTGTTACATTGACTCTGCTGTTCTATTTCTGGTGCCTCCTATATATCTTGATTGACAGATATCTCGTCCAGTCAGCGGTGAGTAATCTATTCCCAAACCAATGGCTTTTTTTAAACCTTTTCCGGTTTATCTGATTTGTCGTTGGGTTTCTGACTTGTTATTTTGTTTTTGAATTTGTCATTGGTTTCTGACGTGTTATAATGTTTTCTTAAATTTTGTTGTGTTTTCCGAATTTATTTTATTATAGTTTTTTTTGCATTTGCGTTTGTAAGTCGTTATTTTGTTTTAAGAATCGTGCTTTGTTTTGCACTTCTCGGCCACCGTAGTTAACCCTACTGGATGATTGATATAACTGCAGTCAAGAAGCATTTTCTCCATTGAAAGATATTCAAAATTAGCCATATACTCTTACAAAATGTATATACATAATAACAAATATTTTTTTATAATAAATAATATTTTGTCAGAGTTGTTTTTCTGATTAGGTCTTTAATATCTGCAAAAAGGTATACCAGACCTCTTTGGTTAAATCCACAATTACAGCATGATTACGGATGGACTAATGATGATATCAAATTCTTATAATATATTTGAAATAATCTTAATTGGTTTTTCAAAACAGAGTAAAATCCAGTTATAGGTGATAGTTCACCTAAAAATGAAAATCCTGTCATCATTTACTCACCCTCAAGTTATTACAAATCTGCATGAGCTTCTGGTTACACTTTATTTTAAGGTGTCCTTGTTACAGTGTAATTGTACATTTAAGTACTGAGTAATATGAATGAACGTCTCGGTTACGTATAACCCTCGTTCCCCTGAAGGAGGAACGGAGACGCCACGCCGGAGGACCGACGAATTGGGATATCGCTAGAGAGACCAATCCACTTCGAAAGTGTAAACTAAACGAGCCAATGCACATTGGCATGCGATTATTGCATCCAGCTGCCGCTGATCACAGCGTGAGCATAACAGGCAGCAGGTGCAGCGCATATTCAGGTTTTCGCTGAGGAGCCGAGCCGGGACCGCCGCTCAGCGGTGGTACAGGAGCCGTGGCGACGGACGTGACGCCTCCGTTCCTCCTTCAGGGAACGAGGGTTACATACGTAACCGAGACGCCCCTATCAGTCGGTCACTCGACGCCACGCCGGAGGACCGACGAATTGGGATCCCTACCAAAAGGCCACGGATACTGCCCCTTCCAGTGTCCCGTGGAGGCCTCCTGTGCCGTTATTTTCTGGCGCAGGTTAGGGCCCCCATAGGAAGATCCGTTACTGTTGCTATGGCACTACCCACTCAGTAGGACTGGATAACACTGGGAAAACGTACCCGTTCAGCTCAGAACAGAGACGCTGCGGAAGCCCTTACCTTCCCGAGGGAGGTTCAGAGGCAGTTACACATATGGACAATAGTCAGATGCATATGGAAGATTGGAGGTGATTGTAACCTCTTGGAGTAGCAGGAAGTCTGCCGGGAACACGGGCTCTAAGGCTAACCGTGGAAATACACATATGGGATCCGAACGGTCTCTACATATGGAACCCAGCCCTCTACCGGTTCTCAAGGATTCATCGAGTGAGGGCCTGGCGCCGGACGCTCCGCCACGTCCAGCTGCCGAGGGGATGGAGGAGCTCGACAGGGTCTACAGTGGACTCTCTGGAGCAGTTTTTAGCAAGCCGACCCGAAACCGGGGCCCCTCAGTGCTTCTACCCGTTTGAGGTGAGAACACAGGAGGAAACCGGTTCCACACGAAGGCTATAGAATCTAGCGAATGTGTTAGGGGTCGCCCAGCCCGCAGCTCTACAATATCTGTCAGTGAGGCGCCACGAGCCAGCCCAGGAGGACGCCACACTTCTCGTAGAGTGAGCTCTCAACCTGAACGGGCAAGGCACACCCTGTGCCTGATAAGCCAGGGTGATGGCATCCACTATCCAGTGGGCCATCCTCTGCTTGGAGACGGCATTCCCTTTCTGCCGGCCTCCGTGACAGACAAAGAGCTGGTCTGAGGTCCTGAAGCTTTGCGTCCTGTCAACGTAATGTCTTAATGCTCGGACGGGACAAGCAAAGCCAGGGCTGGGTCTGCCTCCTCCGGGGGCAGCGCTTGCAGGCTCACCACTTGGTCTCTAAATGGAGTAGTGGGAACCTTGGGCACATAGCCGGGCCGGGCCTCAGGATTATCTGGGAATCCGCCGGTCCAAACTGTAGGCACGAATCGTCGACCGAAAATGCGTGCAGGTCCCCAACCCTCTTGATGGAGGCCAGTGCAAGCAGGAGCAGAGTTTTCATTGAAAGAAACTTGGGCTCGACTGTCTGCAAGGGCTCAAACGGGCCCTGTTGTAGTGCTCTAAGCACTAAGGACAGGTCCCAAGAGGGTATAGAGGGGGGGCGTGGAGGATTCAGCCTTCTAGCCCCCCTAAGGAACCTGACGACCCAGTCATGCTTCCCCACCGACTTCCCTTCCACAGGGTCGTGGTTGGCAGCAATCGCGCCACGTGAGACCTTGAGGGTGGAGGGAGACAGCCTTCGCTCCAACCCTTGCTGCAAGAAGGATAGCACGACTCTGATCGGGCATCTCCGGGGGTCTTCTCTGTGAGAAGAGCACCATTCGACGAACAGGTTCCACTTCAAGGCGTAAGCATGTCTAGAGCGGTGCTCTCGCCAAGTGATGGTGTCAACTACCTTTTTTTTTTTTCTTGGGGTAGGTCACCTAGAACCTCCGCGTCCCGTCTAGGGACCAGACATGAAGTTTCCAGAGGTCTGGACGCTGGGTGCCATAAGGTGCCCGTCTCTGAGTCAGTAGATCCTTCCTCAGAGGAATCTGCCAGGAGGGGCTGTCACGAGGAGCATCAGCTCTGGGAACCAAGTCCTGGTAGGCCAGTATGGTGCCACGAGCAGGATCTGCTCCTCTTCCTCTCTGACCTTGCACAGAGTCTGTGCGAGAAGGCTCACTGGGGAAATGCATATTTGCGAAGGCCCCGCGGCCAGCTGTGTGCCAGTGTCCGTGCCGAGTGTTCCATCGGTCAGGAGTAGAACAACTGGCAATGCGACGTCTCTAGGGACGCGAACAGGTCTACCTGTGCGAGTCCAAAACGCCGCCAAATCAGCTGGACCGTCCTGGGGATGGAGTCTCCATTCTCCGGGAGCGCAGCTCGTGACAGCTCGTCGGCTGTCCGGTTGAGCAAGCCCGGATATGAATGGCGCGGCGACCTCAGATGCTTCCGACTCCAGAGGAGGAGGTGGCGGGCGAGTTGTGACATGCGACGGGAGCGTAGACCACCTTGTCGGTTGATGTAAACGGTCGCCGTGTTGTCCGTGACGGACTAGTACATGCTCGCCTCGTGGCGTCTCTTGAGACGGTTCAAGGCCAGGTGTACTGCCAGCAACTCTAGGCAGTTGATGTGCCAGTGCAGTTGGGGACCCGCCCAAACCCCTGACACTGCATGCCCGTTGAACGTGGCCCCCAGCCCTTGGCGGAGGCGTCTGTGTAAACCACAGCGTGCCTGGAGACCTGTTCCAGGGGCACTCCTGCCCGAAGGAATGAAAGGTCTGACCACGGGTGAAGGTTTGGCGGCAGGCTGGAGTGACTTGGACCCTCAGCGTGCCGCTGCCACGCCACCTCGGGACTCGCCATGGAGCCAGTGTTGAAGCGGTCTCATATGGAGCAGCCCCAGCGGCGTGACCACCGCCACAGCCGCCATATGCCCCAGGAGCCTCTGAAACTGTTTCAGTGGTGCCGCGTCCTGTTCTTGAATGTATTCAAGCAGTTCAACACCGACTGAGCGTTCCTGCGTGAGGCGCGCTGTCTGATTGACCGAATCCAAACTCCATACCGAGAAAAGAGATCCTCTGCATCGGCAAGAGTTTGCTCTTTTCCCAGTTGACCCGAAGGCCCAACTGGCTGAGGTGCGAGCACCAATCCCTGTGTTCGCATAACTGATCCTGAGACTGAGCCAGTATGAGCCAGTCGTGAGGTAGTTGAGAATCGCGCGCCCTGATCTCTCAAGGGAACAAGGGCTGCCTCCGCTACTTTCGTGAAGACACGGGCGATAGGGACAGCCCGAAGGGCAGGACCTGTACTGATATGCTCGTCCTTGACGCAAACCGCAGGAATGGCCTGTGGCACGGAAGGATCGACACATGGAAGCACGGGTCTTCAGGTCAATGCTGCAGACCGAACTTGGGGACGGATGCATCCGAAGACGCTGGTTCTGCATGAGCATCTTGAGCATCAAGATGCGCAGACCCAAGATTGGTCGTAACCCACCGCTTTTCTTGGGCACAATGAAGTAAGGGCTGAAAACCCTGCCTTCATATCGGCTGGAGGACCGGTACCATCACGTCCTTCGCCAGTAGGACAGAGATTCCTCTCACAAGTCATGGGCATCGGCTGCCTTCACTGCTGTGAGGTGGATGCCCTGAACTTGGGAGGACACCGGGCGAACTGAATCGCATAGCCGAGTCAGATGGTCCTCAGGAGCCAGCGAGACGGCTGGGCAGCTCCCGGCACCCAGACACCGTACAAAGCGGGACCATCGGGACCACCGGCGTACCCGCAGTAGGGCAGCGAGGTGGAATGCAGGGACCTGGCCCGTGGCGCGGACCGTGGAGGGGTCTGAGTGTGCGGTGCGTTTACCTGCTTCCATAATTTGGCAGAGGGTGCGTGAGTAGCCTTTGATGACGCTCTCGAACCGCCCACTGCTGCCTGCTGGCGAGAGGGAGGATGAGTGTGGTTCGAAGTTGATTCGTCCATGACTCTCCAAGCCCTCTTGGGACCCAGAGACAGAAACAACCGCTTCCTGTCGAGATTTTTGAAAAAAACAGATTATCCACCCGGCCCTCCTCCGGGGGAAGGAGAGATGCACTTACCCTCTCCCGAAGCAGTTCCCTCTCTCTCTGGGTCGCCCGTCCCGAGGCCTCTTGCTCCTCTGCTTACCGCCAGTAGACGGGGGCCAGGACGGGCGGGGCGGCCTGCCTACACCTAGCTCTACGGCACCGCTTTTGGAGGCTGCTGCGGATGCGGTGCGGGAGCAGGGGTGGATGCAGGGGGCCGCCCTCGGCGACGAGCAGGCTGGGCGCTGCAACCGGCGGACGGGTGGAGGCAGCAGCTGCCCGCCGAGGCAGGAAGTGTTAGATCGCCTCAGTCTGCTCCCGTGCAGCCGGGAACTGCTGGGCCAGGTTACCGGCTGCGTCGCCGAAGAGGCCAGTCTGGGATACAGGAACCTTGAGGAACCGACTTTGTCGGCGTCCCTATGTCAACCAGACACAGCCAGAGGTGGCGCTCCTGGACCACAAGTGTGGACATCGCAACGACCAGAGACCGTGCCATAACCTTCGTCGCTCGTGGCGCGAGGTCAGGTGCGGTACGGAGCTCTTCTCAGAACTTCCGGATCGTAACCACCCCCGTGCATGTCCCTCAGTGCTTTTAGCCTGAAAAGAACCTGCAGTAACGCCATAGCATTAGGTGGAGGCAGCCTCTCCACAGGCCACATAAGCCTCGCCGGATGAGACCAGACGAGTACCTACAGGCCCGGAAGAGGAGGCACGGTTTGCCCTGCCGGGTGGAGACAGTATAGGGACACACTTGCATCGCAACTGACCGCCCACCGGGGACCCCGTAACCCCTAGCTGCACCACCGAGGGTGGTGAGGGAGGAGGAGTTAGCAGGTCGGTTTCTGGCAGTAAAGGTGCCGTCCACGACCTGTAAGCCCCTCATGCACGTCCGGGAGAGGCACCCGGGCAGGGCACTGAGAACCAGCACACGCTACCCCGAGAAACCAGTCGTCCAACCTCGGGGTTCGGGACACGGTGGCTTTCTCCACTCGAGCCCTACCCTTCCGGTGGCCCGGAAAGCATAGCCGTCACTTCCAGATCCGACTCAGGCATTGCTACCGCCGGGCAGCAACGCAGCGAATCTTCCTCTCCAGAAGCTCCGGCTCACCCTCCGATGCAGCGATCGACATCTGGTCGTCGGGAGGAGCCAAGGATACTGCTGGTATGCGGCTCCTTTTAGAGGGCCCAGCACGTTCCATTGGCAGCTCAACTGGTTGCGGAGCGCAAGAGGAGCGATGGTCCCCTGAGGGTTTGCCACCACTGTAGTCCTCAGACCAGCCGTGCTACCGCCTGAAGTAGACCTCGCCTGTCTGCAGCCAGGGCGAGAACTAGATCGAGACGGAGGCAACAGCTCCGCCTTTGTCGAGGTAACGGAGCCTGGCCGCAACTCCGAGATGAGCATCCACAGTGAGAAGATGACTCATCCACGAACGCCACCTCAGCGTGCTGCCCCAGGCACGTGAGGCAGCGAACGTGACCATTCACCCAGCGCCAGGCAACGACCGCATCCAGAAACGCACGGGTGACACGTTGTCTGAAGCAAAACCCAACTCGTCTTTATAAAGACGCAAGCGTCAAGTTTGCCAGATGCAACATCGTCTTTAAAAAGACGCACCCGTGAATGCTCTTTTTAGGAAAAACTCTTTTAACATGCTGAAGCAAACAGGGAGATGGTCATTTGCAACACAAACAGGGGTAGTGCAGCCTGATGTGTGCAGTCCACTCGACATGGGAAGAACCACCACCGCTGTAGGGGCCGTACCACCAGCACGAGAGTCTTCGAAGAGCGTGCTCAACTCGTTGAATTCACTCGTTCAGCAGAAGTCAGGAGCAGAACGATGTAACCGCTCGGCTCGAAAAGCTGAATATGCGCTGCACCTGCTGCCTATTTATGCTCACGCTGTGATCAGCGGCAGCTGGATGCAATAATCGCATGCCAATGTGCATTGGCTCGTTTAGTTTACACTCGAAGTGGATTGGTCTCTCTAAGCGATATCCCAATTCGTCGGTCCTCCGACGTGACGTCGAGAGTGACCGACTGATAGGGAACTACATGTACTTACTGTATGGTTAGGGTTAGGATTAGGGTTACTTGCATGTAATTATGCATAGGTTATTGTTATTAAAATAGTAAGTACATGTAATACAGTACAGTGACTCCTTAAAATGATAAAGCGTTACGAGCTTCTTTCTTCTGTGGATCATAAACGAAAATGTTTTTTGGGAAACAACAGTTGCTGGTCTCCATTGACTTCCATTGTATTTTTCTCATTCCATGAAAGTCAGTGGGTAACAGCAACTTTTGGCTGGAATTATTTAAGTGAACTAAATACTTGTTTGTATAAAATTTAATTTTGCAAATCAGGATGCCTGTTGTCAGGCATTACTGGTCAAACATCTTCCACATACACATTCTCCCAATTTTGCCTAAGTATAAAATGTTGTGACTGCTCACCTCCTTTTACTTTAGGGTAAATTCTAGCTAAATTTTATACTTACAGGTTCACCTGAGTTTGCACAGGCCAAGAATGAGAGCCATTTGTACATTTACTGTATTCCCAACACCACTAACCAAAATGTGGCACATTGTGAAATCCTATTTCTGGCCCATTTGCACTACGAACAGAGATGCACTGCAGATGTCAGCCTAAAGATGTTTTTGAAGAAAAATTTGGAGACTTTTGCTACAATGGCTTGGAGGGAGGCTGACTTGTTCTGGAGGATGTAGATCCAGACTTCAACGGGAAGAGAAATGAAGCTGCCTTTTTCTCTCACGCTAAGTGATGGCAGCAACATTTTTCAGGCTGCTTATACAAGATTAATCAGCACCTAATGGCAAAACAGAGTGCTAAAATCTCCATAAAAGAGAGAAGGGTACAGACTAAAGAGAGATGGATTGAAATACAGAAAGGGGTAAAAAGAAACATCAACACATCCGCAGTAGTTGCCTGGAGCATTGACCAGCCTCAGCATCACTCCCACTGACACACACGCACAGCAACACAATAAGACAGAATCCATACTAAACATCTCTCCTTTCTGCATTCCCTTCATTCTTTTCTACAAATAACTTCTATCTAGCCTTTTCCCCTAAGCTCATATATTGCCTTCCCTAACTTTTTGCTTCCTTCCCCACAGGAAAACAAAAACACAAATTAGATATTTTTGAATATCTCAGGTATTTGTTCTAGACATCAAATGTAAGATTTTGCTGACTTCTACTACAAGACAGATCTTTTATATTTTTTACTTAAAAAATACCCAATAATCTCTCTAAACTATGAAGTCAAAATGTATTTCAATAATCACATAGGGAAGATAAATCATAAACAACTTTATTTTCTAAAAAGTTTCTCCTAGATGGCAATACGATTACATGAAGAATTTGGAGACTTCTTCTTCTGAGAAAAAATACCTCAGTAATCTCATGTCTTCACAAGAGTTTCAGAAAAGATCTCTACAATCCCACACAAACAAGTCTCACAAAAATAAAATAATGCATAAATAATGCAAACAAGTCATTGGACATCATTACATGTGTAAATAATTAGGGATGCACGATATGCTGATAAATGCTAATTGTTTCTGTTATCTGTATCGGCCCGATAAGAAAATTTGGCCGATATCTTTGAGCCGATAAATAATGCATTATTTCCTTCAGAGACACTTCAGATGTGCGCTGTTCGCTATGATGGTTTTTAAATTCTTGAAATATGATTGGAATCACTTTGAAAAGGACAATACACTTTTGTGCAACATGTGCAGAGCAAGTCTGTCATAAAGGCTACATAAAATTATAATAAGAACATTACTGTAAATGACGTTGTGGAATCTTTGTGCGCTGTGTTTTGTGCGTGCCTTGAGCGCATCCACAACGGAGCTACACCTCCATGACAGTTAAGTTTGCTTGTGCATTTGCAGCCTTTTGCGCAACTGCACGTAGTAATAGTGTTTATTTTATGTATATCTGCTTTATCTCATATGAATGTGTTTGTTTAAGTTAATAGAGCGTTAATAGAGCGCTTCAGTTTGCCGGTGATCATCTTTAGCTCAGTGCACGCAGCTCAAACAGCAGCGCACAAATAATAACTATGATTGGGACTGTCTTGTATATAACATTCTAATGAGAACAATATTATAATAAAACGTTGTGAATTTTTTGTGTTTAGTTGCCGTGTTTCAGCGCATTGTTACGGGAAGCCAAGTGCACGTCCACGAGTTACACATCTGACTAGCGCATAACTTAGTTCAAAATACCTTGTGCATTTCCATATTTTTGTGCATATATAAGTTGTAATATTATGTTTATGTTCTATAAATATCTGATTCTCATGTAGCCTGATTAACCCACTATAACAAGAGCTTCAGTTTACCGGTGTTCATTCTGCTTCATACAGCTGCTATTTAAAACCGTATTGGCCAATTAATTGGTTACATTTTCAAAATCACTGAAGCATTATTAATAATAACCACCACTTTAATTTTTTCTTATTATTTTCATCATCAATATGGTTTAGTAATTAATATAATTAAATTATTGTCCATGCAGATGGCTCTTCCGTTTTATTCATCCATGGCACATGCATTTTGATTATTTATCCCACTCTCCCAGAAATTAGCCATCATTTGTCTGCGGAGCGCAATAAATTACCACAATAACATATATGTTGCCGAAGAGCGCATGTTGTCTGCTGTCAGGAAGAATTTGAATTATTTTGATGGTGCAAACGGTTGAAGAGTTATGGCCACATGAATACAGCTTTGTTAAATGTGTAGGATCCTATGGTCGGATCAAAGGTTTAAAAGGTTAAAACTTCTCACTCAAAACGAAACTACTCTGCTGCTATGCGCATGTGAGATTGTTACTGAAAACTGTGCTTTATGCTGGACAGTATCTATTTATCGTGAGTTGTTCAAATCGTGGTAATCGAATAACGTTACGGTTTTAATGATAATTAAAATGTGAAACGGTAATACTAACCGTGGGGAATTTTATCATGATTAATCGTCAAAACGGTAATCGTTACATTCCTAGTCTTATGTGTGTCTATTTTTATCCCTTCTAAGAGTTTTTGTGTCTCTTCTGCCAGTGTATGAAAAGATATACAAATAAAGCAATATTTTACACCTCTTCCTGCTCTGCCAACTTTCCCCAATTTTCTGGAGTTACGCTTTAGAAGAGCAGAGTGCAGCAATCATGAGAAATCTGTGCTCTGGAAAGATAACCTATTGTTCAGCACTGATCAAACCCTGAGAAGGAAAATACTGTGTGACTGTGTGTGCGTGTCGGAGACGAGAACAACAGCTCGACAGAAAGAGAGCTGGCACGCAGGTCACTTAATTGGAAGAGAAAATGAATTCGGCGTTGCATACGATGGGATGAATTTTAATAAAGCACATGAAGCTTGTGACACAGGACAGATCCTATCAGGGAATCTCATTTCTCTTTTGGTTTCTGTACAATGCCTGGCATCTGAGCATGAGCAAATGCATCTATGCCCAATGGACATTTTAATGCCACCAGTTTATTATAAGTAGCATTAAAATGAAGCATTAATGTGGTTTTACCATAGTAAGGGGTACTGTTAGTGCCAAAAAACTGGTTAATTTTCATAAAACACTGCTTTATAATGATGGCCACCACTAATGATTTAAATATTCTATTAAAAATAACAATCATAAGTAGTGTAGCTTTCTATTATAAGAAACAAATAACTACAGATCTGAAAACAGCTCACCAATGACTCACAGATGAGAAATACTGGTCCTAATTTTATGTTCCTGTGAAATAATTATGTAGTTCATTAGCCAAACTGTAGGATGTTTATGGTTGCTGAGCAACATACCAACTTGGCAAATTTTTATCGAATTCAACTTATGTGTGGCCACAGGTGTGCATATATAGGCTAACAAAAACAGCTTTAAACATGGCTTATCCAATCAAAATTCAGAGTCAGAACTAAAATAAAATGGTTTTCTGTTATTGAATAATAATATATGAATAGTTATAAAGCTGTACGGACCTGTACGGAAACTTGAGATGTGTCTCCTCTAGAGTTCTCAGATCTCAACAGTGTCTAAAACTTGCCAAAAGATGCCAAAGTCTACTATCTAATATCAAAAATAAATAAAAGATAAGAAAGAACTCAAATATTTCTCAACAAATGTCCCCTTGGTTTTATAGATCTGTGCTCTTACTGTTAGTCAACAATAAATATAATTTATAGTGAATTTTACACTGTTATTTCTAAAAAGTTTTCGAAGTGATGCAAGAGAAGAACCAAAAATAACTTTTCAGTGCACAGTTCTTGAAATAACCTTTTCTTGCAATGGAAAGATTCCATGGTCTATAAAACAAAGGTCCCAATGTTTTCTTAGAGCATTTTAATGTTCTAAAACATTTTATGTTTTTATTACAAATATCCTTTTGTGGATTGGAAAGGTTTTACACTCTTAAAAATAAATGCTCCAAAAGGGTGCAGTGATGCCATAGAAAAATAAAACATTTTCCTCAAAGAGCCTTTCAGTGAACAGTTCTTAAATTAACTATTTTGAAGAACATTTAAAAAATCTAAATAACCTTTTTCCACTATAAAGAATCTTTTCTGTATTTTGAAATGTTCCATGGATATTCAAGGTTCTTCATGGAACCATCAATGCCAATTATCTTAAAGAATGCATGGATGTTAAAGGTTCTTCATGTAACCGCAAATGCCAATACGAACATTTATGTTTAAGATTGTATGTGAGACAAAGTTGATACTAGGGGTGTAACGATTCATCGATATGGATCGATATATCAATACGATGTATGAAGATATGATGCATCGATGCCATGTGTAAAGTATCGATATCTGTAGTTTAAAAAGGCACTTTTATTTTTCCACTGTCCACATTTTCACATAATGTCCGTCTATGCTTTACCGCCAAAGTGTGCATTCTCGTTCAAACTCTCGTATCAGGACTCGATATAAGGACTGCCTGAGTGCACAAGTTGAGCATAAAAGACGCTCGGGATTGGTGGAGTAACAATCGAGCGCTGTGTGAGAAGTTTTCGCGTACACATCTGAAGCGCACACACACAGACAGCCGCGTCAACAATGTGCAAATACTGAATTGAGCTCTCTTCCGCTATTTTGTGCATGGATGAATAAATATAGACCAAACTATATCAAAATGTGTATTTTGGCTAATATCCTAGTAAACAGTCGGTTAGGTATAGCACATGTTTTAATGTAAACAGTGGAGAAAAGGCATGCGTATCAGTATATTAAATATCTGCTTTCGTTCTTAAAGTGAAAGCAAACTAATAATAATCTATAAGATAAGTGCTCATAGTAGTATGCCCATAGTAGCATTTATAGATTTATGTTCATGTTATATAGTTTTGGTTACATTTGTGAGTTAATAAAAATGTAGATGGTTGTTTAAAATAGGTATATATAGTCATAATATTGATATATCGATCGATATACTCCTGTATCGTATCGTATCGTAGAATTCTTTGAGGTATTGGCTAATATCGTATCACTTGGTATGAGAATTGATATCGTATCGAATCGTGCTGAAACATCCGATTTACACCCCTAGTTGATACCTCAATTAAACATAATGGAGATGGGCACTAAATCTCCAAAGCTTTGAAAGAGTGACCTCAGAGCAGTTGATTTAAATTGGAAACCGCACCTAACCACTTAGAAGCAAACAAGACTTAAGCCAACCCTGTATGCCAAGCAACCTGAGACTCATCTTGACATGACGACAAGCGTGTGCATGCTGGCATATGTTAATAAGGTCTCCGTGTGGGATCATGTGTCTGATGACTGAAGCTCAGCTGGAGCTGTACTGTTCTGTCTGGCTGTCAGTGTTTGACCCAGAGCATCCACAGACACACACACAAACACACACAACCCGAGCCCTTTTCTGGTGACTCTCTGGCTTCTCACGGCCCCCTGTAGCCTGCCTCTCACAGCTCGTTAGAAGATCCTTCACCCCCCGCTGGGCTTCCGCCCACCTTGGCCGCTGATCACAACCGATGGAGAAAGCCAGCATCATCGGCTCAAGCTGGGAGAGGGGAGAGAAGCCTACGAATGTGGACAGAGAGAAAAGCCTCCAGATACTTATGCTGGACTGCACCCACAACACCATCGCTTTTGAAGCAGAGAACCCAGAACTCTTTGATCTCTAACAGAGCATCTGTAGCACCTCCACTGGGAAAGGAGTGTGAAAAGATTGGTAACCAGAAGGTGATAGGTTGAAATCCCTCTTCACCTTATTACCGTGACACTAGTCTCAGCCTCACTGACCGCCCACAATCTGTTCGCTGACCACCTGATGAATATTGCACACATAAATGGCAAAATCTCAAGCTCACTTCTGATTAGGTGGCTTCATGTTTACAAGTCATGTTTACAAAGCATAACACACTTTTTAGGAAAAACTATCCACTGGATTTGCCCGAGTTTGCCAGGATAGTGGTTCCAAATTTTGTAGACTACATACCCATACCAACCCTCTACAATGCGAGTAAATCACTCACATATAACAAGGCCAGTGTTCCTGTGGCTCAGTGGTAGAGCATTGCGTTAGCAGCGCAAAGGTTGTGGGTTCAATTCCCAGGGAACACACATACTGACCAAAAAATGTGTAGCCTGAATGTACTGTAAGTCGCTTTGGATAAAAGCATCTGCTAAATGCATACATGTAAATGCATATGCAACTAAATTTCACTCTGGGCGACTAAATTCTGTTTAATATTACCCAATGGCTAATATATTCTCAGATTTTCTTTGCCAGGGTGTGACTAGGAAGCTAAGTATAACTTAGCTCAGCACAGATATACATTCACTCGCGGAACACTGACTGATCGCTTCAGAGTTTCGCTCTCCGTCAAGCGATCTGTGCTGTTTTTAAGTTCATCTTAATGGACGCGCTGTGCACCTGTATTTGACGTACCGTGAACTCTAGGTGCACGACTCGCCGTCGTTTTGGTGAGAGCAGAGAGAGTCTTACATACATGCAAAATTGACGTGCTACATGTAAACGATATTCTTTGTTGTATTTTCCTGTCAAAATAACAGAGTTCCTTTGGAGTTTTTCAGCTTTTAAGAACAGCTGGGTTTTCCGGTAGTGGGCGGAACTAATACGCAAACGTCAATCTCATTGGCTGGCACTGATCTATTATCATCCCTGTTTTGATTTCAGCAAATCAGATCGAGTGAATGCAAACGACCTGATTAAATATTCATGAATCCAGCAGCTCATTAATCCTTAGTAGTTTTATACTGTTCTTTTTAGCAGAATTCGTATTATTATTATTATCTTCTTATCAGTATTATAGTTATTGTCAGTTTTTTAACAGAAACACTGAATAACCAAAAAAAAGCACCACCACCAGTCCTAAATTCAGTTGTTCAGTTAAAATGTCTACGCATTCATACACGGTTAATACATTTTAATTATATTATCATAATGTCATATTATAATGCTTGACTGACTGATGTTAAGAGTCTACTTTCAGATATTTAAAAAGCTGTACCATTTCACAAACATATACAGTATATATACTAGGGATGTCAACGATTACTCGACGATCGATTCAGTGTCGATAAGAGATATAACCGATAAAAGCTATCTATCGATGGTCGATTAAGCAGTTTCATTTTGGGGTGCATGCGGCTCATGCGCAAAACACGTAAAAATGGCTGTGAGTGATGGTGAAGGGGCTGGATCTTACAACAAAATAATTTACTAATGTACAAACTACGCTTTTAATATGATCCAAACTTTAAAAGTTTATTATCAGATTAAAAGTTTATTAACAGATACAGTACAACGTTATTTTGTTTTGAAATGTTGTAATAAGTCATGTTCAATTATAATTTCCCTAGATAATTGTTGCATATCGGGCACTTCGGTTTGACAGGGCTGCGGACGCGAGCAGGCCAGATATAGGCTATTCTTTCCTACAACTTGTTAATTTGTTCCTACGACATATACATTTTTGACAGCTATCCATGTTTCATTAATTTGTTCCATAGAAAACCCACGATTTAACTTAAATGCGGGAACAATTTAAGTCATAGTAACGAATTCTTAATTCATGGCCACAAAATCTTTAATTTCCCCCCACACGTATACCACAGTAAAAAAGATGTGAAAACAGTGATTAAAAGTGAACAACAATAAAATAAACCTGCGAATCTAGAGGGCGAGAGAGTGAGGATTTTGGAAAAGAAACAATAAAAAATATTAAATTCGTGACCATTCGGAAAAATGGAACACAAAGCCGCATATGGCTTGATTTAAATGTATGTGCTCGGCATGAATCAAAAAGCATGGTCGCAATGTAATATTTGCCTCTTAACCAATTATTTATCTTATTAACAAAGCTTTGTACCTCACTTGTGTCATAATACTCACATTAAAATGTTTCAAATGGATAACAGTGTGTTTTGCTGTAGCAAAGCGGATCACTGTCCGCACGTCTTGAGGTCTGCACGGGTTTAAAATTGAAGCCTGAACCCGAGATCGTCTGACCTGACCCGACCCGAGCGGCACAGTTAAATTTAGAGCCGAACCCGAAATATTTTTCCCCCCCACAAGGAATAGCCAATAAAAAAAAATACAGTCCTGATATGTGAGATTGAACGAGAATGCACGCGTTTGGTGGTAATGCATAGACGGACATTATATGAAAATGTGGACAGTGCCAAAATAAAGGTGCCTTTTTATACTACAGATATCGATATTTTACGTGTGGCATCGATACATTGTATCAATATATCGATGAATCGTTACACCCCTAGTAAGTGGTGAGTTCTATGTCAGAAAAAGCTGCAAACTGGACAAAAGTATTGCTGCAATCTAACGTGCCTAATATACACAGATTTAAATCACTGTACCATTTAAGAGCATTTACTAAATAAAAAGTTGCAAAGAGGCACTGCTTTGTGTATTCAACCTGAGGTGTAAGAAATATAATACTCATTTCATCATATCATTCATCTTACAAAATGAGAAATCTGGATAGATGATATCTCTACAGACAATAGCATTCTCTCTTTCAACCTACACAGAGCAAAAGAGAGAGACAAGACATTGATCTTAACATTTCACTACATAAATGCTAATCGTTTTGTCTTATTAGTGTTATTCAGATACTTTTACTACAGACAAAATAGCTGTAATAAGTTAACTGCTGGATCTTCAGCACATATCCACAGTACAATCAGATATATATGGCAGCCCTCACCATCATCAAAGGCAAAGAGGCAATGGTAGATAAGATGAAAAGTGTTTGTGATGTGCGCTTTCCAACATACCGCCCAGGGCTGAAATACTCTCTCTGCCCTTCGGTGTGCGATTAATGGTTGAGGCCTTCATTCTTTCAACCTGAGCTGTTCGTCAAATCCATGGCACCAGGGCTTAGCTGCGTGGATATCTCTCTTTCCCAGAACTCAAAGTAATTGATCCAGATTTGGGTCTTTTTTATATATATATATTTTTTATAGACAATATTTTTGGGGGAGCTTTAAGCCACGAGCGCTGTTCAATGTTATAAAGCACAATGGCTTAAATTTTCATCAGTGATTTTATGTAAGAGTTTCTGCAAATGTTACATAAATGACACTAAGAGCGCTCGCTATTGAAAATGCTTTGTGTCATCATAACCTCTGCTAAATTTGTCAAGCAGATGTAATTTGATTCCATCATATATACAAAAATCTACTCCACACTAAGAAGCAAAATAGCCTCAATGCCAATAAACCGAGATGCTTATAATGTAAAATGCCACAATTGTCAGAAATACTTTGAAAGTCTTTATCAAAACTAATCTGTCTTAGTAAATGAGTAAAAAAAAAACATCTGACAGATCTGATCAAAACAAAATCCTGTAAAAATGCAGGGTTATGAAAAAAATGTGATTAAATTGAGAATCCGGGAAATTAATGAAACAAATTTCTTAAAATAAAAATATATATTATGATGTTAAATTACACATTTCAGATTCTGAACTAGTTTGCTAATTTAATTAAAATAAAATATTTTTTACATTTAATTACATTTTTTATTTTATTTTACCTTATATTAAGTTATTTTGTATTATTTGTTTAACTCAAGATTATTATGAAGCAAATCTAACTGAAAAAATTATAATAAAATTATTTTCACTACTGAGCTCAGAATTTTGGACTGACTGTATTTGATTCATAAATACAATAAAATAAAATAAATTCAAAAAAGAAAAGAAAAGAAAAGAAGTTAAATATCAACATTGTAAAGCATGTCAGAAACACACTTCTAGGTCGTGCTATATCCAAACAAGCTTTGCTTTTGTATTGATAACGGGTGGGTGTGCTTGTTTGGTGCTTCACTCGAATGCACTTGCCATTAAAGTGTCTCTAAGTATGTAAAGTGAAGCAAGCATCTTATCTCTGAGCTGAGAGCTGGCGTTCACAGCTGGGAAAGCTAGGCTTTATGAAGATCAATAGTCCTCTCCCTTTCTCGCTCTCTCTCTCTTTGGCTTTACTCAGTCTCAAAGTGAAGAAAAAGAAAACACACCCAGTGAGGTGATTACCTCATGCATGAAGTTCACATCACCCTTTCAGCCAAGCAAAGCTTTATGGGATTACAGGAAAATACCAGTGGAAAACAGGAGGATGAGTACAGGATAACTGTCTGTGCACCTCAAAGGAGAGGTTAAAGATGAGGGAATCGTCTTATGTTGTCGTTGACATTTGAGCTAATGCTGTAATGAGTATCCTCGCAAATATTTGTAAATGTTATAACTTGGTTCAAGCCTTTTCAAAAGGTTAAGATTCAGGATATCAATGCTTAAAGCAGTTTATTTGAAGAAGGATATCAAAGTAACTGCTTGACCTGAGTAATGGTGAACAGAAGGTAGATCTGGCTATGTGATATTACAAAAAGTACTGTTCCAATATGTTCTGTAAGGATTAGTTTTAGTAAGGCAACCATGTCTACAGACTGCCCACAGATTGTATGATGCAAAGTGCACACAAAAATAGCAAAATGTTATAAAAATCACCAGAGGTTATGAAAAAATACATTGGCTGGCTGGCTGGCTCCTACACAACTTTTGAAAGAGTATATTTTTACCTTAAATGACAAAACTATCAGCCGAATGCATAAATGTAAGTAATGAGGCTGCTACATTGCACAAAAAAATAGATGGATGGATGGATAGATACAGACACACACACATTTTTTATCAGTATCTTTGCATGGTTTTCCAAAGAATGCAAAATCACTTGCATATGTGACTAAATATTGCACTACACTCTTAAAAATAAAGGTTCTTCACGATGCCATAGAATAACCTTTTTATGTAGATGGTTCCATAAAGAACCTTTAACATCTGAAGAACCTTTTTGTTTCACAAATGTGTTTCTTTGTGGCAAAAGAAGTTCCCCTTCATGGGAACTCGAACTGCGTCCCCTAGGGGTCGCTACGGGGGAACGCCCTCAGCGTGACTCGGTCTGAAGATACATATGAAAAAACACCACCTGTTGGCCGGCGACAGCCCATGACGTCACTACCGGCGTACCACAATATAAGTGCCGCCGGGAGGATACATCATCAGCTTTTTCGTCTTCACTGACTGGTTTGTTTGAAGCGTGCAGAGTGAATCTGGTAAGAGTACAGTTTTCTAACTCTACTATGGCGAGCACTAGCAAGGCGTTTAGGAAGTGTGTGGATCCGTGTCCTCGTTATTTGACACCCGATGACACACACGACTGTTGCGTCTTTTGTTTGGGCATGGAGCACGCACGCGATGTCCTTGAGGGGGCGGTTTGCGTGCATTGTGAGCGGCTCTCTGTGAGGAAGCTCAGCTCTCGCCTGTCCCTCTTTCGAGGAAAGAGGGCAGCCGTCCTGCTTCCCGCGATTCAAGACCCACCGTTGCCGAGGCACGGAGGCGAATGAAATCGTGGGGTTCGCAGTTGGTGGTGGCCGATAAGCTGGAAAGGGACCGCCCCCTTTTCGCGCGTCGGCCGAGAACGAGAGTGAGCTGCTGGATTGTGATGATGCGATCTTTCTGACATCATTAGATGCAGCAGCTAGTGCTCCGCTGCATATGAGCGAGTTTTGGAGGTTATGGATTATAAAAATAAATTTAAATAACCCCCAGCTCGAGTGAGCCTTCCTTTCTTCATAAATCTCGATGTGGAGGTTGAGAAGGAGTGGGAAAGCTAGTTTTTCTCAGATTCATAGGTTTCAGCATACTAGTTATGCTGACACTGAGGATGCGTGAAAATGGCTGAGGGATGCCCCTGTGCAAGAGATGATAACTAGCTTATCTCTCATGGCGAGACATCCTCTCTCAAGGCTCCCTCCTGGCCATCTAAGCCCCTGAATCTCGCTTAAATGGCAGGGCATATGCAGCAGCAGGTCAGACCGTCGCTCGTTGCACACGAAGGCGTACCAGACTGACCTACTAAAAGTCCTGGATAAGGTCCAGGTCTGAGCCCGAACAACTAGGGTCCTAACCCATCTCGGTCTGAGGATCAGAGATGGGCTTAGAAGGCTAGTCTGCGACTCATGCCCCTCCCTCCTGCGGCTAGGGTGAGACAGAGGCGTGGGTCAGAGAGAGCAAGCCCTCTCATTCCTCTCTAATTCCCTGTAACCACCGTAAACTCCACCGACCGAGGTTAGGTGGAAGTTTCCTGCCCTAGAGGCGCTCCCTTGTGAGCGGCGGAGTTCCTCTCATTCTGAGGAATGAGTTCTCCGCCTCCTCAGAGCTCTGTGATAGGTCGCTCTCCGTGCTGGTCGAGCTAGCATTGCTCCCCACTATAGAGGGTTATCTATGAGCATGCCGCTCCTGCTGAGCGCCTGAGTTCCTTCTCATTCTGAGGAATGAGTTCTCCGCCTCCAGAGCTCGATATAGGTAGCATTATAGGCTCTCATTCTGAGGAATGAGTTCCCAACTAAGAACTGCAGTCAGGTGGACTTATGATGACTTCAGGCAGGTTCTGTATTCTCGAACTGCCTTACTGATGGTCTGGACGTGAGTCCCCTCGGAGGTTTCTGCGGATCCTCCTGGATCTTCAGTCATTCTGGTCACCACTGCAAGGGTAGAGCCAGTATTACTCCCCTCACGATAAGAGGGTTACCTATGAGTATGCCGCTCCCTTCTGAGCGGCTGAGTGTCTTTCATTCTGAGGAATGAGTTCTCCACTCTCCAGAGCTCGTTATAGGTAGAGCCAGCATTGCTCCCCTCGTTAGAGGGTCACCTTTGAGCATGCCGCTCCCTGCGGAGCGTCTGAGTTCCCACTCATTCTGAGGAATGAGTTCTCCGCTCCTCAGAGCTCTGTGATAGGTCGCCTCCGTGCTGGTCGAGCTAGCATTGCTCCCCTCACTATAGAGGGTTATCTATGAGCATGCCGCTCCCTGCTGAGCGTCTGAGTTCCTTCTCATTCTGAGGAATGAGTTCTCCGCCTCCAGAGCTCGATATAGGTAGCATTATAGGCTCTCATTCTGAGGAATGAGTTCCCAACTAGAACTGCAGTCAGGTGGACTTATGATGACTTCAGGCAGGTTCTGTATTCTCGAACTGCCTTACTGATGGTCTGACGTGAGTCCCCTCGGAGGTTTCTGCGGATCCTCCTGGATCTTCAGTCATTCTGGTCACCACTGCAAGGGTAGAGCCAGCATTACTCCCCTCACGATAAGAGGGTTACCTATGAGTATGCCGCTCCCTTCTGAGCGGCTGAGTGTCTTTTCATTCTGAGGAATGAGTTCTCCACTCTCCAGAGCTCGTTATAGGTAGAGCTAGCATTGCTACCCTCGTTAGAGGGTCACCTTTGAGCATGCCGCTCCCTGCGGAGCGTCTGAGTTCCCACTCATTCTGAGGAATGAGTTCTCCGCTCCTCAGAGCTCTGTGATAGGTCGCTCTCCTTGCGGGTCGAGCTAGCATTGCTCCCTCACTATAGAGGGTTATCTATGAGCATGCTGCTCCCTGCTGAGCGTCTGAGTTCCTTCTCATTCTGAGGAATGAGTTCTCCGCCTCCAGAGCTCGTTATAGGTAGAGCCAGCATTACCTATGAGTATGCCGCTCCCTTCGAGCATCTGAATGTCCACTCATTCCGAGGAATGAGTGTTCCGCCTCCAGAGCTCGCTGTTGGTAGAGCCAGCATTGCTCCCCTCACCCAGAGGGCCACCTATGAGCATGCCGCTCCCTTCTGAGCGGCGGAGTTCCCTCTCATTCTGAGGAATGAGTTCCCCGCCTCCAGAGCTCATGGTTGGGCTCGACGCTCCCTCTGAGCGGCGGAGTGTCTTCTCATTCTGAGGAATGAGTTCTCCGCCTCCTCAGAGCTCTATGATAATCGCTCTCCCTGCTGGTCGAGCTAGCATTGCTCCCCTCACTATAGAGGGTTATCTATGAGCATGCCGCTCCCTGCTGAGCGGGGAGTTTCCCTCTCATTCTGAGGAATGAGTTCCCCGCCTCCAGAGCTCATGATGGGGCTTGCCGCTCCCTTCTGAGCGGCAGAGTGCCTTCTCATTCTGAGGAATGAGTTCTCCACTCCAGAGCTCGTTATAGGTCTCACTCTGAGGAGTGAGTTCTCCGCTAGAGCTCCTCATTGGTAGCTGAGTTCCTCTCATTCCGAGGAATGAGTTCTCCGCCTCCAGAGCTCGCCGTCGGTAGAGCTAGCACTGCTCCCTCAACCAGAGGGTCACCTATGAGCATGCCGCTCCCGTCTGAGCGTCCGAGTTTCTCCGCCCCCAGAGCTCTGTGATAGGTCGCCGCCTGTTGGTCGAGCCAGCATTGCTCCCCTCAACCAGAGGGTCATTGCCGCTCCTTCTGAGCGTCTGAGTTCCCTCTCACTCCGAGGAATGAGTAGTTCTCCGCTCCAAGGCATAGAACGTTCTAATAAGTGCACACGCAAGACTTTGGGCACTTTTCTAAAATCCACTTAGTGGTAAGTCCGCACATTAAAGATTCTCGTTCTTTCTAAAAATCCCGTGGGTAGGGTTACGGCACTGCTTCGTGCCCTTTTTGAGCTGGTTAAAGCCCGGTTTGTGCCTTGGGCCCCGCCTCCCCTGTCCCATATATGTTGGGTCCAAAAAAGGGAAAGGGGTGTACACTACCAAGAGGTCTGTTGAGACAGTTCCTCAGTAAGCTTGGGAGAGCAGGTGGTAACCCCTGAGTGATCGGCCAGGACCTGGTGAGCCAGGTGCCTGGCCATATCCCCTTGAAGGAATCTTTTCTGATTCCAAGACCTTGAGTTTCTACCCTAGGCCCGGTAATCCCGGCGCCTAACAGGTAAGTACTAGAGTATGCAGCTCGGCCTTTGGTCAAGGGGATAATATCACTGACAGCCATCAGCGTCCCGGGGAAACTTCCTTAAGCCGGGTATAGTTGGCTTAGTGCTCGCCTTTTGCGAAATTGGCTTGCATTCCCTCAGCATGGTGAAGTGGGTATAACGTTCCCCGTAGCGACCCCTAGGGGCGCAGTTCGAGTTCCCATGAAGGGGAACGTCTCAGGTTACGTATGTAACCATGGTTCCCAGTGGGGAACGAGACACTCGCGCCCCTGGGCTTTGAGCCATGCTTCGGACGCAAGCTTCAGGCAAGAAGCTGATGATGTATCCTCCCGGCGGCACTTATATTGTGTGCGCCCGGTAGTGACGTCATGGGCTGTCGCCGGCCAACAGGTGGTGTTTTTTCATATGTATCTTCAGACCGAGTCACGCTGAGGCGTTCCCCGTAGGCGACCCCTAGGGGACGCAGTGTCTCGTTCCCCACTGGGGAACCATGGTTACATACGTAACCTGAGACGGTTCTTCAGATTATAAAAAGTAAGGAAGAGATGGTTCTTTAAAGAAGCTTTGACTAAATGGTTCTTTGTGGAACCAAAAATGGTTCTTCCATGGCATCGCTTGAAGAACCTTTTGAAGCACTTTCATTTTTAAGAGTGTAGCTGACTAAATCATTATTTTTACCCTCTGGCCAATACATTGTCGATTTTCATTTGCCAGTGATTAAGATAGCAGCTAAAATGTATTTTAGCACAGATATACCAATATACTATATGCTAGAAAATAAATTAAAAAGTTAATATTATTTATTATTTAAGATATCTTAGTTTTTTGTTCCCACAAAGTAATATTTTCTGAGAAATCTAACAAAACGTATGCTTAAAAGTGCAATCTGCAAGGGAAACATTTGTTAGATATCTTAATAACTTATTGTAAAAACTATTTCCTTAAAAATATATTAGATTTTTATATTGGAAAACAAGACACAAATGCGTATATATACTGCAATAGTTCAAATATTTACAGTGTATAATAAGTGTTTCAGAGGAAAATAATTATGACAAAGATATTCATGGGATTTGTTTCATATTCTGACCACAAAGTCAATACATTCTCCACTAGACTGATATACCTTTATTTGAATGAAATCCAACTTGGGTGCACATTACTCTGTTATTGCAGTATCATTGATTTTATATTTACTCATCCCTAAATCTCAAAGCATATAAGCTACAATGTGGAGCAGCCTTCATGGCAGTAGTCAAAAGTCTGGCTTTGGCTAGATCAAGTAGCTCTGGACTCTCTAATTGCTTCTCCTGACCTTCACCCCAGGAAATGTAAATAAGCAGAATCCTAATCATAATCCAGACCTAGAACTTCTCAAGGTGTGCCAGACCTCAAGAAACAAACAAACAGCCTTGTATAGACACACCAAAGGGTAACAAGCTACCAAACCAAAAGCTCATGATGCACAATAATAAAGAAATTAATTATTTGAATCCCAACAGAAACCACTTCTGAAAGAGGTAGTTGGTGGGATTTCATATTTCTTTAAGTATAAATGAATTACATTGCTGTACATGCAAAGAAATAGGTGTTTACACCAATACGCACATGCATAGACACAGGTGCAAACTGAATAGATCTGGTTTCTATTGACACAGATGAGGGTGGCTAGATGTTAACAGACCAACGTTTTTCCCAACGTGCATTTGTTTGTTTGTTTGATTTGATCCCTAAATCCTCTTTTCTCACGAATGAGCGTTTGCAATGCAGGGGTCACATGGTTCCTCGCGAGTATGAGGACAGCTTAACCCTAAATGTCTCTGTGGAGTTGGTCATTGCCATCTGTGTGAGAGCTGGTGTGGTTTGATGCACACCATTCGGCTATCCGCATCAGCCGTGAATAGACATTAAAACCTACAACAGATGGACACGCCACAGCTCTGTCAAACAGAGGACAAGTACACGTAGCACGCAATGTATGACAACAGAAACGTCTTTTTGCAAGCTCATTACCAGGGCTGTGACGGTATGGGATTTTTTTCTTACCGCGGTGAAACAGCAACAAATATCGCGGTTTGGCGGTTAATCGCACGGAAATTGGATGTGGTCGCACTTGTGCAAGTGCATGGTCTGCGCTGCTCCAAAGCGTCTGCTTCATACAGCACGGCACATTGTACCAGGAGTCAAATTTGATACTAACTATGATACAAGTTCATCAGCATGCAATTCATTGATTAATCTAATGTTGTATCAAAAAAAGTGCAACCAAATTATGTGCTCGTGTGACCAACTGGGAAAGTTAGTTGCAAAAGTGCGACCAGTGGGAAGAATAAGTAGAGCCCTGAATGACTTAATCAAGAATGCATGCAGCTTGTAAGCTTGTAAATGAACATGGAAATTAATAATAATAAAATCGTCTTTATTCTTAAAACAGCAAATTATATTCATAATTACAAAATAATATACATTTATATAACTTTGTTTTTTTTCCGATATCTTCTTTGTTTAATAGGAATTATGGAAGTCTTTGTCATCGTTTGTAACCATTTTTTTGTACAATAAATTATTAAGAGAATAACAACCTGAGCAAGCTGCAGAAACAACAAGTCGAGCTCAAAATGCCCCGTGCTTAGTTCTGGTGAGTTGTGCTAAACTTCGATTCCTATTTCTTTAGACATTGTTTTTTGGGTAACATTACTTGGATATCAACGCACTTGTCCAAACACAACTTGTTGAAAAATGTGTTTGTTGAAACGCATCATTTGTAAGAGCAAATTAGGATGCCATAAATATTATTTAACGATTAATTAGGCTACATTTATAATAACAACCTTTTTAAAGTGCAACATAAAATAGTTTTTTTTCTGATTTGTTTTTCAAAAGAGCAAAATAACTGTCCGCTGTCCACAGAATAATTTTCTTCCTGACCCGACCATTCCCACTAAATATAGATCTCGTTTCCAGAATCTCACATTTATATTTCCACTACTGAAAGAGAAAGAAAACAAATAAAAATGTAGTCTGCACAAAATGTATTTTATTGTAGGCTATTTATTTTATTGGTCTTGTCCACAATCAAATTAGTTTTAATTTTGTTTTCAACACAACAAAAAGTGTCGCAGAGTGAAAAAATATAATAATAATGTAGGACAGTTTGTACAAAAATTTACAAATATCATATTTGTAATTTGTATTCATCTTGTCAAAATACAAAATTTGTTTAACCTTTTGCTGTCTACATAGTAGGAAAAGTGTCGCAGAGGAAAAAAAGACATCTGTCATTTAAATTTATATGCAAAATATGAACAAAACCGTTGGCTTAGACATTGCAAAATAAAATCTCTTTTTCATGAAACTAAACAATTTAACTTCCCTGAGAAGATTGTCCCGAGTCAGACTAGCCTGACGTGGGTTTCTTAGCAGTAAACTGACCATTTTTCAAAAGACAGTGCATGCACACTTTGCTTTGCCATCCTTATTCTGCTCTGTCACACATCCACAGGAACGGCGCAAGCTTAACTGCCGCTCTAGGCAAAACCCTGCCGCCCCCACTTCACTCTCATAATTAAATACGATTTTAAAGATGCATGTGAAAGATTGGAGAATTTGTTTATTGTTTTCTGATTATAACTTTTTCCCCTACTGCAACGTAAAATAAATAAGAATAAATACATAACCACTAGTAAAGCTGCAAACGTAAATTAAGTGTACAAGTCTGAAGTGGCCATGGGAAGATTTGGGAGAATTCCCGGTGAGCAGCACAAAACATCTGGTGTGAACAGCTATCCGTTGTCAAGGCTTAATCTAAACAAACCCGGTCTGGATCGGCACCTCCGAATTCGATCATCTCATTTGGCAAATCCTCTTCCTCCAATGAAATACGTTCATGTCAGGGTTATTGCAGTTTTGCATTTTTAAAATCGGTTTTATTCTAATATTGCTTTAAATTTTCGCTATAAATTTCAGTTTCGTTTTGATTTTTAATAATTTGGTTAATTTTAGTTTAGTTTTTATTTTGTGAACAGTTTTCTACCCTATACAGTTTAGTTTCCATTTTAATTGTAGTAAATAAAGTTTAGCAGAATTAAAATAACACTTGCAGAGCGCAGACCAGACATTTTAATTTAAGCTTATTGACGCAAACCACTAGCAACACAAAATTATAGCATGCTGAGATTGATTAGAAAACAATGTTTTTTTTTTACATAAAATAACCGTGATTTTTAGAGTATATGTGCACACTACAAAAGCAACTGGTGCAAGCTGGTAATCACTTAAGTGGGTTATCCCTCACCTCTCCATCCTCTGATGCGGATCCATCACCCTGCTTTATTCCACAAATTAAACACTGTATATGATAAATGCTAAATATTTAGTATTCTACTTTGCTAAAACACAACAAAACACGGTTTTGGATGTACATAGGCCTATTTAATAGATAACATTACACTTGTCTTATCCCCGAGCTTTCTCTCTCACACACTTACCTTTCAGAAGCACATGTCTGGCTTTAAAACTAATCAGACATTACCAGCAGCAAAAGGATTTCATGTCTGCATAGTTTTATTCATTTTGATGACATTTATGAATGTACATTATGATGTTTTGCATGTAATTGATGATGCTCAGTTGGGGGGCGGTGCGGGAGCAGCATGACTATGAAGCAAAGTTCATTTAGATTTAGAATAACTAAGGGGTGATAAGGAATAACCAAAAGATAAACAAAAAATATCAGTCCTTTTGCCACCCTGACTGTGCTGCTGCCCTAGGCGACTGTCTAGTTTGCCTAAATGTACACGCCGGCCCTGGTCATCGACAGCCTGTCTGTTCTGTCAGAGGGCCATTATGCATATGCTGCGCACGGTGCACAATAAAATACATGACACCGAAGCACTGGTCCGTGCGTGCAGCGCCTGAGTGATAAGAGGGAGTAAAAAAGCGCAGATATGTTGTTCTGAAAGGACGTCGGTAACAGGATATTGTTAGACCGCCCACTCATATTCAAATTACACCAGAGTCACCGACCGCTACCTTGTTTTATTCGGGAATTTAATCCCGCATCGCAAGAAATCTGGTCGAGTCCCGCGGAATGCAGACCTCTAGCTTCCTCCTGCAAATAGCTTGCAAAAAAAGTGCAGTGATGACGGTGATGACCTCAACACCGCGGCCAGCATCTCATTACCGTGGTGAAGCAGTAATGCGGTTATCGTCACAGCCCTACTCATTACTTCTTGTTACACCTCAGTAACTTTTCCTGTAATTTAAAATCACACAACTTTACAAAGTACACTATTGTGCTATACTCTCAACACTCATTTGTATTTACGACAGTATACAAAGACTCTCAAGCAGGCTCTATTTCTGTCTCAAAAGACATCTTTAGAAGTCTCCTTGTTTTCCTCTTAAGAGGCTAGAACTGAACGTGGGGGAGAAAATGAACAAATATCTGGTCGGAGTGTCTGTTCCTTCCTATCTTTCTCTCCAGCAGGGCTCTGATCTCATTTGCCTCTCGGTATTGATTTAGCATTTAAGGATTAATGCAGAGTCTAATGGACAATCAGTCGGAATAGCACCCGCCTCCCTCTCGGTCTTCTCGGCATCAGGAGGAAGGGACCGAAGAGTTCTATAATCAATTTGTTTTGCAGCAATGCTCGCTGTTGTTTTTGGCAAATCATTGGCTTGTCTTTATTGCTTAAGAGCTGAAATTTCAGGATGCTCCTCAAACACATCTTTTTTTATCTGAATTGGTGTCTGGAACCAAAATATTTTGTTAAAATATCAGAGAAATACTTGACACATAAATAAATGTTTTGTCCAGTATTATTTATACAGTATTTGATTTTAACTTTAGTACGTTTATTATGCAAAATAATTTTTAGTAATTTTGTTATGCACTTTTGTTGTTTTAATTTTTTTATATTTCTATATTTTAATTATTAATTAATTTTTATTTCAGTTTTAGTAATTTTATACTCTTAACTTAATTCAAGATAACTTCTAATATTCATTTAATTTTTTATATATGTTTTTTTAAGTTGGTCTGATGATATTTATATTTTATTTAAGCTTCAATACAATTACCAGCACTGGTTCTGTCATTATTTACATTAAACTATTATTTTCTTTCTTCTAAAGGAACAAAAAATAGAGATCTGAGAACAAAATGGCCAAGATTCTGTTTTCTATAAAACAAAAGTGAATGATTGTTTACATTGAAAATCTCCAAAAGGGTCCAAAAGCAATATCAAATTATAATAAAAGTAGTCAGTATGATCAGTGCTCTATATCAGTTTTGTTTTAGAATCATAGAGATACTACTATAATTGTTTAATACTTCAAATTATTGGTTTTATTTCGTTTTATGAATGTTGTTTTTGTTATTTTTCTTAGTAAAATGTCTAATTTTTAATTGTAATTTTGCAAGTTTCATTTAACATTTATTTTATTTCATGTAACGAAAATGCTTCTGGGTTTCCAGCATCTTTTATTTCAGTTTTAGTTAACAATAATAATCATGCACTGTATTTTATATGTGTGGTGAACAGATAAAGTTGTTGTTCATTATTTTCTTTCTTTCTTTATTTATTGTTTTTTCCTTCAGTAGGAAAGTTATCCACTTTCACAGTTGTAAGATTACTCTTGTAATGAGTACTCTATGAATTACATGTAAAAAAAATTGAGACTATACTTGCATGAAACTTTTGCATTGTTTTGTTTTTTTTGTCAATTTCTGACAATCCAGTCTCTTTGTACAAAATAGAAGCTTGACCATTCTGCCTAAGATCTCTTATTGTGTTTTTGAATCTGAAAATATAATAGTGTGGGAATGACATAAAGGTGAGCAAATAATAACAAAAAGTTCATTTTTGGCTGTCTATTCCTGGAGAGATCCAGTAAAATGTTTAGCTAATTTCTCACTAAAAAGAGAGCATCATAAAATGATTTAGAGAACAGTATAAAAATGATCCACTCTGCACTTTAGAGCTGATGATTTTGTCCATGCAGCTTTGCACTCTGTGTATTTTTTTTTTTTTTTTTTTTTTTTTTTTTTTAGACACAGGTCTGGTTGAGCCGGCTGTCTCAGCTCCTCTGGGTTCTCCAGCACCTGTGTCTGCTGCACCTGGGGTTTCTGCAGATGGAGTTTCTACCTCCTCTCCCTGGTGGGGTTTCATCCTTGTGACTCTCCAGCTTGAATCTAAATTGCACTGCCCATGGCTATGTCTAGGTCCTGCATCTCAAACATTCCCCTTTGTTTCCCCTCTAGTTCCTCATCAGCAAAGTTTGGCTTCAAGGCACAAGGTCGAGGCCTCTCTGATCAATGCTGCATGGAATTAGGATGCTATTTCACTTTAAATCTGCCTTTGGCATTCACACATACATATACGAACACACACAAGTAATAACCTAGCGTGTGCCAAACCATGTGTGGAGAACCGTACGGTTCTATTTTTACAAACTGTTCCACCCCTACTACTGCTATTTAGCTATCCAACAGCAGCCTCATGCAAAAAAAACTAAATAAAGAAATACAGCACCCTAACGCGATAATCACCATTTAAACTGGAACACCATAATTTACAGCAGATACAAATGCATTCCATCTTCCATTCCATAAGGTTGCTCTATGGCAACCTTAATTCAGCTAGCTACAAACAGACTACTCTATATGGAGAGTTGGCTGCAGCGTCTAAAAGTTAAGCTTCAGGAGTGAGATTGGTTGGATAAGGGAAAAAACAATAAGGCAAGCCTATCAGAGGCAGAGTAGGGCGGGTCCATTCCTTTGCCAACAGGGGACACTACAGGTGACTTGACATAGATGACTCGCAGATACTACGACGACGGTGACACCCCCCCCATTTTGTTTATACAGATCTACAGCATTCACGTGAATGACCTATTTCAAGCTGAAAACGGCGGTGAAAAAGGTGACAAATTTGCCCCCCTTTAATAAAAAACTATAGATGGTTCAAAATGCAACAGCTAGAGTCCTTACTAGAACCAGGAAGAATGACCACATTAGCCCGGTTCTGTCAACATTGTACTGGCTCCTTATTAAGCATCATATTTTAAAGATTTTAAAATCTTGTTAATTGCTTATAAAGCCCTGAATGGCTCATCAGTACTTGAGCATGCTCTTATCACATTATAGTCCTCCACATCTGCTGCGTTCTCAAAACTCTGACCATTTGATAATATCTAGAGTATCAAAATTAACTGTGGGCGGCAGATCCTTTTTCTATTTAGCGCCCAAACTCTGGAAGAATCTAGTCCTCCACATCTGCTGCGTTCTCAAAACTCTGACCATTTGATAATTTCAAAATTAACTGTGGGCGGCAGATCCTTTTTCTATTTAGCGCCCAAACTCTGGAAGAATCTACCTAACAATGTTCTGGAGGCAGACACAGTCTGTCAGTTTAGATCCTCAGTGAGGAACCCGTCACCAGGACAGCCATCGGGAAGAGACCATTGGAAACAGTTGAGCCCTTAAAATCTGACTTTGCTGCAGTTGGAACAAACTGCTGGTTTGTCTGGCCCAGTGGAGAACTAAGCCTGGTTTCTCCCAAGGTTTTTTCTCCTTTCTGTCACCGATGGAGTTTTGGTTCCTTGCTGCTGTTACCTCTGGCTTGCTTAGTGGTGGACACTTCATTTCCAGCGATATTGTCAACTTGATTACACAGATACTATTTAAACTGAACTGAGCTGGATGATGCCATCACTGAATTAAATAATGAAATGCCTTCAACTGAAAATTGAGTGTTTAATCTTGTCACTTTACATTATTGACACACTATTTTCCTATTGTCATATTGTGCAGTTGCTTTGACACAATTTGTATTGTTAAAAGCGCTATAAATAAAGGTGACTTGACTTGACACACACACACACACACACACACACACACACACACCTAACACCAACTGTGCAGCTCAGGTCGCACTCCCTCCTGCGATCCAAACTAAATGATGCATATCCCATTATTCAGAGAAGTAGGTCACAGTTTATATACCACTGGCTCACACAAAAAGCACAATATCTTGCTCATATCTAGGACATGGTGAGAGACAAAAAAACAGTTTGTTTAGGATTTCAAGCTTACATCACTTACATTTGGTCTCTCAGAAGATTGAGAGGTCTGGCCAGGACATGTCTCTAAGATGTCGGTTTCAATTATGTCACAATGTCTGTCTCAGTGGTCCTGTTGTGAGAGCCACCAGTCACACACTGACTAAGAGGTTGTTCAGATCACTTTTAAGGCCCATTAGAGCCACTTGCCAAAAGCAAATTCACTGGCTGATAGTTCACCTACCGGTTTGAAAGCTTGAATACATTCCGAGAGTGCATCTCTGGTAACAAATACAAATGGCGAGCTTTCTTCAAAGAGAAGAGTAGGATGCAGCAGCATCAGTCCACAACAACAAGAATTTGTGCTGATTCACCACATTCTCACAATAAAGGGTGAAAAAGCTGTTACTGAAGTGATACCTTTTCATAAGCTACACATTTACACTTTATTTACCCCTACAGGCTACATATTAGTAGGGTTGATTATCGTGTTTTTTTTACCGATGCCAAATCGATACTTTTAAAATGGTACCGGTGCCTAAACTGTGTCTAAACCGATACTTGTAAAAAAAAAAATACCAATTAATAATTGGATTGGCCATAAGCACTATAAACATGGGCCTGGTTTCACAGACAGGCTTAGACTAAGCCAGGATTAGGCCATAGTTCAATTAGGACATTTAAGTAATTTTTATAAACATGCTTAGAAACAAACATTACTGGGGTGCATCTTGAGACAAAACAAAGGCACTGATATATTTTAGGATCAGTCAGTGAAAGTTTATTTCAGTTAAAACAGCTAAGAGTTACATTTTAGTCTAGGACTAGTATCAATCCTTGTCTGTGAAACCGGGGGATGATGTCTTTTTCATTCATATTGGACGCCAGAGGGGGCTAAATAAAACAATTTGCAACTATTAGTATCATTACACTAGTACACAAAACTTTGTATGATGCTTGTTAGAGAGTGTGTGACGTCACAGCCCTACCGCCAAGATGCTCCTCTTTCAGTCACGGATTATGGAAAGTGAAACCTAAATCTATAAGGGTGGTTAGATTTATTCATGCACATTAAACTATTTATTTAAAGCTTCTTTCTTTTCATATTCTTATTACCAGCATTATCTTAATAGGCTGTACATTAACTTATTGGTAGAAAACCAGTAGTTCTATGTCAAATCAGACATTTGAGCCCCACCATATAGCCAAAATGGCATGATCATAACACCCTTTGAGATTGGTAGTAGAATCAGGCTCCTCCTATCGAAGCATACGTTGACTATTCGGGGTCACATCTATAAAATTGCATTTTTTCTCGAAACATTTTCCTCCAGCACTCTAACACCTTCTTGCGGAGCCCAGTTTGAAAACCCCTTGTTTTAATGCTTTCATTGAAGAGTTAGACCACTTACTAACAATACAGAAGCTAATTACACTGCTATGTGAATAATGATCTGTTGCATTCGTGTGTTGCTTCAATTACTAGTTACCCAAGCACCTCAAAACCCATCTCAAATAGTGACTACAGGGGAAAAACCAGCACAAGGAGCTTAAAAATCATACAACGTATTTATAAGCTTATAGCTCATTCATCTAAGCACTGTTTTCAGCCTTACAGTCATATTTTGACTCTGAATAGGCCACTGTGCTATGAAGTGCTGCCCATGATTAATATTGAAACTATTAAATAGCCCTTGGTCTGAGATGATGAATGATCCACATTCAGCTCACTTACCGACCCTGAATATGTATGAAAAGCCATAAAATGTAATGACGCTTTACCTTTCCAAAAATGCAATGCACACTGGGATGTCTGTCAGTGGAAATACAACAATCCGCCCCTTTGTAAATCCTATATAACATAGATTATGCTATGTATGCTGACCGCATGTGGACAGTATTGCAGCTGTATATAAAAAATAATGGGTCCTGCATTTCCTGTGTGTGGAAATGCTGACGACCAAAAAGCTAGAATCATCAGACAGGGAACAAATCACAGAGGTGTGTTTTCAAGAAGGCAAAACAAACAAATGCTGCCCCCCTTGAGGGGCTTCCTCCTGTCGCTTTGTGCATTGCGGCTTCTTGATTATCACAGTCTCTGTGTTTCCTGTGTAATAGCTGACGGCTTACAGGGTAGACACATCTCAGTGATTATATGTATTGGTGTGTGTGTGTGTGTGTGTGTGTGTGTGTGTGTGTGTGTGTGTGTGTGTGTGGGTGTGTGTGTGGTGTCCCATCTGAAGAAAAGCTCTGTCTCTCTGGTAAGTCATGCATAACAGTCTGACAGACAGGAAGAGCTAAAAGCATTCCGCTCCCACTGTGATGTTTTCCATCATAACATGTCCAAGCTATTTACTTTCGAATCATCACACATACATGCATGCGCACATATGTGGAACGAGAAGGGGATCAGAGGACACAGAACAAAGAAAAGCCTTAATATGCTGCAGCATCCTAATGATTTGCTTTCTCTGAAGGTCAAGACAACAAGCTGCAAATTAGGGGTGATCAAGCCAACAAAGCACAATATGGAGAGTGGATGGAGGTGAACGCACTCTAGATTTATCTAAACACATGGAGCTAGGAAAGATGACACTGGGGTGTATCTCTGACCTAGGAATGCTTTTGGTGACAATCAATCAATCAGTTGTCAATAAATCAATTCATTATAATCCTTATGAAGATAAATCCTCAAATGGAAAAAAACACTATACTATATATATATATATCACTAATAATATTTTAGGCTAGATAAAGTGCAAAACGTTGTTTTGTAGGGTTTGATTTAAGCTTTATGGATGTGCAGTAATCCCAACGCTTTAAAAAAGTATGAATATTATTGCATTACATAACTAAATATGAAAAAGGGGTTTCATTTTATTTAAAGCATTTTTATTTGATTGTTAAAACATTTATTTTAAAGAAATAATAAATATATAAATTTGTTGGGTGTTAAAACACCTTAAAATTTGTATAAAAATGAAAACAAAATAAACAAACTAAATCTAAATTTTAAATGTACGAAAATCATTTAATCATCATATAATATATATATATATGTATTTAGAACAGTACAGTTTTGAATAAAAAAATTGTAAAATAAATAATTAAATGGACATTTTATTTGTAAATTTCACAAAAAGATTAATAGGTCTTGAAATATAATGGGTTAAGGACAAAAGTATATATATATTAATACAATAAGAGTCATTTGTTTAAAGAAAAAGCTGTATGCTATTCATTATGAATAAAAAAAAAAAAAAAAAAAAGTTTGTTTCACAGATAAAAAAAGTTCAGATGCAAATAATCAATTTTATGCAATCCAAATGCATTGTAATTTGCTTAATTTAACAACAACATACGTCTCCATTTAGATAAACACGGCATGTGTGTTTGTGCATGTGTTTTACTGAAACATCTGAAGTGGGCAGACGTTTTGAGATTTCCAAGACAGTTTCCACAGTAACCAAGGCAGTAGCCATGAAGAGCAAAACCTTGAGTGGATTTCAATGAAACTTAACAATGCACGGATGAAGGTTTTTGCTGCTTCTATTATGACAGAATCGCTCTAACTTTGATTTTATTCTGCAAAGGTGAAGTCACACAGCAGTCCACTATCTTTATAACTTATCTAGATAAAGATAAGTTATATAAATGCATCATTCATTCATTCATTCATTCATCTAAATTAGCTATAAAACAGCGTAAAATCTGTATGTAAAGTGTCTGAGGCTGAAAGAAAATAAAAAGTTATATAAGCCTACGAGGCAATACAAGCACTATAATAAAGCAATCAAGAAATAAGGTAATCGGCTGAGCAATGTAGAAAGTGGATCAAAGAGAGATTAAAATGCAGAGAGTAATATATATGAGAGAAAGAATGCCTGAGAGGAGACGAGAAAAGAACCTGAAGCCTTAAGACAATGCATACATTATGGCTCACCTCCGACGGGAAGCGTGACATCAAAGCTATGCTAATGCTCATAAACAGCTCAAAGTAATGAGACGTCACATGCGATCTCTGTCACATACCACCAGAAAACACAGCAATCAAAAACACCTCGCTGCCATATTGCACCAAGACCTTTCACATGGGTTTAGCTAAACATTTGGAAACCTCTTGACTCTTGACGTCTAAGAAAAATGCAGAAATCGAGCAAATTAAATGAAATATTTTTGGCTCTGGGGGAGAAATACACCGCAACACACATATGCCACTCACGACTCTCCACCTCAATGGTTTCTTGTATGATTTGTGCATAATAAACCGTAGATCTTCATGCGTGAAAATAATTACAACGCTTTGAATTCCGTTCACTTCTTTTTAATTGTTATTTCACAGTTATTGGACCAAGATCAATCACTAGTCTCTGGACCGCCTACAGTGTGTCTAATTCATATTGCTCACAAATAATGGAGAGATATGCAAACAATAGCCAGATCTGGTCTGATTGGCTGGCTTTATGCAATTTCAGATAATCAACGGAAACAAATTAGTGTTTTAAAAGGTGCCATGTTGTTGGAAGAAAATAATAAAACAGAGCAATGCTTGTTCAAGTCCTCCAGGGAAGTTCACATTTATGAGTTGTGAAGTCATAATTGCATTATCAAATGGGTTCAAGTCACTTTGGTCGGAGCAAGATGGTGATGTACCTTTTATTTTTATATAAGTTAATGTATATACTGTAATTTAATATATATATTGTATAATATCACCAAATTTTGTAGATGCAACTTAAGTAGTTTTACTGTAAATCAAAAAATATAAAACAAATGTATCATCAATACAGACATTATTTATCATCGACATGCACACAACTCAAAAGGACTCAGTTCAGAGTTTCCAAGTCATAATTATGACTTAATAGAAGCATTCATGAGCGTTCAACACAAACACATTCTTTCTGACATGATCTGATTTCTAAACACAAAGTTAAACTTTTCCACAATTGTAGAACTATTATTCATGGAGACATTATTTGAATGAGCTACAACTCGAGTTGCAAACTGAACCAGACTTTATGCCTATAGTCAGAAATCGGTCTCTGTAGGATCAATCATTACTCAGTTACTGTCTAATCAATTGTCATTAGCGATCAAGGTGCTGATGAGAAAAATGAAGCCTGCAATCTATAAGTGCTGTAGGGTCTTTTAATTCACACCTGCCTGGTTGATTAGAAATTCCTCCTCACTCATATTCCCTGGGCCCTAACAAAGAGCCTCGTTAGCAGGGTTTAATTTGTGCCAGAAAAAGCTGGTTTGGATCTGGCATCTTTTTAGTGGATTTCTCTGGAAAAAAAGTATGCTACTACTGCATGTTAAAAAACATCAAGTTTTGTCTACTGCCAATTGCTTGCAGTGTCAGTTGGGTTTTAATGGCAGATCCATCAGTTCAACAACCTCATCTTTTACAAATTAAGCACTGCTCGTTAGCATGTGATAGCTATTGTATCCTCTAGCAGAGCCTGGCTAACCTCTGGTAGTGCCTTGACAGACACATTTTTGGATCTTTAAATCCTCCCAGGTGCTCATTGTGCTCTGTGGCATCTCTAGAGACGGTGAGTGGCACCTCTGGAGTGACAGACGGCCTTTGCTCAGCTCATGAGTCTGCCTGCGCTGGGACATAAACTCACGGTGACAGCCTCAATTCAGGCCTCCCAGGTGTCTCCTCTAAAACAGCTATTCAACCTTTCAGCTTCTTAATGAGAATCAACAAAGCATCAAAGCCTTTCTAAACTCCAGCGTCCTGCCTTTCACTAAATGATTCTCTCTTTTTGAAGTACAGTGGGAAAGAATGTCACACAATGCAAGCTATACACTCTTTATTGTGTTTGTGTAGTTGGCATTTCAAGTGTCCTGCAGTGTGCTATGCTATACTTGACCTAAAATTATTTTAAATAACACATTATTAGACTTGTCACAACATCAAAATATTCACACCACGGCAGTATTCATGTTCAAAATGACTATACTGCTATTAGTAGGTGGCACTGTGAGGTAATTGCTGTTACGCAATAACGCAAAGTAGCTTGAATTTTATTTCTCAATCTACTTTAACTAAAAACAACACACACACACACACTCACAAAACATGCAATCATTCAATTGTGTTGATTTCTAAATCTCAGCTTAATTCACGAGTGTTTGATCATAAATGATTGGCTTCTAAATGTGGATAGATTGATACATTCACAGTGTTTTGATTTACACTTTGTTAAATTATAAGTTCTAAATACAAAAAATCTAATAAACAGCTTTATTATATCATCATTTCAAATAGTTGGTTTAAGTTTGTTGTACCAAAATGTATTTTTATGTTTAATTTTATTTTCATACTTAATAGCATAAAAAACAATAATAGTACTAATAAATAAAAACTAAATACAAATTATTCAATACAAATGACTGAACCTGTTGTTGCCTGATTTGGATAAATTCACCCAAATTAATTCAATAATTCATTATTCTGTCATTGAATCATCCTTGTGGTGCTCCAAACCAATGTTTTTGATGAGATTGAGAATTTGTACAATGTTACAATATACCGAACTGAAGCTTCCATTCTTAAAAAGTATGATAAAGCAATATATCTGTGAGTTAATCACTCAAAATCTTTAGAATTCATTTAAAACAAATGTATGTTTGGTTTAATTTATTATTCCTTCGAATAATATGATAAAAAGCAAGGACTGATTTTTACCACCCCTTTACATCACAAAAACCCTCTTAAAAATATATTTTTCCTCTCAATAGATGGAACACAACCTGATTTTGTTACATACACTCAGTTCTCAAATAAAACCATTTACCTTGCAGTAAAATTCAGTTTGACAGAGCAAACAACTGACAGCTTCAGAAGAGTTTCAAGACCTTAGGAAGAGCTCATCTGTAGGTCTTTTCTTGTATGCTTTAAAATTAACCAAGATATTTAGCCAGCATATATCATTAGCTGTCATCTCATGCCATCCCATAGTTACTTTTCCCCAATTGCACTTTCCAGAAAGTACCAAAAGTTATAATTTTTTCAGATAAATAAGCAAGTAAAAATCCCTGAACCACACAGGTCACAACAACAGTGCTGTCGCCCCATTAAACACTAGGGCTGTAAAAAAAAAATTGAATTTAGAATATTCATCGAATTTCACATAAAAATCCACATTCGAATGCAAAACGCCCAGCCCAACTTTGAAGAAACGTGCATGTGGTAATATTTTGCTCGATTTGCCCTCTTGTGGCCTCATGAGAGAAGCCAAAAGCTTTTTTCCCTCCTAACAGAATTTATGCCTTTTAAATTCTAATATAATTTGAATTTTGATAATATTTTAGTAAAAAATTTGAATTTAGTTTTTCAGCCAATTTGACAGCCCTATTAAACACGAGCCTGAAATAGTTTGGTGTGTGATAAATCACTGGCTAATGAGAGAGAGCAGGTTGGTGGTGCATTTGTATTCCGCCCAGCTGTTGGCAGACTTCTATCTGCTTTGAGCCTCTCATGGCCATAGATGGAGGGAGAGAGACTACATTAAGCCATAATATTCTGCCGTTCACCCTGAATACAGATGTGCATACAGCCATTTCAGTCCATCATTTAGTGTCAATATGCGCCGGAGACAGAGGCCAGAGGAGGTAATCATATACGCAAAAGACGCTCCTACCAAATCTTTATCTTCATCAGCCAGGCCAAGTGAAGTGCAATTAGGGTCTCCTGGCGCAGGACACATCACCTAGCTCCTCTTTACAGTTTCTGCTTATGTACGACTGTAGATAAGAAGCTATTTCCATTACCAAAAACTGGTGCAAGGATACAGCAAGAGCTTTAATGCGCTCTTTACCACTTAAATGAGTATATCAAGCATGGGTGGCACCGTCTCATTTTATAGCTGCTGCAGACCTCTTTTATGACTCAATATCTGCTTACTTTAGTAAGATCTGCTTACTGCAAGCCAAACCTGGCCAGCCATGTTTGCAGCAGGGGGGAGCTGTATCAGATGCCACCTACTGTATCAGAAGGTTTTCTCGGCTTTACTCCCTCAGATCAGCTCATCAAAGACACTCAAGTGGTCTGCAGTTTCAAAAGGAAGGAAAACATTTTCAGGCGGTGAGCACGAACAGAAATAAACTGGAATAAGAGTAGTAGGGCTAGCAATGGGCACTTTTCAAACACTGCTTCGTGAAGCTCTGAAACCTTTGCGAATCATTTGTTTCAAACTATTTAAAAATGTTTCAAAGTTTCAATGGTTTCAGTTTCTTTGAACCCATGAAGCAGTCTATGTGTTTTAACTTATCTCTGGTCCATTCATTATTAATGACACATTTGTAAACTAAAAAAGTCTTCAAAAGCTATAATGTGAGTGGTTGCCAGATCTCAAGTGGTTAAATCCCCTATTAATGGATACTCACCTGTCCTATGTTTACATAATCTTCCTAAACTGGCAACGATGTGACTTGTGCCCACTGCCCTCTCTGCACCAAGAAAAAAAAACTGTTGATATGAAAACTCCAGCAAAGAAGTCGGAGCTTAGTGATCTCTGCTGCAAAATTATGCTCAAACTAAATAGTTTTATTTCATGTGGCAATTTGTGCTGTTTGCTAACCTAAACTGTAATAAATCTGAACTTTATTCTGGACTATATTGTTTGCAATTGCAGTTGCTGAATAAATGTCCTTACGCTGTTCTTTTAAGATAAAAATATTAACACAATTTGGAATGTTTGGTGTTAATACTAGGAAATTTACTGGTATAGATTATGTGATTTGCATCTTATTATAACACTTTTCATAAAAATAGTTTATTGATATAAAAACAATTTATATAATAAATATAATACATTAGGAAACTAAATTAGGTAAAATAATATAAGTTGACATTCTTTTGATTTGTGCTTATGTAAATGTGAAACAATTATCTTGAAATCTAATATATATATATATATATATATATATAAATGACAATAATCATGATTGGTTATCGTGCTTATAATTCTTTTGAGTAAAACAATCATGATTATCAGATCAGCGCAGCTCTACAGAGTTGGATATTCACTGATACTGATTAACATTTCTAATTTGCTCATGAATGCAGACCCGAGTAAACAACTACGATGTGATAGTATAGGTATATAAGCATGCGGCACCCTGGACCAGATTAAGGCCATCCGTGTTGTTGTGGCTCTTCCTCTGTCGGTAATCTGATCAGTTCAGATAAAATCAGGCCTAACACTCTGATGCAATCATCAACACAAAACACTTCCTTTCTCAGAACACAACACAAATATTTATCCCATTTTCACCTTGTGAATACAAGACTAATATTTGCAAACAGATTAGACAGTGGATTGGCATTGCTGAAAGGCCCTATAATAGAGATCAGAGGAAACAAATATGAAATGTTTTTATATGCATGTGTTTATAAATCCTTCCAAGACAGTTCTGTTTAGATGATGAGGCTTAAATAAGAGCAGTATGGATGCATGGGCTACTTTATAGAGATAGCTTTAGTAAGCTAAGCTCTATTAATCTTGTTATGGATGACACAGGCTTTGCTCCATACAGAGGGAAGCAGAAGGTAGCGGTGATATGCTAATGCAGATAATAATAATTATAATAATAAAAAAGATGACAGCTAATGCACGCTGATCATTTATTTCTTGATCAGAGAGGCCTGATGTAGCTTCAGTCACCAAATACTTTCAGTGGCACCGCAACAACAAGCAACTGTGCAGAATATCAACACTCCTATAATCGTCTATGACTCCATCAGTGCTTTTGATCACACTCCTCATTTTATGGTCTACTCCACCGCATTTATTAGAAGTCAATGTTAACTGACTGAGTACATAAATGTGGGCGAAAATCACCACATTTCTCAAGAATATGCCCAAGGATTTTATTAAAAGATAATCTGGATATTACACTCCTATATAAAAATCTGAATATCTGAATATTACACTCCCATATAAATACAAAAACAATACTAATATGTGACCCTGGACCACAAAACCAGTCTTAAGTGTCAATTTTTCGAAATTGAGCTGAAATTGAGCAAAAGCTGAAAGCTTTCCATTGATGTATGGTTTGTTAGGATAGGACAATATTTGGCCGAGATACAACTATTTGAAAATCTGAAATCTGAGGGTGCATAAAAATCAAAATATTGAGAAAATCGCCTTTAAAGTTGAAGTTCTTAGCAATGCATATTACTAAACAAAAATTAAGTGTTGATATATTTACGGTAAGAAATGTACTAAATATATTCAAGGAACATGATCTTTATTTAATATCCTAATGATTTTTGGCATAAAAGGAAAATCAATAATTTTGATCCATACAATGTATTGTTGGCTATTGCTACAAATATACCTCAGCGACTTACGACTGGTTTTGTGGTGCAGGGTCACATATTTGCATACATTTTTTAAAGATTCTATTTTAAGACAAACTGCATTGACAGGAAGTGGCACAGATATTTTCAAAGCAATTCAACCCACCACACTCATAAATAATGATACATTATATAATTTGTGTTATTAATTTAATATATTTTTTGTTTAAATAGGCCTAATATTATTTTACAAAGATGGCATGTGTGAGAAAGAAAAATATATATTGTGGCCACAAATTAAGAATTTGATTTCTTTTGTTAAGTAAATAGTGGCAATTTGTTCCCTTGTTTTTGTAAATTGTGGCAACATTGTACTTTGTTGCTTCATTTTAATTAATTCAACAAATTAGTAAAAAGTAGCCACAATTTATTAAAAGAAAGGAACTAAATAAGTCATGTTTCACTTCATGATTTAGCTCAAACAATGATGGAACAATTTCTTAATTTATGTGGCATAAATTATAAAGCACATTCTTAATTTTTGGCCACGGTAAATATATTTGTGTATTTTATTGTATTTTATTACAGTAATAGAATTTGAAGAACAATGTGTTTAACTGTTATTAAAAATGTCACAGTGCAATAAATCTTCAAGTGCCACCCAAAAAAATTAAATTTGGTCATCATTTTCTCATCCTCAAATAGCTTCAACAGAATCAACACTGCATCACTTTCTTTCAGTGGAAAAGAATGTTGGGGAAAAAAGTAATAGCAACAGGTTTGTAATTGATGAATAAATGCTAACAGTTTTCTTTCTTCGTTAAACTACCCCTTTAATATTCCTAAACATTGCAAAGTTTCCTAATCTAATGTATAATAATGTACAGTACTGTACAGCGGGCAAAATATTTTATTACACATAACTTAATGTCTGGTCTTATTTGTTTTGTTTTGTTTTTATGTATGGATTACTTGGGTTGTTACCGACATCTGGTGAAAATTTCAAGTCAACAGCATCTTTAGAGAAATACTGTATTTACAGAGAAAAATTGTGATGTGTTCAATACTTATTTCACCCGCTGTATATCCACATAATTTGAGGGTGAAATATGACACAATTTTCTCAGACACATAGACATGGCTACAATTATGCTTTGATACCATATGTTACATTTGAACTGGAGCACTTGGAAATGGTAGGGAATCCACTAGAGTATTGATAATGATATTATGATATTATTAGATTAGATTCCTCATCTTCTAGTGATTTATTCCCTATTTTTACCCTTGATGGCCTCTAATTCATGATCATTTTTGTATGTTCAAGTCTCAGTGGACCACATCAACCAACATCCAGTACAACAGTGCTGTAGACAAAGAGCAACACACACATTGACTGTGAACACAGAGGAACGCCTCCATTGCCCAACACATACACATAACTAATGGCATTATAGCCACATTGGCCTTTATACCCAGAATCTATTTCTATTCACAGCTGTCAGTTTTCTCTTGCTTAAAGCAGCAGGGTGGTAAGATCCAAACAAGGCACCGGTGCCTCAGTGACAGCTCATTATCACAGACAAACACCCCCTAAAGTGACTCCCACTCGAACCTCTGCCATTTTACCTCGCCGCCTCTCCTGTCACTCTAACAACAACCACACTCTCCCCATCTCCTAACGCCAGCACTCCCGAATCCGGCATTCAGAACATGTAGAGCTGATCATGACCTCACCGTGGCTGTGTTGTGATTTTATGCAGCTTCAAAATCTGGCTGTTTTGACTGGAATTGTTTCAGTTTACATCTCTCGCCAAATGTTTTCTGAACGGCTGCCCGAAAGGTTTTTACATCCCAGTGACTCTGTCCTCTGCGACTCAAAAATAGCTTCCAGAAGATTCAGGTGGTGCCTCACAGCATCTGCAGAAACACTGCAGGGTTGTTTTAACCTGTGCGGACCTGTAATAAAATAATAACCTAGGGGGTCTGAGGTGTAACTTTTCAGTATTGGCAAACATCTTGGTCTGCTGTCTATCTCAAAGTTGGAAATAAGGTCATAATTAGGGATGGGCATTTTAAGCAAAAGTAATATTCGATAATCACTGGGTATTATTCGATTACTATTCGAAAATCGCTCTAAAATAAAACAAATAAATATCCTGTTGATCTGTGCATCTGTACTCCAGTATATAAATTCAATATAGATGAATTATTGCTAAAGTTACTTGCCAAGAGGGCTAGTTAGACATACTTCATGTGTTTGCCCGTTCAGGCAGCTCGTGCGTGTCAGAGACAGAACAGGCTCGCGCGCTGTTCACACAGAACAGAACACAACACGCATGTACTGAAAGGAGTTGTCTTTCGCACCCAAATGCTTTTGAATCGCTTACATTTGTAAACAAACAAGGCTTAACAACGCATGCAAATGATACAATTTAGTGACCACCTGCAGTGTAAGTGACAAATCCGAGCGTCCTTCACGACATCGGACAGTCTTTATTGTCAAGCCCTGGTACACCTTTAGAAAATAATCGCACAACCTAATCGATATTCTATAATTAAATAGAATATTAGAAAATTCGAAAATCGTGACCCATCCCTAGTCATAATGTGAACTAAAGGTTGAGTTTTGACCTCATATCCAATATCTGATCTATTTTGACATGGTTACATTCATCTGCTTGGGTCACAGATCTATTGGGTTTAATTCTATTGTTTTAGCTGACAAACCCATGCACAACAACTGGCCACCCAGGCCTGCAAATACTCTATACCAGTCAGAGCAGATACACTGTACAAATCTTCCACAGAAAACAACATGGATGACTGACTGCCAGAAATGATTTAAACTTGTAGTCTATGATATCAAACAAAGTCACAAAAGCTAAAGGAATAAATATAGGATTATTCTTTACTCAGCCATTTACACTACCAATCAAACTGGTATAAATCCTGTTTAAAAAAAGTTTTGTGAAGTAAGTTTTTTATGCTCACCAAGGCAACATTTATTTGATAAAAATGCAGTAAAAACAGTAATATTATGAAATATTATTACAATTTAACGTGTTTTTATTAAAAAATCTTGTAAGATGGCAAAGCTGAATTTTCAGCAGCCATTACTCCAGTCTTCAGTGTAATATCATCCATATAATATGCTTATTTGGTACTCAATTATTATCAGTTATTATTCCTGCAATAGAACAGCATTTATTAAAAATATATTTGTTCTTAATATTAAAAATGGTATTACTGTAACTTCATCCTTGCAATTTATTTATTTATTTGTCAAAATACCCTACTTCTGAATGTATTAGTATCCACAAATATATTAAACAGCAATATCAACATGATCTGACAATAAGAAATGTTTCCAAATCAGCATATTATTTTTGAAATATCATTTGACTGAGTAATGACTGGAGTAATGGCTGCTGAAAATTCAGCTTTGCCATCACAGGAATAAATTCCTTTTAAGTTTTTTTTTGTTTACTATTTTTATTATATTTATTTTTATTGTATTTTTGATCAAATAAATGCAGCCTTGGTAAGTATAAGAGACTTCTTTCAAAAGCATTAAAAAATTCTTAACTTTTCCAATCGTTTAACCGGTAGTGTATATATCTTCCCAGGTTTCTCTCAATTCTATATTTGGAGCAAGAAATGCAGAGGAACAAGCAAGAGACATGGCCGCTTCTCCAGACATCCGTAAACAGCAACATATTAGGTTTCACCATCTCAGCACAGTTAACATGTCTCATAATGACATACATGCAAAGAGCAACTGTATGACTAAACGATCTTAACAACATCTGTCCCAAACATGCAGCTTACAGCTTACTGCACCACAATAAATCACCTACAACTTATCAGGTCTGCTGTGATTCCGGCCTGCTAGTTGCATCATTTCAAAGAAAGCTCAGTTTTACTCTGAATGGCAAAATAACTAAATGAGTGCGATAATCCTTTTTACCCTTTCCAATTCCTTACTCAAACAATCACGCAAGCTGTGGGAATCATTGCGCTCTAACTGGCTTCTTGGCTCATCTCATCATATCATGGGTCTAAGCTCAGCAAGAGTAATTAAACAAGTCTGAAGGACTTTCTGGAATCCTGGCACCACATTCAACACAACAGACAGCCACAGGAGTTTTAGGATAGGTCCATAGTGCTGGAAAACATGCTAATTTCAATGTTATGAAAAGAAGGGCAATCAAAGCTGCACATTTTACACAGACATTACAATAATTGAGTACATTCAACCATAAGGTCTACACACAGGCAGTTCAACAAAACTATTACACATTAAATATGCAGTTTGTTAGAAGTGCTGTAACATGAATACCCTATTATAAAGTAGGGTTTGTTATCTCACAAATAAACCCTCATGACAGAGAGAATGGCACTCTTAATGTCACCATTATTTATAACAGAGCAGATTTCGGATGTGAATGCATATTAAATAATACACTCTATCTAGTTTGTCTTGTCAGCATGATAAAACCATAGTTTCCCACACCCTTATCTAGAAAGACAGTGCACTTGGTCCTCAGAGCTGCTGTGTGAGCCATAAATTGAATTATAGCACCACCAGCCAGTGGAAGAGGTGCTGCAGTTCAGTTACCATCTACTACCTGTGAAAACTCAAACATTGTGGCCACATTTATAAAGCAGCTTCATATCAAACAATATATATGTATGTTGGTGTTTTACAAACTTAGGAACAACAATATACTATATTAAATTGCATTTAATGTCAAGTAATTCAATATAAATTGAGGATAGTTGTAAAAGTAACTGATGGAATCTGACAGCTTAAAATAAAATAAATATGTATGGTATATAATTTTGCATTTAAATATAAAATATAATTTTGGAACTTAGATTATGTATAATTGATATTTTAAATAGTTAAAGTAATCAAATATATTGACCTGAAAAAAAATATAAAAACTCAAGAGCATCACAAAATAAAGCATGCAAGGATATACAACATTACTGTTTTGTTCATTTTACTTTTTTTGGTAATAGAAAGGTTAATGAAGACAGATGAAGATATTTTATATTGATGTTTATGTTTCAGGTCTATGGCAAACTGCGATAAAACCTAAAAAGCAAAGACAAGAATCTGTCTAAAAAGCCCTACATCTCAATGTAGGTGTTCAGAATAATCAAATAGAGCTGCACACGTCATCTAAATAACTCAAAGACCACTGCAAAATGCTCTTTAATTACTTCTTTCATACAGCCCTTAATATTAACCATTAATAAATTCGTTATTAAAACCATTTACTAAAAGATGAAACTACTAATACAACTCCTGCTTATTTAATGACGCACAAAATATTTTTAGGGAAAATCACAATATGAAATGCAAGTTCCTACGCTGCAGTGAATGCAAATATGACTTTTATCGGAAAAATTGCACGAAATCCGAATGCACATATAACTGGGATACGCCTCCTATATCATCGACTGGATCTGTGCCAGTTCTGAAGACTATTACTTCATTCCTTCTACTAGTCAATATATCACAAATAAACCCTCATGACAGAGAGAATGGCACTCTTAATGTCCCCATTACTTATAACAGAGCAGATTTCGGATGTGAATGCATATGAAATAATTGATTTCAATCTAGTCTTTCAACACAACCCCCTCCACCGCCCAACAACCACACAAACACACACACAAACCCATCCATCCCATTATCTCAACTAGCCTATACAAGCACTCAGACCAAACCATGATGACTATATATTTTATGCATGAAGCTGATGTTCTACAATACGCTGTTATGAAGCATTTCAATGCACTTATCTCTCATTTCTGAGAGCAAAATAATGTGTTCTTCTCCTTAAGATACATTTTGACCTTGCCTAAAAACCAAAGCCCCTCCAGATAACGTTACTCTGAAAAGAGATCCAGACACTCGGCACCGATTTTTCAAGGAGGTCGAGAAAGAGCAGTTCAATGTGAAAAGCCATTCGATATTCAGACAGAAAAGTTTACCTAGCAGAAGGAACGCCAGTCCGGCTTGAAGCACCGAGGGTCAGAGGAACCGAATCTCACTTGTCATATTTCCCCATGTTGTGCTCCACTGGATTCACACTAAATTCAAAGGTGCGTGCGATATGAAGGCATCCAACTCCACAAAGCCCATATCCAAAGCCACTAAAATCCAATGGGTTTTTCCTTTCGACGTAACGGATAGATATCCCCAAAAACGTACTCTGAGGGACAGTCAAATTCCTGCGCAATGTGCCCAACGCCCCTCAAGAAAGCCAAGTACTTGTTTTCCCCTCAGAAGCGCGGAAGCTCGTGCCATTCTCCTCCCGCCCGTCGACGCACCTCGCTCGAGCGCGAGCTTTCGTCCGCATTAAACCCGGGAAGTCAAATCAAATCTCAACAGTGAGAGACCTTCTCACCACTGCACCTTTACAAGTAACGTTAACGTTTCTTCCTCCCCGCTTAATCCACACAATCACTGACCGACTGTCTTCCGCGCCAACCCTCCATCCAAAAGGAACCAAAAGTGTCTTCTCCTCAGACAGCGTACGCTCTCCACACGCGACTGGAGGTGGATTAATAACACGAAATGTCTCCGATAAGTCGCTATAACACACATAGGATGCTAAAAATGTAAAGGGAGGTCTAATGAATTGCCCGTGAAGCGGGAAGGGGGAGCAAATAACCCATCATAACTGTCGAGCTGTTTAAACAAACTAGTTTTGCACCAGCCGCTGCCTGGGATCATCCGTATAACGGCCGTATAACGGTATAATCTCCCCTGCTGTTTGGATTGGGAGAGAGAAAGCAGGACGTCATCACGGATTGGCTCAGATTGACGCTCGCAATACTTGATACGTGTGTCACTCTGCGCCTCTTAGTCAGAAGTGTTGTTGATTTAGTGCTCGAAGACGACGGAAAAGGTAAAGAAAACCACGGACCATCATGGCAAGCTGCTTTAGCGTTTATTGCTTAGAACAAAGTAGTATTGATAATTACTTTTTTAACTAATACAATATCCAGTATTATGTCTAAGGCTTTTTAATTTCACCGGCTAACTTTGCATTAGATACATTAAAGGGTTAGTTCTCCCCAAAAATTAACATTATGTTATTAATTACTCGTAAGACCTTCATTTACATGTCTCTTCGGAGCATAAATTAAGATTTTTTTAATGAAATCTGAGAGTTCTCAGACCCATAGACAGTAACACAACTGCAATGTTCCCAGTCCCAGAAACGTAGCAAGGACATCGGCATATGCCAACCCGATCTCATGAAAGTGCGCCAAATAAAAACAAAACGTGTGGTATTGATATGTAAAAATGGACTTTGGCATGTATATGCTAAGCGATGGCTAGGATTAAGGTTGTGGGCTAGATGCGTATCATATGTACACGAAAACTGCGTATCATATGCATGCGAAAACTGTGTTTATAAGCACGCCAAACACTTGCATATCATATGAACACCAAAGTCCATTTTTGGGTATCAATACCATGAGTTTTCCTTTTTATTTGGCATACTATTTATACGCATTTTCATGAGACCGGTCTCTGTATGTGCACTTTCCCCAGAATGTAATCAATGTAATCAGCGTCGTTTATGCTCAGGAGAAAACGCATGCACACTTAACATAAACTTAACATAAACACTGATTACATTCTGAGGACAGCGCACACATTCATCATGGTACTCTCCAAAATGACGGAAGACAGTAACTCGGGGAGATGATTTTTTAATAAATGATGTTATTTTTGTTTTCTTTGCACATAAAAGTATTATTGTATTAAACCTTTCATGCATGAATTGTGACAACCTCCATTTTTTTGCTTTTCTTGCTCTTAGGCCATGAAAACAAGATTTGAACTTTTATTTTATTTAACATATATTTAATTATAATACAGCACTGACACATTAATACTGTGTGCATTTAACAAATCAAATAATACAATTATATAAAATAATGTGGAAATTGTAAAATATATACAAAATAATATAAATGGACAGATGAGAGTGGACAGATGATTATATAGATTTTCCTCACATTCTAAAATCAATACTTCGAAAATGTAACAATAATATGACTCCTTAGATGTTACTTGATGTTACAACATTTATTTTTATTTATGTATATTCTGAAGCACCTTAGCATTTCTGACTGGTCGTCAGACATCTTGGTTTAGAGAAAATAATATCACAAATAATGGCTTACCAGTAGGTGGAAGTTTATAGGATGATGCCTAGTGACCACTCTAGAAGCTGATGTGTAAATATGCCTCAAAACCCATGCATATGCATAAAAATGGCTTTCTGAATAGCTGTCCACTGTAGTGACCTCTATGCATGAATGTGTTACATTTTTAACTGTAAATCATTTGTATAATGACTACAGTAGAACACCAGTAAAGCTAGACATACATTCTGCTGAGGCTTGAGACAGTTACTTAAAGTGTAAGTTCCTAAATAACAGGTACCAGTCAAATTAGAACACATACTTTAATTAGTATATCACAAATCAACAGCAATATACGAGAACAAAGAGGGAATTTCAGTATAAATGGTTACTTGTATGATACATCAGTAGCAAAAGCAAGCTTTTTACTGACTACTTTAATAAAACTAGAAAATGAGGATAATCAGTTTAAAGGAATGAACGTTCATCCGGCTTGCCATACATGTACAGGTTACTGTCTGTCAATGACCACCGTTTAAACGCAAAACTCTTAGTCCCATCCACGGAAACCCAGCAGATGGTCGGGATTAAGAACGAACCTTACGTGGTCCGCTTGCAGGAATGTTCCACGCAGTGAATGCAGTGACGACGGTGAATGACGCTGCAGCTGATTAAGCTATAAAGCTTTGAGGTGCTGCCGCTGAAATAACGCGTTCACACTCGCTTTGTGCTGTGTGGGGCAGGAGATCGATTACTTACGATCATACCAATAAAAGCGTCAATGCTGCATTTACCGCTGCGTCAAGAGTTCACTCATTACATGTTGCTTGACATTTCATCTGTCGATATTGATGCAACTCTTGCGTTCTATGCCGTAATTGAAAACACTCTTGAGTTAATGGCCATCAAAACCTGTCATCATGACTATTGCCAGGTTTCCTACAGGCGAGTTTATGTATGCAGGTCTAACTGCTGCAACAAACATAAATACTCTCCACAAACCACTCAATGCGGGTTAGTGTGGTGAAGGGTTATTATGGTGATTCAGCACCATGGACAGCGATTTCGGCTGTTTTTTTTTCATATCTTGAGACCACATATTGTCCACGACTATTTTAAGTCTTAAAGTAATATTTGAGGTTTTAAAAAATAAACATATGAAAATGAATAATAATAATAATAACAAAATATATAAATAAATAAATAATATTAAAACGAAGAATAATATCTATAATAATATTAATAATTATTATATTAAATATAATTATACATTTATATGTCTTGATATAATATTTTGGGTAGGGAAAAATACCCAAAAAATATTTATTAGTATTTAAATAACATTTATAATGTATATGATATAGTCTTATAAATATATAATTTATATTTTAATTGCTTGTTATATAATTGTGTGTGTGTGTGTGTGTGTGTGTGTGTGTGTACACACACATGTATGTATGTGTGTGTATTTCTGTTTTTGCATAGACAATACTATAATATATATTAACATAATAACAAAAAAAATGCAGGGATAAAATTAAAAAGAATGTTTTAAGATATAAAGATGTCAAATGTCACAGATCAACAGTATTATATGGGAGAATGCAACATTTTAATTGAAATATGTGTAGGCAGTATTACGATAGTCCAGTGGCAAAGGAATAAATAGCCTACTTGTGACACTGATGTAACTGGAAATCCCCACTCCCACCCACAAAGAGTTGTCTACAGTGTTTGAACTTTTCTTTTACGCCACAGTTCAAAGTAATCTCACACTGAGGTCCTTGCAGAACAGTCTATGCATCGTAAATGATCCACACTTGTTTTACATAAGACCACCATGCGTTCATTAAAACCATTTGTACACGTTTGAAAAGAGTTTGGCAAGTTTTTGACTTTTTCAATCTGTTGATTACATGGGCAATTTACTGTTCTTTTTGTCATCAGTTCGCTGCATAAAATAACGACATGTTGTTTCCTTTCAGTGTAACTGCATGCAAGTAGAACATATTAAAATGGCTTTATGGGCTGGATCAATTTATTTTCGAAGCACAGCGTGCATGCAAGAGGTCTGCTAAAATGGGGGAGCTGTTGCACCAAACACTATATTGCTATGGATTATTCTGTCCAGTACTTTCAGTACAGTCATTTACTTGAAGCAAGGCGAAAAACTTTATTCTTTCTCTACAGGGTGAATTACAAAATAGCTATGAAATCTCCTTATTTGTACTCTTTTTATTACCTCTCATCGTGGGTGTTCTCCTTCCAGTGTAAACACTTCCACTCAGCATTAACCAACCCATCAGCATCCGCCCTGCAAAATAAAATGCCCCCCTTGCTGATCATCCCATAATCAAGCTCTTGTTTAGCTGAATTAGCACTTACTTTATTTTGCTCTGAAAGCTGTTATGAGGATTCGGATTTGCCAATGCAAGACATGTTAGCAGATTATTTAAAACACTGAAATTATAAGAGCTATTATAAGATTTATAGTATAAGATTTCATTTCTGGTCCTTTTGACCTGAGGATTTTCTTTTTCCTGTAAATGCTAGTTTATGTTTTTAGTTCTAGTTTACTAAAACCTACTGACATTGCTTAAACAGGGTATAGCATCTTCGAAAGAAAAACTGAATAATTTCAGTTTTAGACTATTTTTCCCCCTACCTTGTTTACACCTGTCAAAAATGACCAGCCTGCCAAAAATTGCTCATCAATTTCCAATAATTCCAACAGTGGATTCAATCTTTTCATCAATTTGTTTTCTTTTTTTTAATCATAGGCCTCACTGATCTGACCTTATGAACAACCATTTTTGAGTGAAGAAAAGCATTATTTGTAGATAATTTGTGCAATGCTCATGCAAAAAAGCTGCATAAGCGTAGATCAATGAGGCCTATGATCAATCAGTTCCAAAAAGACATACAAGACCCATGCTAATTGGAAGAAAACAATTTGACAAATATATTGAATCCAAGATTTCCTGAGGATTTAGCATAATAATAGTTTCTCAATACATTTTTAAAAGGCCGGTTCTTTCTGACCACAATCACCAGATTAAGTAAAGGATTTTCAGCACAGCACAAGGGTTAAAATGTCACCTTTGCCTGTAATGGTGAAAACACTATTCTCTATTTAATGATCAGCCCTCTACAGAGTACAAACATACTGATAAATGAAGAGTTAATTTGCAAAAACAGATAACTTAGTTTTTAACCATTTACAAAAATCATGTTTTTTCATTGTGCATTCCCATTTATTTAAATCAAAATGCAGTTATATACTCTTTTACTGCAAATAAACTCTTCAAATATCTCTCCCATTTGTCTTCTGGGAATCTGTCATCTGTCAGAACCAAACTACGGTAATTGATGCAAAAGACAAATCAGACAGACCTAGTGGGCAGAAAAAAAGTTGTCAAAGGACGCATTCACTAGAAGGGAAAGAATCAGTAACTGTTTGATTTCCCTCGAGAAAATGTCTCTTTTTTAATGACTAATATGATAATTCAAACACTCTCTCTTTTCCCCCCTTCATCCAAAAACACATGTGAGACATCCCCTATGCAACGCCCATGTGCTTGTGCTCACACATGCATGACCTGCACTCTTTTGTGCTATATCTTGTCACATCAACAGAAGGAATGAAACACCTTTGCTGTAGCCCCTGAGGGACACTTTCACGCTGCTGATTTAAGCTTCTGTTCTCTTGAGACTGCCTCTCTTGTAATCATGCCATGAGTCTGCACAGTACAATATTCTGTTTTTAGAAAGACGGAGAGGATGCTAATGACTCTGATGGAGTGTAACTAGCTGTAATTTTATGCAGTATGAATAGAACAAAAAAGTACACAGCCTGAGATGAGGTTTTCTTTCTTTACATGTTAGAGATGCTCGTCCTGTTAGATACATTGCTCCTGGATTTAAAGATTTTCCTTTTCATTTTTTTCCACCTTCGTGTTATTCCATACCCATATGCTGCCTTTTGTTTTTGGTGAATCTTTTTTTATTTCATACTGGTTTCCCAAGAGCATTTTGGAAAACTGGGCAAAACACCATAGAGAACTGTAAATATATTAGTGTGAGTAAATAATGACATTGACAAATGTTATAACCTAAAAAAATGAAATAAATATATATATATATAGACATATACACTCACTGGCCACTTTATTAGGTACACCTTGCTAGTACCGGGTTGGACCTCCTTTGGCCTTCAGAACTGCTTTAATTCTTTGTGGCATAAATTCAACAAGGTGCTGGAAACATTCCTCGAGATTTTGGCCCATATTGACATGATAGCATCACACAGACAAAAATAAATTTGTCGACTGCACATCCATGATGTGAATCTCCTGTTCCACCACATCCCAAAGATCTGGTGACTGTGGAGGCCATTTGAGTAAAGTGAACTCATTGTGTTCAAGAAACCAGTCTGAGATGATTTGAGCTTTGTGATATAAAGTGAAATCATAAAGGGATGGATATGGTCAGTAACAATACTCAGGTAGGCTGTGGCATTAAAACGATGCTCAATTGGTTCTAAGGGGCCCAAAGTGTGCCAAGAAAATATCCCCCACACCATTACACCATCAGCAGCCAGAAGGGAACGGTGTATAATGTGTATTGATAATTGTAAGTATGTCTAATAGTACACTGTGTGTACTGAGTATATGTTTGTGTATTTTGCACATTGTCATCTGTATAAGTCTGTAAGTATGTACTGTCTATATGTAAATTGTTTCTGCACTGTCTGGAGCACGCTCTCAAGAATTTCACTCACCAAGGCACATGTGCTGTGGTGATGTGACAATAAAAGTGATTTGATTTTATATATATATATAGAGAGAGAGAGAGAGAGAGAGAGAGATGGATGGATGGATGGACTGGATAGATAGATTAATATTGCAATTATTTTTACTTATAAGTTATATAATTTCCATGCATAGATACACATACTCATTATATCGTTTATACATACATATGCTGTGATATAATTTATATTTTTAACCCATTATTATGGTAATCTATCTATCTATCTATCTATCTATCTATCTATCTATCTATCTATCTATCTATCTTATGCTTATGGGAGAAGGGTATTGCTGGGCATGAAATGTCACAAGTATCACTGCATCATTATAGCATCAGCTATATCATAAGTACAGATGCATGGTGGCTGTGTATGTTCAAGTTCAGCGTGTGTGACAGGTCATGTGCTTTCTGATTGAGGGTGCTATTTGCTCACTGTGACACAGAGAGTATTTAGTTATATTTCCTTCATATGCTGAAAAATTCCTTCAAGCCTTGGCCCACCTGCTTGTTACCTTCCCCTTCACGCAGCCTGCAGAGAGCAACCAGGCAGAAATCTCCCTGAGTCACATCATCGCTTCCTCAGCTCTCCGGCACAGCCACTGTCCAAGACAAGCAGAAAAAAGAGCTCAGGCAAAACGAGTAAGGACCTGGGGATTGATTTTTTTTGGCAGCAGTCTCATTTATACTCTGTGCTGTGTCATGTTGATTGTGTCCTGCAGACAAAACGTCTTCAGCACAGTCTAATTATTGGCCACAAGTGGTAAAGTATGGCAGGTATTTGCATACTGATGAGCAAGCAAATATGACACATGTACACACACATTTGAACATTAGCAGCAGTATTACTAATGGGAAAAGAAGCAGACAATAATGCGCTTCTGTTAAGGTAGTTGACTACACATCATTTCACTCCCAGAATGAACAACAAATAAAAGCCAAATTGTCTGGAATAAAAATTGATTCTACACTCATCATTAAATTGCTGTGAACTGAAAAAGAGAACAGAGAGATAAAAAATCTCAGCCAAGCCAACTAAAGAGCCAAAATGATTTTAGCAATGATTGTATGGGTGTACTTGTCCAGCAATAACAATCTTTAAGGATAACTGTACACTGAAAAAAAAGGTGTAAAAACATTTTCACTCAGAAACTGAAAGTAAATTTAACAAATAGATCCAAAGAAATGGCAGGTAACACATTGAATTAAAAGTTTGATTAAAAAGACAAAAGTGTCTGTCTGTCCGTCCGTCCATATATATATATATATATATATAGTTAATTTGCGAAAACAGATAACTCAGATAACTGGGTTATTTTGATTAGGTTAAAACATAGTAAAAAACATAAAAAGATAGGTGTTATCTGTTTTTGCAAATAAACTCTTCATATATATATGTGTGTGTGTGTGTGTGCATGTTTATGTGGTTTATGAGGACACAAATTTGTATAATGACATAAAACCATTACACCTATCTATTTTCATGTGGAAATATGTAGTAATTTTGTCCCGTATACTTTTAGCATTCCTCATATGCATAGCTAACTGGAAGGCTGGAGGTAAAAAAAAGTGTAATTATCATAGACAAATATGTGATGGCAAAAATTGAGTTAGAAGTTTTTACAAGATTGGCAAATAACTATTTTATGTAAATTAGTCAGTCATATTTTAATTTGATATGAATGAAAACAAGACTCCTAAAGGTCCTAGATCATCTTTTCCAGAACTTGTTGACCAATTACATTTTTATGGAAAGACAATTTTCAATATTTTGTCTGCGAATTGATCGACATAATGATTCATAACATCATAACTCACTGAACAAACTGTACTTCTATCCCTCACAGATTTGTCTTTGGTAAATCAAATATGGTCTGCTTGAAAGACATACGGGGTATATTTGTTCCAGATTTTGCATACACAGTAAGTGGAATGGCACAATCTTTTCAAATAGTTTGGTAGATTACGAGCTGTTACTAAGATGCCTGTTGTGCGAACTGACTTCAAGTGCTGTAGCTCCATAAGCAACCATATGTGTTGCATTTCTTCACATGCCGCTTGTGGCAGAAGGTCTTTCATTTTGTCTGGTTAGCAGGGGGCAGCTGATATTACCATGCAGATGAGCACTGGCAGGATGGAGGCAATCTGTTTGCCCTCAGTCAAAGAGGAGTCTCAACACCTGCTTGAGTTTCCTGCTCCTCCTCCCTATCTGCTGTTCTCTGCATGTCATGTCTGGCGTTCTTCACCGCCCCTTTATAATTGGATCTTGCTCTGTAACTTTTCTCCCCTTGCAACCATTATTTTGTAGGAGCTGTGTGAACAAAATGTAAAAAGAATTTACCGGTTGGAAAGTACAAGAGAAAAATGAGATGTTCTTTCAGGCTCTGTATTTCCCGCTCTCTGAGTCTTCCCTTGCGGGGTGTACTGGAGGGATTTGTGTAAAGAGAACCAGCTCAGTAGTTCTTAAGAAATAAAGAGACTGGCATCTGGTTGTGGTAGAATGATTCCCATGGGGCTTTAAGGATCATGTTGTGAGTGTCTCTGCTGTCTGGACAGGTTCTTCTGGGACTGTTTATGTTGTTTCAGGTGGGTGGACATTAGTCTCAGACTCAGATGGGCATGAGAACGTATGTATACTGCACACAAAACTGGCAATCGCTTTCTCAGTTTGGTAAGCTCAAATCTGATTGGCTGACTTTTCGCAACATTCTGTCTGGAAATAAAACACATTGCCTGATTGATATAATAATTTCTAAATTGAATTGAATTGATCAGGAGGTTGAACTGGAATTTAAATTGGAATGGAAATAAAGATAAATTGACTGAACTGTAATTCAAGAAAATCTGCATAGCTAATTAACTTCCATCCTGCTGTACAAACTGTTTTATTACATATGGTGAAATTCATAAATAAAATACCATACAAATATCTTTATTATTATTTATTTAGCTAGCCTATTTTTTCTCTATATTTTCTATCTATCTAGCTTAAAGAATAGAAATTTGTAAACAAAGCCTTATCAAATTTTATCAAGACAAACTTTAATTTTATAATTAGAAAGAAATAGCCAGGAAGTTGAATGTGAATTAGAATTGGAATGACAAGAAGATACAGTTACAGAATTAAAATCTAAATACATTTTACAAAGACAGTCTTAGTAATGTATGAAGATGTTTTATTAATTATGATGAAATATATAAACTAAATTTCAAAATATCTATCTATACTATATCTAAACATGATATCTATCTGTTTGTCAAGCCAACATTCAAATTTGAGGCAATTTGACTTTTCTTGCACAGTTACATTTCTTTGAACTTCAATTGATTTTACTTATACTTTCTTACTGCAATATGGGCTGTTTTGTGGACTAGACATTATACTAGAAGAACATTTTAATATTTGATGATGACATTATCTTAAGTCCCAGATGTAATTCAAAAGCGAAGACTTAGAACTGCTGCACAGAATTAAACATCCCCATTATTGTGTTGCTGATTTATCATGACACAGTTTTGTAGTAACTAACTCCCAATTCCCTGTCCAGCAAAAAGCTTAAACTCAATCCTATATTGGATTAGAACCACAGAATGCATGCAGAGGCATTTGGTGAAGAAACGTAAGCCTTGGTTCTAAAGCCGTCCATATAACAAAGGCAATGAGCGTGCCTTCTGAGGCCGCTAGATAAGTCAGGCAGCAATCTATTGATGCACGGCATTGCAGAGGAGGATGCATCTGTGGTGATTTTTAAGGTCACGACTGCATCTTTCTGCTGTTCTGTTTATATGAATAAACAAAAACAATATATCAAGCTGTCACGTTCACTATAAAAAGCCACAACGGTTTCCTGTTGTTTCAGGAGTCCCGGCCAATGTCCCAGTTCATCTCCGAAAAATAAATCTTACTTTGACTAGCGCACCATGCATGTTTCAAACACAATGCTCATAGGTAGTAACATCGAATCATAGTTTGGCTCAGTTATCCCCTATACAATCAAAAATAAAGGTTTAAAACCATGTGGGTTCCGAAAAGAACCAAAAGTGGGTTTTCACAGCAATGTCATAGAAAAAACTAAAACATTTTGAGTTTCCAAAAAACCTTTTTTCTTTGTGTGAGGAACATTTTAATAATCTGAAGAACTTTTTCCACTTTAAAGAACCTTGCTTGCATTGGAAAGGTATGTGGATTGTAAAGGTTATTCATGGAACCATCAATGCCAATGAAGAACCTTAATTTTTAAGATTGTAGCATGAATCACTTTTAAATAAACTAAAGGAGTGTTTCCCAACCCTGTTCCTGGAGGCACACCAGCAATACACGTTTTGCACATTCACTTATCTGACCTATTCATTTTAGGTTTTGGATTCTCTACTAAAAAGCCAATGAGTTGAATCAGCTGTGTTTAATTAAAAAATTGTTATGTTGGTGGGCTTCTGCATGGGGACAGGGTTGTGAAATCGATCTAAAGAACCCTTTTCCATTATAAAGAACCTTTTTTGTGCAATATAAATGTTCCATGGACATTAAAGGTTCTTCATGTAACCAAAAATGCCAATATACTCCTAAAAATAAAGGTTTAAAATGGGTGTTTTTGAAACTATACCATAAAAGTACCATTTTAGGTTCTCCAAAGAAGCTTTCAATTAACAGATCTGAAAAGAACTATGTCTTTCTTAGCATGAAGAACATTTGAATGGTCTTCAGATACTTTTTTCTACTTTAAAGACCTTTTTGTGGAAAGTAAAGTTATATGGATGTTTAATGTTCTACATGAAACCATCAATAGCAATAAAGAACCTTTATTTTTAGGAGTGTTTAGAAGTATATAGTATGTTATGATCTCAAAAAATTCCTGTTATATTACAAGTATAATCAAAATTCTCCCACTTCCACTGGACAATAACAAATGTCATTTTAGTCGCCAGCATCTAGGAAATGACATATGGCATTGAATAATAAGGGGTTTGGGTACAGTTGCTCAAAGTGTAGCCCTCCACCTCTACCTCGCTAAACATCTAACCCCCTTTGAAAAGAATGGAGTCAGGATTAAACTGTGCTGGTAACCTTCCTGAATCTCCACGAAGCTGAGGCTGATCAGATGAGGGATTGTGGCTTGGTGCCGTGTGGAGTGGGGAATAAAGCATTAGCGGGGGACGTAATAGTAAAGAGGTTTTGTGATGCAATGATATCATGGATAAGCTGGCACAGCAGGTCAGTTCTGCTTTGTAGAAGCGTTTAGATACACAACACAGTGAAAACACGGGCATTAGAGCAAACTGAAAATGACTAATATAAAGGAAGCAGTGTTATTTTAGGATGATTTTTTTTTCATACATGAATTGTGCACACACAAGCACTCAGAGTCACGAAAATGTACAAAATCAACATAACAAAAATAAACCCTGTGTACACAAAAAGTAAAAGTAAAAAAAAAATTATATAGTTTGTACAGGTGTTTTACACTTATTTATTTAGACATTTTTATGTATTGCAATGTGCTGTGTTTTAACATAATGTTAACATAAATAATCGAAAATGTTCTGGTAATTTTCTGTCTGGTCATTGTCCATTTTTATGCAGATTTATTTATTTATGTATTATTTCACAGTTTACAGATGTACAATTTGAGATGTAAAATTTTTACGAATCTGAGTCTGCTCAGACCTGGAATCTTTACTGCCATGCAATAAAAAAAATAAAAAAAACAATCCCATAGCAAGACTTTTATCAGTATAGATAAACTGTCTGAGAAACTGTCTGATTATCAATGGATAAACAGTCTGAGAAAGACAAATCAATGACAAATTTACTTGATACGAATGGGATTAATAAGTAATTTGCAGTCTTTGTTTTTTAGTTTAATTATCATCAAAGCTCTGAACAAATTGTATATATTTAACTAAATTAAAATTAAAAATCTGTCTGTCATATCGTTATCTACCTGTCTGTCTATCTATCTATCTATCTATCTGTCTGTCTGTCTGTCTGTCTGTCTGTCTGTCTGTCTGTCTGTCTGTCTGTCTATCTATCTATCTATCTATGTGTCTGTCATATCGTTATCTACCTGTCTGTCTGTCTGTCTGTCTGTCTGTCTGTCATATCGTTATCTATCTGTCTGTCTGTCTGTCCTATCTATCCAATGCAATCAGTGTTTATCTAGTTTTTAAAACCCTATGTGTGCTAGAGCCACACTTTTGTATGAATACCTATGAATATTAATGAGATCCCGTTGATTATTTAAATGACCGAGGCAACATATAGCAGAATGAGACCATCTGATAATGTGGCATGGTGGAAAGGAGCTTCATGTGACAGGCACACTCATTATTAGTCCAAAGCAAGTAAAGAATGTGTGTGATGGGGCCTTGACATGCCCAATCTGTCAGGCATGGCTTAGCCTGCCTCTCTGACACTTGCCTGAAGTGTTTACAGAACAGATCCGTTTGCTATTCTCCTTAGAGTAAATGCCTGATTAATCCAGTGATCGGCTCCAGACTCCAGCACAACGCCATTGAATAAACACACACACACAAGCTCAGGCGCATACAAACTCATCCTCAAACGCAAATAGGACCGAATCGCCAACTATTAACTTTTACTTTAGAGAAGGCATATCCTCTAATGAGTTCAGTCAACAGTTTTCTACTATTGCCTGCTGATTTTCTCTCTTTTTTTTCTGTTTTTGCAAACATCCTCCGATGGTCTATAAACCAGTATTCCCGTTTCATCTCCATGCAAGAATAAGGAGTCAAGAACTCTATTTATGCACGGTATTCTGCTTTATACTAAGCCAGCAGTTTCACAGATGGATTTATCTGGATCAAAACAGGTCCATCTACGAGTACTTGTGCACATAATTTTAAATGTACAAGATTCTAGCAAACAGAGTCCAAAAAAGAGCATGCTAAGCCTACTCAAATGAAGCAGTACATTTTACACCCACAATCCACTGCAGTCGTGTTCAGGCAAGGATCTGAAAAACTGTAATAATTCATCTTCCATTTGAGGCTGTAAAAGTAACAATCCTCAACGCATATGAATAACAACAACAATGTAGCCGACCTCTTAGTTCACACCTTTCTGAATGTGTGTGAAATTTCATTCAAAGGTGAGGGAACATGACCACTGAACAAAATGAGCAGGAATCAGAGCGTGTAGGTTCTTAGGATGACACCTGGCACCCAGAGAATGGCAGAGCTCCCAGCACAAGTCTACACTCACTCACCTCTGGAGGAAAAACAAAAGACCTCCCGCTAATGAGCAGTACAGGTGACAGGAGAGACAGAGAGCCAGAAATAGAGACAGAATGCGTACGTGTACTTTCACGTATGTGTGAATGAGAGAGCAGGCAGGAAGCACACACAGCCACCTCCCACTCGATGCTGCGGTTGAAGCCGTAATGAAGCATACAAGCTGTCATGCTCTTGTAGCCTGATAAACACACTGACTGAACAACAGTGACAGTCCCAGCTCTGCTGTGAACCCTCTCAGCCCGGGACACAAAGTAGTACGAGGGAGTGTTTGAATGGTTCGTGAAAATGGCTGTATAAAATAATAGATAATACTGAAGTACAGTAAGATCGGTTATAGCTTTAAATGACTTGGTTAAATAATTCCGCGACTCACTCGAAACACATAAGGATGCTCCATGTCTCCGCCTAGCATAATGTTGTAATCTGCAAAAAGAACCAATGAATGAAACAGTGAACAAATCTTTATTTTTTGTTTTTTTACTAATTTACAAAAAAAAAAAATCTTAAAAAAATTATATATAAGATTTGATTAATTGCGATAAAAAAACTAACTAAAACAAGTTACATCTGTGCTTTTCTGCTCGTGAGAAGCACCAACCACTACTAAAACACAAGCACAGCACGTTAAGCCTTCAAAGACAGGAAACCATTCATTATGAAAGCCTTGAGTTAGTTACATGATAGATAAACTAAATATAAGTTTGCTGACATTATCTTTACATTGTACAATTATGTAATTTTTACACTTGTATTTCTCCCATTGTACCAAATGTCTCAGATATCCAGATTTATTCCGGCAGGAGGTCCAGCTATGCTGACTCTTATGCATTCTGGCTTTCGGTGGGTTATGTTTATATGTGTCCAGGTGCATATGTTTGTATGGCTCCAACACAATGTCTTTTTTGGCGTGAGGTGTGAAACAGCTGCCATCTCACCTGCTGAGAGACTCTGGCACTCATTCGTAAACTTGTGAAACCAAGCAGAAAATAAAAAAATGCATGCCCTTGTGTGATGGTAAAACACACGACAGGGGAGCACAGACAGGATATCAGTAGTTGTTCTTTATTATACAGACATTAATAACAGTGCATATGACCGAGCACATCGGGGAGCCCAGGTTCTGATTTTCACCTGACTGACAATAGTCGCTTTCAACAAATGTATTCCATTATGCATCCTCTTTCTTTACTGAAAGAAATTAGTACTTTTAATCAGCAATAATGCATTCAATTTACAAAAATAATGATTTGTGTTGTAAAAAATTGTTTCAGTTAAATCCTTTTTTTTAACTTCCTATTCATTAAAGACTTAAGAAACGTTTCCACAAACTGATGAAAACAAGAAATGTTTATTGAGCACCAAATCAACATATTACAATTATTTCTGAAGAATCATGTGGCACTTAAGAGGGTTGAGTAATGGCTGCTGTAAATTCAGCTTTGCATCACTTTAAAATATATATATATTTTTTAAAGAATCACAAAATTACTTTTTTTTCCCATTTTGCATTTTTTATCAAATAAATGCTGCCTTGATGGACAGTATAAGCATAAAATAATCTTACTGACCCCAAACTGTTGAATGGTAGTGTACCTATAAGACTTGAATATGAAAATGACTTGTGGCATATGCTAAAATGCGATATTACTATTAATGTGACCATGATACACCAAACATGAACACATTAACATGTGACCGTAAACAATATAATACTGTATTATATATATATATATGTATGAATGATGCGTTTTGCTGCATAGATTCCTGTAATCATTCTGGTTGGACTTAGGTAATCATTTTAAACATCTTCATCTACATGATTGTTTGAACGCTTTCATTTCAAAATTACAATGGAAATCATGTTTTGCATTACACATTCTCTTTAAATCTCTTTACTGCACATATTGTTCTTCCGTTTGGGATTTAATACAATGTACTTAAGAATTACATGCAATTCTCTGGATGTGTAATATTATACCGTACCATATGGAAAAGTATTTAAGATTTATCTCGATTGCTTTTAGAACTTTTTAATTTTATTGTGTTTTCAGTCAAAGCCTCTTAAGCTTGAGATGACATGTCCTAAACGCTGCATGCTGGCCGCGCGATTATGGGATTTTGTACTATGGCGTCCCATGGGGCTTCAAGAAAATTTAAGATATGGACGAACAGCCAGAGAGCAGAGAAAGCTTGAGTGCACGTGTCAGACAGAGAGAGGAATTTTACAACCCACTTTTAAAGATTGTAAATCGCAAAGCGAGAGCACTGGGAAGAATCGTTCACATTCACCCTAGTACACATTTTCTCCCTCTTCCTCCATTCCAGGTGCTGACGAATGACCCTGGCATTTGCAGAGGCAGAGAGTGCCCTGCTTTTCTGCACGCCGAATAACTTTACCCAAAACTGGGTGCCGTGCCCAGGACATTTAGCTGCCAAAACACTGATTAGCTCTTTCAGCTGTTCAGATGAATGGGCAGGTGCACTATTCACATTAGGGCACCTCAGGGTTTATGGTCAGATCTCAGTGAGTGAACAAGCACGAGTCAAGGGAAATATACATGGGTTGGTCAAAATTATCAGCAGCCATATCACCTTGCAGCCCAAGACCGGTTTCCCACTGAAGCTAAGCAGGGTTGAGCCTGGTCTATTTCAGGATGGGAGACCTCCTGGGGAAACTAGGTTGCTGCTGTGTTAGTGAGGCCAGCAGGGGGTGCTCACCGTGTCGTCTGTGTGGGTCCTAACGCCCCAGTACAGTAACGAGGACACTATACTGTAAAAAGGCACTGTCTTTCAGATGAGATGTTAAACCGAGGTCCTGACTCTCTGTGGTCAATAAAAATCCCAGGATGTCCTTTGAAAAAGAGTAGGGGTGTTACCCCGGCATCCTGCCCAAATACGCTCTGACCATCATGGTCTCCTAATCATTCCCATGTACTGATTGGCTTCATCACTGTCTCCTCTCCACCAGTAAGCTGGTGTGTGGTGGCCGTTCTGGTGCACTATGGCTGCCATCGCATCATCCAGGAGGATGCTGTTCACTGGTGGTGGATGAGGAGATATCCCCCTTACTATGTAAAGCGCTATATATTATTAAAATAATGAGAACACTTGGGAAAAAATAGTCAATATTTCTTTATTAAGGTATTTACCATCTTCTAACCTACTTAGAATTCAAAGACATTCAGACAACTTTTGTATAGCCTTCAGTGGAATGTTGTACCAGAACATCAGGGAATCTGCTTCTCACTCTCCAAAATTATGGATGTTCACATTATTTTGTCCAACCACTGTCCATGTGCACTGCAATGTCTGTAAGAACAGAAGTGGAGATTCAGTCGTTGCTGGTGTTCAGCCTCTCAGAGCTATGACTCAGCAATGCTTAATATTGTGTCTGCTCACCTAATGCATCATTACGGACAATTTCATGTGAAAGCTGCCTCTACATATTACTATGAACTTATGACCTTTAGCGTTCGTGAACAGAGAGGTTGAAATTGGCCTTTAATGCAAAACAGGATTTACTGAGAAAGGATATGGAAGATATTTAATCCCTCAAGACAACATGTAGAGCATTTATATTGCATTTAACCTCTATATATATATACACTGAAAAAATATACAAAAATGTTTGAGGTAAGTTGTTGCAATCGATTTATTTGAGCTACATTTTAATAAACAAATTTTGTTGAAAGTTTGTCAACTGAATTTGTTTATTTAAACTTACAATATCACTTATCTTAAAAAATGTGTAAATTCGGTGAATATTTTTTTTCAGTGAAGCAATACAGAAAATTCCATGTAAAAAGTAAGCACAAATAATATTGCTTAATATTTTTGACCCACATGCACCCACAAGGATACAACGATAATTCCTTTCAATTGCAAATCCATAATTTACAACAAATGTTAGAAAATTACAATAAATACAAATGTATTTCCAATAATGGACAATACATTATCTTTCAAAAGAAGTATTTTATGCTCACCAATGCAATGGTAATATTATGAAATTTTAGTACAGTACAAAGTAATTATTTTTTATTAAAAGAATAGCACTAATTTGAAATAGAGGTATTTTGTTACATGTTTATAAATATATTTTAATCAATTCAATATGTCCTTGCTGAATAATAGTAGGCCTGCATGTGTTTTTTAATCTATACTTATGAATGGTAGTATATGTTAGAACATTTTGCAGCAAAGACTGTTAATACAGTAAATGTTGCACATTTTACAGTGCCAGGACTGACGCAGCACATGTATATGCTTCATAATACATATCTGTTGTGTCAGTCTTTAGCTTTCAGTATAAGAACTTCAACTAAGGCACAAAACAAGTACTACAATAAAACGAACTAGGTTTCAGAAGAGTGCTAATAACTGGACGCGTCAGCTGGTTCTAGCGTTGACGGGTTGTCTTCCAGGAGATGAAAACATTTGTTTAAAGGTGACAGGGTTAAGGTGACAGGATTATCGGGGAAGGCTAAACAGCTTTCTTGGTCTCGGAGACAATCTGCCAATCACAAAGGGATTTTTTAAGGCTCGTGATACAAAGAAGTGCTCATGTTCTTTATGTACTGCAGCTCGCTTTGATTTTCTCATTCTATGCTTTGACTTCCACGGCTCTCCGCACCCTCGCATATGACCTCCAAGACTTCATCAGACTGTAGTTGTTGATTTGTGACTTTCTGGATGCTATAAAAGCAATACACTATGAGAGACAGTGATTTACCTCTGTTAAAGGGATAGTTCACCCAAAAATGTTAATTCTGTCATCATTTACTCATCCTCAAGTAGTTCCAAACTGAACTTGTTCTGCTGAACACAAAGTAAGATATTCTGAAGAATGTGGGAAACAGAGCAGTTCTGGGGCACCATTGACTTCTATTTTTCCTACTATGGAAGTCAATAGTGCCCCAAAACAGCCTGACTACAAACGTTCTTCAAAATATCTTCCTTTGTGTTCGGCAGAACAAAGACATCCATACAGGTTTGGAACTACTTGAGGGTGAATAAATGATGACAGCATTTTCATTTTTGGGTGAACTATCCCTTTAAGGTGTGAAGTACTGCAGCAGATGGATTATTGCTTTTACAGAATCCAAAACACAAATCAACAACATGATTATAACCCATCAATATGACTGGATGTTCAATAAACAAACCCATTAAATGTCAATATGCACAATAATCAAGTCTTTAAGTCAGATGAAATAGACTCTGGATTTCTTAAAGCAATAGTTCGCCAAAGAATTTGTAATTAAAATTGACTTACCTTCAGGCAATCTAAGATGCATATAATTTTATTTATTAGAACAGATTTTGAGCAATGTATTTTAACTGTGCATTATTTGCTCACTAATGGATCTTATAGAGTGAATGGGTGCCATCACTATGAGAGGCCAAAAGATAAAAACATAATAATATTCCACAAATTATCCAAAGACTCCAGTCCATCAATTAACGTCATTTGAAGTGAAAAGCTGCATATTTGTAATAAACAGATTCATAGTAAAAACATTTTAATCATCATAAATACTGTTTCATCCGGCTTAAATATGAGTCCATAATCTTGATTTCTTCAGTCGAAACTCCATCTGGCCTGAATCGCGAGAGAAATGTGCACAGATCAAGCACTGTTTACAACAAAAACAGTCCTAAACAAATATGTAAATGGATTTTGATGGTGATTACTTGTGGATCATTGTGGTGTTTGGACTCTCATTCTGACGGCACCCATTCACTGAAGATGATCCATTGTGAGCAAGTGATGTAACGCTAAATTTCTCCAAATCTTTTCAATAAAGCAACAAACTCATCTACATTTTGAGTACATTTTCAGCAATTTTTTATTTTTGGGTAAACTATCCGTTTAATACATATTTTTCTTGTGCTATTCCAAAGAAGAAGGAAAAAAAGGTCACCGTGTTGGTACAACACTCAAAATCTTTTTATTTAAAAAAATGTGACCCTAAAATCCCCCCAAAATAACAAAAAAAATGTATGCTTCATTTACATAGTCTTCCATATATAGTATCTGCCCATATATGGTTTCATTTGAAAGCGTAGAGCCTCTTCTTTACAATGAATACCATAACTAACCATAAATTGGTTTTATGATACATAAAGCAGTAAAATTAAGATTAGAATTGTATACGTCCCACACACAAATTTTTGCCTAACGATTGTGAAGATTTTTTCCTAAGAAGGTGTAGTTTTCTATTTTTCACAATACAGTCAAGTCATATATCACAAGAAAGCTCTTGTTCTCAAGAAAGCTCTTATTCTCTGTGTGGTGTGTAGTGCGTGTTGTCTGAAAGGACACAGCTTGTTGGTTGTTTGAGGGTTTCCAGTAAATCCAGGCTGCTCTGTGTTCAGCTGTGGCCACAGGCTGCACTTCTCTGCAGCATCTGTTCCTGTCACATACTGTAATCTTCCATGCAATGCTGACCTTACCCCATCCACACGAACACTGGCCAGAGAGGAGCTGCATGGCCAGCACATGGACAGTAGAAGCCCAGCATAGTCAGATACAGAGATCTATTTCAGCTCTTTAGCATCTCATGTTACATACAATACCGTTCAAAACCAGGGGTTAGTATAATTTTTTCTGAAGGAAATTAATACTTTTATTCAGCAAAGATGCATTCAATTGATCTAAAGTAACAGTAAGGACCCTTATAATGTTAAATAAACATTGTTCCTTTGAACTTTTTATTTATACAAAACAAAAATCCTTTAAAAATGTATCATGGTTTTCATAAAAAAACTAGCAGTACTTCGTATGAGAATTTTCTCTCTTTTTTGGAACTTAATAAATGTAAAACCAAATATTCATAACAAATGAGTCTGGCATCAGTGCAAAAACAGCTGCTTCACATTAGATATCACTGGAGTTGAAAACAAATCATCTAAATTATATTATAAGATGGACACTTCTACAACTGTAAACACTGTATAACAATAAATGAATCCTCTTTTTTGTGATCTACAGAAAACTAACAGCACTCAAGTTCAGAATGACATGAAAGTGAGTAAATACATAACAGAATTTTCAAAGATTAAAGAATACGATATTGCTCTAGAGGTTTTTTGCAGATGCATAGAAATCAACCATTACAAAGTCCTTGAAAAAATAACAGACTACAGTCTTCCAAGGTGCATCACCAAATGATCCCTGAAAATCACAATGTTTGGTCTAGATTTTGAATATAGTAGTACATGTTTTATTTCCATAAATAAATATAAAAATATAGATGCACACTAGGGATGGTAAATATACCTAGCACAAAGTCAGCATGAGGCTTTGTATGCAACCTTCAATCCCATCCTCCCTCCAGAAGCTTCAAAGTAATCAATTCCAAAAAAAAATAATAATAACGAGGAGAACATTTTGTGTTATGAACCTCCTGTATCTTTTCAGCGGAGACTCGTGCGGAAAACTGACAAGCAGAACGTGAACTGTCTGTTGCTCATGTCAGAAGAAAGCTATCTGTAATGACTTCTGTCATTCCTGCCACAGCAGCCTTTTTTGTCTACAGCTAGCAGTCTGGGATATATGGAACATTCTGAATTCATTGGTGTTGTTTTGCTTTCTTTTTTCGTTATATTTTGCATTCTGTATAGTGTAAATAGTCATCTCCATACAGTATCTTATGACAATAATATTTCTGATATTCTTTCTTCTGTGGAACACAAAAGATGATATTTTGACAAATGACTCTTTTATAAATACTGTAAAGTGTTATATTACGTCCATAGTACAGCCATATACATTACATCCCTAAAAGAAAAAATAAGTACAGGTCAATTATCCCTTTAAAGCAGCTAATCAATTACATGATTGCATTCATACGATGCTCCTGTGGATGATGCAGGTTCAAGTCCAGGCAGTGTCCAGATTGCCATGTTAAAACTAGTTTAAAAAAAGCATGGTGATAACTTTTGGTAAATAACTTCAAAATAATTAAACTACAGTCGAGCTACTCTTCAAAAAGCTATTTAACTAAATCACATCACAGCTAATTACACTGAAACAAATTAGTAGCAATTTTTTAAATACAATCCCATAAGTAATTAAAAAATATCGCATCTATTAAATATTGCAGAATGTTGTAGATTTAATGATGGTACAATTTAGAATTTCATTACAGATATTTAGCACGAAAAAAAAAGGTTTTGATTTTGGTTTTCTCATTTAGAGCCACAGCATTACATTTAAAACTACATGAAAAACAAAAAGCTATTTAACTAAATCACCTCACAGCTAATTACACTTAAATTAACAGTTATTTTTTATGATAAAAAAAAAATACTTTTCCACAAAATTAAACTTAAAGCTACACTAAAGACTAAACGCTTAAAAAGACCTAAAATGCAGTGCATGCTTAAATTGGCAAATCGTTTGCTTTTGATTGATTCTTGTACATGATCCACTGTATCTTTAAAGGAAAAATAAATACTGTGCATGTGAACGGTAGTTAACCCAGCTTTCCACGGGCATCAAGACGGGTGGAAGCTCCGCCAAGACCAGGCTTTTTAAGCTGCTATTGGGCATGTGAAAATCGAAATGGCAGGACTAGTTGGCACTCTAGGGATGCACCAAGGCTGTGTATTGGGCATGTGAGCAAGAGGAGAAGCTACAATGCAGACACACTCTGTTTGTTTTTAGGATTAATGTCCTGTCTCGGCAGGACTCGTGTTTGCACAGCCACTGAATGAGTGAGGTAGTGAGAGAAAGAGAGGGGGCAGGCGGTACAGAGGAAGCTACAGTCCATGTGCCTCCCATCAAATACTCTCTCGCAAGCGTTCAGTTGAGAGGAAATCCTCTAGAGTATTCCAGATGTCTGAGGCAGTGGTCTGATGCAGTGGCAAGGTCTGAGGCAGTGGCAAGGATGAGGACAAACTCGAGCTGCATGGTAATGATGCTGATATGAGTATCACACACTGTCTGGAATGGGAATAGAGAGAACAGAGCTGGCTGAGGAGGATGTGGGGATGGACATGCATATGTGAATATGGGGTTGGCAGGCTGGTTTGCAGGCCTCTGAAGCTCAAATAATGGGGTCATGAGCTCGCGGCTATTGAGGTTGCGGGTTAGAGCAGTCTTGCTATCTGGACTCTCATTTTAGCACACGTATCAGGACAGAAATTATACAATCGGTCTCAGTTACATCAGTTTGTTCAGCGCTGGTATAAATATCTGATGACCTTGATAAATGGGAAAAGCTCTTCCCAATAATTATTTCCTTTCTAAGTGTAGCTGGGTTAACAGTGTTCCTGATGAAAAGACCAGTTAGAACTGGTTTGGTGCTAGACAAGTGTGGTCTTTCTGTTTAAAGTGGTAGTCAGATTAAAACTTGTTATGCAAGTTTAAGGTGGAATGTCCTGCTGGAAAGAGCAGTGTAGAATTATATATGTATGTATATATAGGGATATCTGGGTGCTGAGAAATAGTGTGCATTTTTATGACAAGCTGTCATAAAAATACATTTGCCACTATATTATAAGTCATATTCAAAGTCATAGTGTATAATGAAATTAAGTCATTCAGAAGAAAAATAAAGCACACATTTTTTTATTATTTTTGTGATATTTTACAGTTCTTTTAGTGATGTTTAACAGGCCCAATCCTCTTGTAATTTCATTATATTCAAAAAGCAGTCAGAAAAATGTGACTATGTCTGCCACATAAGAAAGCAAAAATCATACAGGTTTGAAACCAAATTAGGGAGTAAATAATCACATATTTGTTTTAAGTTTGGGTAAATGGTGCACAAGCCAAACCAGCATAAACCAGCTTGTACCATCATGCAAACTCATTTTCAGCAAACTATGTTTTAATACACACCATGAAGAATTTGAAAAGTGAGCAGAGACACATATCTTCCTCTTGGAAATGTTGCTTTTGGTTTCTCGCCTTCCAATTCCATCTTCAAAACAATGCTGCAGATATTCATAAAATTAAACCTGAAGGTCCTTGCCGCACACCTTCAACTCCCATCTGCATCTGCCGGAGACAATATATGAGAACTACAAGCCATGAAATGAAATAATAAAGGCATGTGGCCTTCAAGACAGGCTTGTTAAGAGCACATTTCACAAATTTGTACCAGTACACAATATTTCTGTCAAACCCAGTCCTATATGCTTGCTAACCTATTTTTTATCACATCAAGAGCAAAATACATTATGTGTGACAGTGCCTTGCTTTTACATTTGCTTTGCCACATCTCAATGTTTGTTTCTGAACTGCAACATACAGTCCTCAAATAAGGAACAGAAACCAAGTTTGTTTCTTCCACCACTTTGTGTCTGCTGTCTATAACAAGTTAAAGGCACGCAAACTATCACATTAACAAGTTTGTGTGCTCTGCGCATCTTTAAAAAGGTTAGGCATTAATAATAAATAAGTTGGACTTCAGGCTTTATCGGCACACGTCGTCCTTGACTAGCGCTTTTGATTGTAATTATTCACCTGCCCTTCACTGAAACTTCAGAAAAATCCCCCATGATATAATAGATGCAGTGCTAAAGGGTACTGCTTGCAAATGGATATAAAAGAGTGGAGTACCAACCATTTCAACCTGAGGGACATGTCACCCCCTCCAATTTTGGGATAATCATTTTATTGAAAAAAAGCTTGTTACCTAAAATTTGCATATCAAATCAAAGCCTTTGTTGCAAAAATTGGTCGAAAAAAAATCACAAATTGAACTTATGTCATAAATGTTTCATAATGTGTGGATGGTGCTTAAATGACCTTATCACAGAACAAATCTATTACAATTTATTTACAGATTTTAAATATAATTTCATTGTGATTAGAGACTGATTCTGAGTGGATTTTGTTCTACTCACACTTCCAAATGGGATGCAAAATGACCTAAAATTATTTTAATTGATTCAAATATATATATAAACCAGTGATGGTTTAGTATAAATGTGATGTTATTATAGTGTAAATTACAATTGTGAATTAATTTTATTTCAGTTAGTTTTAGTTATCGTAGTACTTCAAATAGCAGCTAGCCGAAATTAAATGAATGTTAACTGAAATAAAAAAGTGTGGTTTTATAAATATAGATATACACACACATTACATAATCAATTATAATAAGTTACCAATTAATTAATCAACTTAAAACTAAGGTAGAATGCACGAATAATTAATATGATTAAAATATTTAATTTTAATATTCAATATAAAAATATTTATTTAATGTAATTTACAGTATTATAGATTCTAATAAATTAACAATTCATTACCAATCTAGCTTATTCAAAAATTCCCAATAATTTACCAAATAAATAACACATTTAAGTATAGGTAGTCCAACATTTAAATATGTATCCTATTTCTTATTTTAAATCACATACGTACTTTGTGCAAATTATACATGAAATCTGAAGTAAATATAGTAATATGTACACTGTGATTTATAGCACGCACTAACAGTGCTTGAGAGACAGAGACTTACATGAGAAAGACTGAAGATTGAAACAATTAAACATAAAAAAATGCAAATGCTTTAGCACTCAAGTTAAAAGTAGTTTACAACTGGACTGCATTGCATCTAGCTCTCTTTGAATACAGGAACGTGGGACATGAATAGCATCCACGTGCTTTCAACAAATTACTTTGGACTACTGAGAGATTTATATTTATCAGATGGGTTGATAAGTGTTAACATATGTTCCTCCCCTTCCAGATCGGTGCAGCCTCCCTGAATGAAAACCCTGACCGGAGTGCGAGAGCATGAGAAAGCTGCACAAGGAATGTATCATGGTGAGTTCACGTAATACTCAGTTAGAGCTCAATGTCAGCTTCCATTCGTCTTACCTCTCTCCCTCCTCATATCGGCTCCTCTGGGACAGAGCTCATGCTTGATTGATACTTCTTTAAAGAAGATGTCTCAAAGGCCAGTCTGAGGGGTTTCAACAAAACCAAATGGACTTGATGTTGGTATTACGTTCACAGCGTTTAATGGATTACATCATAATACAATGTACAAAAATCCCACTAGTGGCAAGCCAGTATCCAATTTATTTTTAGTGCAACTATTGAACGTATCGGAAATAACTTCAAAATGTCAAACATGTTCTGCGAATTGGTATACGTGTCTGTTTTTAAGAAAGAGAATGATATTATTATGTGATTGCAGTCACTTTTGGGAGCTTTTCTTAGTATTTTTGATTAAATTTAAGATCTCTTAGGATGTGTAACATGACTTTGCCCTCACTTTTCAACTCGCTCTGTCTCCTCTTGCTCACTCTCTCTCTCTTTCTCACACTTATTCTGTTCCTCGCTGTTTTCGGATAAAGCAGAGGCTGGTGCCGCTCGTGAAATGCTCTACTTCCCCCTGACACTTTTAGAAATGGCAGTGAGAATTCATAAATATTCATGTTCCACCACAGCTTCATTGTGCTGCACATCTACAGGGCTGATAGAGAGAGAGCTTTTCTATTAGCCGCCTTTCTGCTCAGATAATATTGGGTTCTAAAGAGAGGCATTTTGGAGACTGGCTACATGGGCACCTTCTATCAGAGTCAGAGAGGAGAGAGACAGTGAGTCTATCAAGAATGACAGAGAAAAACCTCAAGAGAGGACGTGATTCACCAGGACGATCTGAACATAGAGGAACGCTCACTTCTGCAGTGCCCTGTGTCAGCAAAACTCTAAAATGAGTTAATAATTAAAGGGATAGTTCACATAATAATTCTGTAATTTACTCACTTCTATCCTCATGTTGTTCCAAACCTCTATTACTTTCTTCTAAAGTGCACAAAATACAATATTTTTAAGAAAGTTTGGGTCCAAACAACATACAATAAATAAATAACATCTTCAGAGATATTCTTTTATGTTCTGCAAACGAAAACAAGTCAAAATTTTGCTGCTCTTCCAGCCTGGTCATAGCTGGTTTGCAGGCTTGTTTTAGAGAGCTTTTGACCCCTTCTTTAGTGGTTCAGGCTGGGAGACCAGCTGACCAACCAGACAAAACCAGTTCAGTCAAGCAGGGAGACCAGCTGACCAACCAGACAAAACCAGTTCAGTCAAGCAGGGAGACCAGCTGACCAACCAGACAAAACCAGTTCAGTCAAGCAGGGAGACCAGCTAAACCAGCAACTTCAACCTTAAAGGGGTCATATGATGATGCAGAAAATAACATTATTTTGTGTATTTGGTGAAATGCAATGTGTTTACATACTCAGAACACCTTACCAACTGCATAGCAATGCACTGGCAACCAATCACAACACCTCAGCAGTTAGCACCGTTATATGACTGTCCTGGCAACCGACCACAACACTCCAGCACCATGGCAGTGATTTTGAAAATGTAAAATCTAGTTAAGTTTATTATTGATTGAAAAGTCTCAACAAGCTGCATGGTTTGCTCTGGATTTAATTCAATTCAATCAAAATCAAATTTCTAAATCGTGCCCTAAACATGAGCAATAGAAAAGTTATGCCTGCCTTATGAAAAACCACCACCTACTACTACTGTCACAGTGCACACCCGATGGAGGATCGAGGAACATGCAGACGAGGATGTAGCCCAAGTCAAAATAATGGTCTTTAATGAATCCAAACAGGACAGGGCAGGGCAGGGCGGGCGGGGCGGGCGAGGCAAGACAAGGCAAGGCTGACACAGACAGGAACACTAACTAGTAGACTAGACCAAATCAAGCAGAACAGACAGAACTATAAATAGACAGGATAATCATAGATAATGAGACCAAGACAGCTGAACAAGAACTGACTCATAATCACAAGAAATGAGGACAGGAAACAAACCAAACAAGGACACAAGAGGTGGGAACACGTGACACACATGACAGAAGACTGACAACTACACACACAAACACACACACAAATAAATAAATAAAACAAATAAATGACTTATTACATTCTAAATTTCTTTTCAAGTTTACATTAACAAAACAATAGGACATTGGAAAAATCTGAAGTCATCTTTCTAAATCCGCCTCACCCGTGTTCAGTGATTCAGAATGTTTATCTAAATTGGCGATATCTTGTTCAGGGAGCAAATTTCCTCTTATTTACTGAACCACATCTATTATGAAAAATCTGCTTGTTTTCAGCCACCAGGACATGAATAAAATACATTGTTCCCTCATTAATGTTTCATGAATCACAAAATACTAGTGTGTATAAAAGTGATGGAATAAAATGACAAATGTGCAGAAGGAAGCACAGTTCGGAAGGTAAGAGAAGGACATTACTTCATAATGCTAAATACTGCAGTCTGACTCAGTGTTCGGTAGAATCAGAATTGTGCAAACAAAACACCACAATATATGAAAGCATGACTCCAAAAATAACAAATGACTTGAAAATAATCAATGAGATGGGTATATGAAATTGAATGAACTGGGTTTTGCTGAATAGTAAATACATTTTAAATTCCAATTCAATTTTGAAACTGAATTTATTTTTAAGTTAGTAAAACAGGATTCAGAATTGCAGTTTGAATGTAACTAATGTAAATAAATCAGAATTAAAGTGAATACATTAACACATTTTTAAATAGAAAAACAAAGAACCATAGAACAATAGTTAGAGAAACAAAAATGAGAGAATGATTTAAAGAGTTTTCAAATTCAACTCATTTTTAAATAGAAAAACAAAGAACCATAGAACAATAGTTAGAGAAACAAAAATGAGAGAATGATTTAAAGAGTTTTCAAATTCAACTCATTTCAAATTCCAACTCATGAACTAAAAGAGAATAAAAGAAAAATGGATAGAATGATGGAAGGATAGAATTACAGAGCGATATATATAATGATCGATAGATAGATATAACGATAGATAGATAAATATAACGATAGATAGATAAATATACCGATAGATAGATAGATAGATAGATAGATAGATAGATAGATAGATAGATAGATAGATAGATAGATAGATAGATAGATAGATAGATAGATAGATAGATAGATAGATAGATAGATAGATATAACGATATAACGATATAACGATAGATAGATAGATAGATAGATAGATAGATAGATAGATAGATAGATAGATAGATAGATAGATAGATAGATAGATAGATAGATAGATAGATAGATTCTCATGAACTAATATAAACTATATTAACTGTGTAAATATAAACTATAAAGCATCACCAATAACACATATGATGAGATGAATGTGGTGCAGGTCTGTGGTCAGCTGTAGTTGTGAGTCTTTGCTCTGCTGAAAGAGGAATCTCATTCATCCCTGTCTGCAGGTCTGGTTCAGTACTGATTTTCTATCGATCTTCTGCCTCTCTCAGAGCTCACAAGACACTACGATAAGTCTCGCTGGACCCCCCAACTATCCGTCTGTTTTTAGGGCCCTGCTTTTCGCCCAGGGGACTGAATGAGTGTTAAATAATTCCTGAGCGGTCATTGATATGGATCTGTCAATTGTAGATCTCTCCTCTTCCCTTCATTTGGGACATTGATTTAATCCAGGGGAAAACCTGTCTCGCTAAATAATTTGTATTGCTCCTCTGTCTTTGGGACATTCTTATTTTATTTTCATCAGATCAGAGACCTGCCAAAGCTCAAAGGCCATAACTGTAGGTTACTTTGTGTTAAAATGTTGCCAGAGATTTCAACGTCATAAGCATCTCTGTCGTGCAAAAAGCGTCAAAATTTGAATCTAGGAAGGGCTGGGATTGGAATAATACAAATATGTAGCATGTTACTTGTTGAAATGCTATGCTTTTGTAGTATTTGCAGATAAACAAATATTCAACAGGATTGTACAAAACTGGATGTCACACAAAAGTACGTCAGCCATGAGTCTACAACCGTCTGCATAATGAGATCCTGCTGACTTCACAGCATTATTCCAGAATAACATTTGTTTAAAGAAATAGTTTTCATCCCAAAATGGCAATTCTGTCATTATTTACTCCCCCTCGCCCTTGTTCGTTCCAAACCCATATGCTGTTTTTTTTTCTTCTTTGTTTTCAACTTGTTACAAATAGAAAAAAACTTTAAGTATTCTTATCTTACACAGTTCTTGCCATACAACAACTTAAATATTTCACCCCAAAATGAAAATTATCTGCAAATGAATGAGTTGGTTTCATCAGAACAGATCTGGAGAAATGTAGCATTATATCACTTGCTCCCCCGTGGATCCTCAGCAGTGAATGGGTGCCGTCAGAATGAGAGTCCAAACAGCTGATAAAAACATTACAATAATCCACAAATAATCTACATTCCTCCAGCCCACAGTGAAATGATAAGCTGTGTGTTTATAAGACCCAAATCCATAATTAGCTTTAACTTTTGCTGTTGCTTCTGGGCAAAATATAAGTCCATAATAGCACTTCCATGCCCTGTTGTCCCCTCGCATCAAAATCCACCAACATATTGGTTTAGAACAGTTTTAGCTTTTAAACGGTGCTTGATCTTGGCATATTTCTCTCGTGATTAAGATGAGAAAACTTTTTTACCGTATGAAAAAAAAACAAAACATAAATTCAAGAATTGGAGTCTTGTGGATTATTGTGATGTTTTTATCAGCTGTTTGTACTCTCATTCTGACGGCACCCATTCTCTGGAGATGATCCACTGGTGAGCAAGTGATGTAATGCGATATATAAAACATTCCTTTTTTGGGTGAACTGTTCCTTTAAGCCACAAAAAGGGCAAAAGAACACCATAAAATTATCATAAAGAGCCCAATCAAAACCTCTGACTGTTGTTAAATTGAATACATTAATTTAATCTCAGTTAAGGAGGTATTATAGAGATAAAGTCAGCAATATTTATGTGATCTAAATATGACAGCTCCCATAAAGAGTCCTTATGCAGTCTTCATTATTTAAAATATAATAACATCTTCAAAACTATTATTAATTTCTTTATTTGTAAAATTACTAGGTGCACATATAATACTTCGATTTCAATGCTTTTCTAGGACTTTGGTTCAGTTTACAATTTCCATGCCACTGTTCACCTCACGAATAGAAGTGAAGGTAATATAACACATTTAAATGATACACTCTGCAATTAAATCAAAAACAGCTCACATTGAATCCATTAGGCCTTCAAGTGGTGCAGATAATGATACCTCAGTCTGGCTAACTCATTACTAAATATTTGAAGGCAATAACACAGATCCAGAAAAAATACATTACAAGCTGGCTGTATTTATCAAACACAGCAGACATAAAGGAAGTTTAAGTAAGATATACCAAGATTATTTGTTGTGAAAACACATACAGTATATATTTTGAAAATTCATATATTCATAGAATTTTAATTATATATAAAAATATTTAATATAAACCTAGCATACTCGTATAAATATATACGAGTATGAGTGTGCATTTATATACATAATAAATATACACAGTACACAAATGAACAAACTTTTATTTTGGATGCTATTAATCATTTGACAGCACTAAATATAATATAATGCTGCCTTTATGGGGAAATATTATTATTATTATTATTGTTGTTAAATTAAATATTGCTTAATTCCTCATATGAATTAAAAAATATATATTTTGAAAATATTTATAATATAATAGTACGGAAGTAGACTCACACTGAGGATTAAGTACATTTAGGTACATTTATTAGAACAGCTGAGTAAATGGAAAAATTATGCAGGAGAGTATTAAGTTCAGATATGCAGTTCGATGGATAGATGATGTTTATAATGAACGTTATCTTGGCTTTACAGCAGTGGTCTAAAATTGAATTCCTGGAGGGCCGCAGCTCTACAGAGTTTAGCTCCAACAAGCCCCAACTCACACCTGCTTGGAAGTTTCTAGTAATCCTGAAGACCTTGATTAGCTGGATCAGGTGTGTTTGATTAGGGTTAAATCTGTGCAGAGCTGTGGCCCTCCAGGAACTGAGTTTGAGACCAATGCTTTACAGGAACTTGTGGATCTGATAGATGAAGCACACACCTCACACTGATGAGTAATGGAGATGCACACTTAGAATCGCTGGAAGAAACAGATGTTAGAGTAGAGTAACTGGAGAGGACACAGGAGGCAAGTACACGATGGAGGTAGGTAAACAGGTAAGTCGCTGGGGTAGCATAACGTGTCCATATCGCATGAACGAGACCAGACACTGGAGTGCTGTGAGGTGTGTGCTTAAGTAGCAGTCTTGATGAGGGTGCTCATGAGGTGCAGGTGTGTTCAATCAGGAATCAGGTGAGGGTGTGCACAGTGATTGGAAGTGAGTGAGACTGACCGATCTGTGACTACAATATAATACAATACGGTACAGTACAGTACAATACAATACAATACAATAGTTAATTATGTATTTGTGTTCCGAGGGGAAAATAATAGCAAACTGTTTTGAAAGAAAACAACATGAGGTGAGTAAATAATAAGTAATTAACCTTAACCTTTGCATATTTTCTTGTCTTATTTATCTTCTTTAAGGTTTTGTATAGCTGACTACACATGACATGCTGCCTAACTCTACAAAAAGGCCCTCAATGGACCCAGAAAACACACATCTGATGGAGCGAAACACCTCAATCTCAGAGGAGCTCAGGGCAATGGACTGTAGGAAAATGATCATGATACATGTTCCTGGAGAGCATTGCCTGAGATGCAGAACATTAGATAAACGGTAATAGAGATAGTATGGAGACATCACGATATTGATGACTGACATTTACAGAAGCTCATGGGGCTTTAGACATCAAATTAGTTTCAATAGAGGTGGGGAAAAGGAGAAATTGAACTGAATGTTACATTATTCAGGCCCGTTTCATTCTAGAATTCAATTGGTTACCTTAGGCAAACCACGTTTTATTGGATGTGTTGTGAATTATAATTGTATTGTATTTGTTTGGTTTAATTATGTCATTATTCACTCACCCACAACCTATATCCAAACCTATACACTGCATCTACGCAGTTCTTTTCAACTTGTACAATGGTTTAAACATAAACTATCATATTGAAATTGCTTCAAAATGTCTTCTTTTGTGTTACACAGAAGAAAACAAAAATTTTAAGATGAACAATTCCTATAAACTGCACTGAATTATCTAGAAGGCAGACTTTGTTTGGTTCAATTGATGGATGTTATTTTGAAAATCACGCAATTGGCACTGTTATCAAACTAGCCTAGAGATAAACAAATTAATTGTTACATTTGCACACCTTTCCTCTGAAATAATGCTGCGTGGCTCCATCCACCCTTCTTTTGCCATTGTGCACAGTTTTCCTTTTTGAGACCTGCTGTTCTGAGAAATATGCCAACGTAAAAATGATCAAGCGCAGCTAAGAGCTCCCTTCTACCTTTTCAGTATTCAGTGCATCCATTATCACTGACCTTGACCTTTCAGTGCTGTGTTCTCACTGCCAGAATTCACTCTAGGTGCATGTTAACCACATGGTAATCGAGAGCAATAAAGACTAGGGGGTCACGCTGAGTTTGCATGGGGTTCTTCAAACTCCACAAGTTTAATACATCACTCTCTAATGGTTTGCCTCCACGTGTTAGCGTTTCTGCACAGCACGAACTCCTAAAGCTGCTGCTATGGAATATATTATAAAAGCTGTCACAGAAGGACTGTGATAAATGATTGCGCTGCACTAATAAACTGAGTCTGTCTTTTATAGAACGTCTCCACCTGCTCCGACGCTCCACACCTCCTCTCTTTTTCACCTACAGGATTACGCAACAGACCTAAACCGGTGACATCCCCATCCATTCATTTTATGGTATGTGTTTTTTAAAATAGTTTTTCAATCCGAGTTCACTGTACTCTATGGCTTGTGCCCTGAAGGTACCAAAAAATATACAGGTGTTGTACGCCTGATTATAATAGTGAAACTAGTTTAATAACAAACAGATTAAACGTTTCTGTTTGCCTAGTAAGTTTGTTAGGCTGTCTGAATGGCACAAATGCTGTACAAGAAAAACTGCATCAAATTATAAAATAGCGTGAAATTATATATTGTTGTAGACTTTCCATAGAATGTGGAAATGAGAATGAGAATACAAATGAGGTTGAATGAGGTACACAAAATAAAGATAAGGTAAAAGACATTTTAGCCTCATAACATAAGATAATTTAAATACAATTTATTTCTGTCGGGCATATATAAAATAATGCCAAAAAAAGGTAGCAGGACACTTTATGGTAATAAGCACATTATTACACATGTCTGCAGCTTTGCAAATTGAGATATGTATCTCTCTCTCCCCTCTTTTTTGTTTAGATAAGTTGGAGAACAGTCCATTTGCTATAAAAAAACTGAACAACAAAATATTAATGTGCTTTTAAGAAAAAAGTGATGTTTTAATGAGGAGGCTCGGCATAATTGCACATCACATCCCTCTAAACTGAGATGCTCATAAAACTCCTTATAATGCAATTAGCAGGTTAAAAGCATCTGCGATGACGGCCATAATGCTTACAGATGCAGGCATATCCTGAACGTGAAAAGAAACAATCAGATATTCAACAGACATCCAAATACGTGTACTCTGGGAATATGAATAAACATGTCATTTTTGAAAGAGATGTCTTTGAAATGACTGCATCCTCGTGAAAAAAAATTTGTCAGCAAATTGATTGTATTGTAAGTCAATTGTTTTGTCGGCGTGAATGAACTTCCCTTCAAATACGCACCTCGAATGACAGACACACAAACCTGCTTTCAAATTCAATAATTCCTGTTTAATTCTGCGATATGCAAGTGCCGTTAAGATTAAGTCGCTATTGAAAATCCTTTTAATTTAGCCCTACTTGACAGTCAGGAGGTGACAAGAAATCTGAAAGTTCTGTCAAGCCCCCATCTGTAATGAAATGTTTAATTCGCAAAGCTACTTCCCTTCATGCACTGTTAAGTGCTTTATCTATGAGCCGAATCTCAGCAAGAATCACTGATGTCGCTGAAAACCGACATTTCCTGAATCACAAAGAGCACAGAATATCAAGTTAATATCCCCGGAGAGTTAACAAGAATACAAAAGAAGCGAATTGACTAAAAAAAACAGTTCAAGCTCATTAGAGGGAACATTAGGTTATGAAGTGTATTTCTACTACTCTATAACTGAAATGATCAGTGTGTCTGCGTGAGATTGTCTGTGTGAGCTTCTTGGGTTTTTTGCATTTTGATGAGCTCATTTTCATCAATCAGTAATTAATTTATCAAACAATCTATTATGTTCTATTAGTGAATACCTTGGGAAATAAGTCATTAATTTGGAGTTGATGATTCGAGTTCAATGTGCACATAAAATGGCAGTATTCTTGTCCTGCTTCCATTGAAGCAAACCTAAAATCAAACTGGAAGACTTTTATTCTGCTGGCGTTTCCCATGTCACACCAGGAAATAATGTGTATTCGCAGCGCATGATGTTCCACAGCCTAGAATTCCCATTAAAGCTTCATCTTCATTTCACATGTTATGTCTCAGGTGTCCGTGAAGGTATCAATCAGAAGCTCGTGCAGTCACGATGAAGTGTTATGGGTGGTAATTGGTGTACTGACCCTGGGATTCACAGCAGGAGGTCACTCACAGCATGTGCTCTGTCCGCCTCTGTGTTTCCTGTAACACGGTACTGATTTAAGCTGAAGTGTTTTTTTATGTTACAATACTTCTATATACCAGCATTTAAGATAAGATGGTAACATTACAAATTAGAGGAATAGTTCACTCAAAAATGAAAACCTGCTGAAAATGCACTCATCTTGGGTTATGATAAAAAAAGTCCTATCATTCTTCATTAAAACATATTTGGAGAAATGTAGCATTACTTTAATTGCTCACCAATGGATCCTCTTCAGTGAATGGGTGCCATCAGAATTAGATATTCAGTTTATAAGATAAGATACAATTATCCACATGACTCCAGTCCATCAATTAACATCTTGTGAAGCAAAAAAGCTGTGTATGAATCTACAATTAAGGCATTTTTACTTTAAACCATTGCTTCTGGCCAAAATATGAGTCCATAAAAATGCCTCATCCGAAAAGAGAAGAAATAGAAAAGAAAAGAAAAAGCCACAAAATACCCACAGTGAACTAGAAAATACAAATAATTAAATAACATTAAATAAAAATAAAATGCCTCCAAATCTTTTCATCTTAACAATAAGATGCAACCGTTTTGTCATTAAAATTCTTCAATTCTACATATATCTGCAGGGTTTAGAGATTTTTGCATAGAAAACAAAGGCAATTTGCATAAAAGAAACCGTGCTTCAGTTTAATGACAGTTTCCAAAAATAAAAAAAATAAATGCTGGAAAGCCTGTAGTATTGAAGAAATGATGAAGCCCATGACAACAAAGCTTGTTTCAACACAAATGTGAGATTCCATTCTTTACTGGCATATAGCTTCTACAGGAAACCGTTTTCTTCACAGAAAATGTATCTTGTTTCAAAATAACCAAGCGTACTATGTAAACAAAGGTATGCATTTTGAAAAAGTAAATGATCTCTCATACATCTTTGGATTTGATTTCCAATTAAACTCCCCGTCGCGATACACAGGAGTACGGCGGGAGTGCAGCAATTTATAATGTGTGGAACTAATATCAGAGAAAAAAAAGGATGAAATGAATTGCTAGTAAAATGACGAATACTTTCCTGATGATGAGGAACAAATCTTGTAAACGAGATGTGCCAGTTCAGGAAGGGGAAAAAGGAAAACATCACATTAATCTGCTAAGATTGAAAATTCAACAAAGATAACACAAGGCCTCAAATCCCCCCCCAGAACCACAGTCACATGTCTGTTTACTAGTTTTCATTTATAGTCCATGGCCGTTATTCTGCTGCTAATTACAGGCATCAAACATACTTACTAACGGCAGCGAATGAGACTCAATGAAAGAGTTTTTAATTATTCATATTTTAGAGTGGAGGATGGTTTGACTCTTGATCTTAAACTTGTAATGCAGTCCAAACCAATTAATCTATTTAACCAACACAGAAAAAAATGTGTCACAAGGAAGCAGATGAAACAACATGTTTCTGTTTTAAAATGTAGTAAATTAAGCCTCATGCAAGAGCAGGGTTCCCTTAATATCAGTATCTGGAGGAAGCTAGCTGTTAGCATCAGCATTCACTCAATGACAGTTTCTGAGGCAGGATCCCCTTAAAGTACACAACTATATATGTCCATTTAATATAACCACAATATGTACTGTATGTACAAGAATAATCACAAAATTAATAAAAAAGAATAGACAGGAATTATATTACATAAAACAGCATGACAGAAGTTTTGTCTCAGGTGCCTTAAACAAAACAAAAATCACTAGCCAACTCCAGATGGGTTTATTATGAGCTGCAACAGATACAATTCTATAGACAAGCTATAAAAGCATTACACAAGTACAGCTCCCATAACTCAATTGATTCAACAAACATTGATTCTCCACCATGACTGGCTATAACACAAATCAATGCTCTGTTTTATCATTCTCCACAAGAGACGAAAAATCTCATTACACACTCACAATACACAACATAAATATGACATTGTATTGAGATTGTGTGAGGTAACTAATAACAGGGCTGTCTCATACCACACAGAGATTATTAAAAGAATGGAGTTCAACAGCAGTTAAGCTCTATCGACCAAATTTGTGGCACAATGTCCATCAGTACAGAATAATTTCAACTCATCCCTCAGTTTTAAAAAGGACATAGGGCAAGGGAATACGCACACGCAGACTTTTACAAAAGTACAGCCACAATACTTAAACATATTAGCATGATGCTATTAGTGTATAGTCTGAGACTAGTTTCCCACTTTAACGCTATCAAGAAACAAAAGTACAGCACAAAGCTGTCACAGGGGTGGTCTCCTAAGGTACAATAGCTAAAAGGTACATCTTTGTACCTTATTTACCTCTAAATGGAACTCAAAGGTACATATTAGTGTTTTAAAAGTATGTATTAGTGTCTAAAGTGTTCTCATCAGAGTATAGACTAAGCGCCGAGGTGGGGGGATCAATATTTCAAAGTGTTGTATTATATTTAATCACAACTGTATCCATATACTGGTGCCAAGAACCAATATTTTTTGTTACATTTTTAACATGAATGATTTTGTGAAATGTCTGATTCACTCACAGAGGAAATATGTGAGCTGATGAAAAGTACCGAAACAATTAGGTCAACCAATATTTTTTTTATTAGTTATTTTTTATTTGTCTCATCCCTTTCATGTCACTGCAGCACAAATTATTGCCCTTTGCCTACAAGTTGAACGTTGACCAAAATCCTACATCAGATTGAGTTAGGAATGTAATTGCACAATTAATTGGAGTCTAGAGAACAAACCTGTACAACATTTCAATATATATATAATAATACAATGTTAAATAAAGTATTCATATTATGACCCAGATATCAGTATGATAGCTTACCAACAATTCTGAGGAAGAAAAAGTAGCAGTTGTATGAAGAAAAGCCATAATTGTGAAAAGAACAAGAAAAATTACCTTTATTTACCTGAAGGATCATGTAACACTGAAGATGGAGTAATGATGCTGAAAATTCAGCTTTGCATTACAGGAATAAATCGAATTAAAATAGAAAACAGTTATTTAAAATTGTAATAATATTTCTCTTTTTTTTACTGTATGTCCGATCAAATTAATATAGCCTTGACAAACATTTCAAACTTCTTTCAAAACATAAAAAATTAGACTCCATACTTTATATATTGAAATGTTTTACAAATATATATGTCTGTAAAACATTGTAATATATATAATAATACAAGGCTAAGTCAAATATGTATATTATGACCCACACATCAGCTCACACACAAAAAGTTAGAATTGTGAGAAATAAACGAAGAATTCTGATCATAAAAGTTTTAATTGTGAGATAGCTATGGATTGTGAGGGAAAAAAGTCAAAATTATGAAAAAAATATTGAAATTACCTTCATTATTTTTGTATTCCTTTGTGGAATAAAAAATAAATAATAAAATAAGATATTGCAATATGTAAACAGAATTCTGAAGAACAAGAAATTCAAATATTGCAAGATATAAACTTGGATTAGCGAGGAAGTCAAAACAAAGAGATACACATTTGTAATTGTACTTGACAAGTAGTGGTGGTAATCAATATTTTGCCACAAGTACTGTCAAGAGAATGTTTTAAAGCTGGAAGATTCTTTCAAGTGGCTGCAGCTTACAACAAACAAACCTAAAGCTGCCACAGACATATCCTTTAGCTCAAAGAGGAATGTTCTATGACTGAATGCCATGAAGCAACAACGCTAAAGTACTTCAGTCTACACCGCAAATTCACCAATGTTGGAAACTACACCGCAAGCTTTATATCATGCCACATCGTGTCGCTCGCTCCCAGTATACACGTTAAAAAACAAACGTGGCTTTCCTTCTTCCCTTGAGAACTGATGGGCTTGACAAAACGGATGGCGTTATAAAGCAGTGAACGAATAGGATGGAGGGAGCGTGTGAAAAGGTGTTTTGACCCTGCTTTTCAGCCCTGATGGGTATAAAGAGATCCCCACTCCTGGTGGTCACTGGCTTATTAGCTCTGCCTCTCACCGCCACTCGCTGATGGGGTGATTATGGGCCATAATGGCATCCGTGTGTGGGGGCCTCATTAGAGAAACTAATGGACTTCTGTTTGTGTGCGCGAGAGAAACGGAAAGGGAGATGGAAGGGGAATGACAGAGATGAAGCGATCCAATGAAATGACAACCCACACACGAGTCTGTATGTGTATGTGTGTGTTTATGAGCAAGACAGAGACAAAAAGCTGGAAACAGAGATAGAGCGACTGAGGTGATGACCGGAGGTGAGAGAGATGATTAAGAGTGTAAATGATGAAGAAGGGAATCATTATTACCGTTTCCTGCAAATGTAAATGCAGCTCTTTTGCTCTTAATTATGCATCTGGTGTGATGTTGGAGTTCAAAGGTATGGACCGGCTCCTCTGTTAGCGAACAGCTGTAGAATTACCATACATTAACAGGCCTATAGCTCCCACCGCACACAGTTTTAATGAGCTCAACACACTGTAATCTCGCTCACTGGAGCAGCTTTCTCAGCACGCATTGGACTGTGTAAAGCACACTTCTTTAAATCGATGGCATATCAGGATCTACTATGGGGATTTTAATAATGCAATAGTTAGGCTCTTATTGCAATGAATTTTCAATAAACCATACATAGAAGATAGGTTTGGGGTTTGTACATTTCTTTTTTTTGTAAGAAACGAATACCTTTATTCAGCAAGAATGCTTTAAATTGATCAAAAGTAAGAGTAAAGACATTTGTAATGTTACAAAATATTTACATTTTAAATAAAAGCTTTTCTTTTTTACTTTTTAACCTGTTCATTACAGATTCCTGAAAAACAGCGTCACAGTTTCGCCCAGCTTTTTTCAACATTGATAATAAAAAGAATAAAAATGTCATATACACTGACCAAAATTATCGATGCAACACTTTAGTTTTTGCCATAATTTTTAATGAGCTGAACTCAAAGATCTAAGACTTTTCTATGTACACAAAAGGCCTATTTCTCTCAAATTTTGTTCACAAATCTGTCTAAATCTGTGTTAGTGAGCACTTCTCCTTTGCCGAGATAATCCATCCACCTCACAGGTGTGGCATATCAAGATTCTGATTAGACAGCATGATTATTGCACAGGTGTGCCTTAGGCTGGCCACAGTAAAAAGGCCATTCTAAAATTTGCAGTTTTACTGTATTGGGGGGTCCGAAAACCAGTCAATATCTGGTGTGACCACCCTTTACCTCACGCAGTGCAACACATCTCCTTCGCATAGAGTTGATCAGGTTGTTGATTGTGGCCTGTGGAATGTTGGTCGACTCCGTTTCAATGGCTGTGTGAAGTTGCTGGATATTGGCAGGAACTGGAACACGCTGTCGTATACGCCGATCCAGAGCATCCCAAACATGCTCAATGGGTGACATGTCCGGTGAGTATGCTGGCCATGCAAGAATTGGGATGTTTTCAGCTTCCAGGAATTGTGTACAGATCCTTGCAACATGGGGCCATGCAATATCATGCTGCAACATGAGGTGATGGTCGTGGATGAATGGCACAACAATGGGCCTCAGGATCTCGTCATGGTATCTCTGTGCATTCAAAATGGCATCAATAAAATGCACCTGTGTTCGTTGTCCATAACATACGCATGCCCATACCATAACCCCACCACCACCATGGGCCACTCGATCCACAACGTTGACATCAGCAAATCACTCACCCACACGATGCCATACACGTTGTCTGCCATCTGCCCTGTACAGTGAAAACTGGGATTCATCTGTGAAGAGAACACCTCTCCGAAGTGCCAGATGCCATCGAATGGGAGCATTTGCCCACTCAAGTTGGTTACGACGACGAAATGCAGTCAGGTCGAGACCCAAATGAGGACAACGAGCATGCAGATGAGCTTCCCTGAGACGGTTTCTGACAGTTTGTGCAGAAATTATTTGGTTATGCAAACCGATTGTTGCAGCAGCTGTCCAGACGATCTTGGAGGTGAAGATGCTGGATGTGGACGTCCTGGGCTGGTGTGGTTACACATGGTCTGCGGTTGTGAGTCCGGTTGGATGTACTGCTAAATTCTCTGAAACGTCCTTGGAGATGGCTTATGGTAGAGAAATTAACATTCAATTCACGTACAACAGCTCTGGTGGACATTCCTGCAGTCAGTATGCCAATTGCAAGCTCCCTCAAAACTTGCGTCATCTGTGGTATTGTGCTGTGTGATAAAACTGCACATTTTAGAGTGGCCTTTTATTGTGGCCAGCCTGAGGCTCACCTGTGCAATAATCATGCTGTCTAATCAACATCTTGTTATGCCGCACCTGTGAGGTGGATGGATTATATCGGCAAAGGAGAAGTGCTCACTAACACAGATTTAGACAGGCCTTCAAAATAGGCCTTTTGTGTACATAGAAAAAGTCTCAGATCTTTGAGTTCAGCTCATGAAAACTGGGGGCAAAAACAAAAGTGTTGTGTTTATAATTATGGTCAGTGTATATTACTGTTTAACTATATTTTTGATCACATAAATGCTATCTATCTATCTATCTATCTATCTATCTATCTATCTATCTATCTATCTATCTATCTATCTATCTATCTATCTATCTATCTATCTATCTATCTATCTATCGGTTATGTATATGGGATATATATGTAATGCGGGAGACTCGGGAGACTCGAGAGGATCCATGTGAGGTATATTTATTGAAACAGAGTCGAGCAGACCAGGGTCACACAGAGAAAGCACAGATTGCTAACACCAAAACGATAAGCAAGATTTTGCAAGTTTGCGCTGGTCAAATGGGCCTATAAATACACTAGTGGATGACGTAGGAAGAGCAGGAGAAGACAGAACCGGACGTTGGAATTCAGGAGACAGCTCCCTCATGCGTTTGGAGGGAGTGGCAGGTGTGTGAGAGGATATAACAATATATATATACGTGTGTGTGTGTGTGTGTGTGTGTGTGTGTGTGTGTGTGTGTGTGTGTGTGTGTAGGCAAGTGCTATGGCAATCTTGGTTAGCCTAATGCAGTACATGTAGCAAGTTTTTTTCTCTTTTTTTGAATAGTATATAGAATAGAAAATGAACAGAGAAAGTTAGGGTTAGAGGCCTTTTTTTATAAAACATGCAGTTAGAATATGAATAGAGAGTTCAAGTGTTAGAGGTCTTGGTCCCACTTTATATCAAGTGGCCTAACAACTATGTACTTATTTTTAAATGAATAATTTAGTACAATGCACTTAGTGTGTATATACATGTTTTTACATTGTACTTATATTTTTAAAATACCTGCATGTAATTAGATCTGTAATACATTTATGTAATTACATTTATAATTACACTTTTGACCTATCCCTTACACATTAAACTACCCATACCACCAAACCTGTCTCCAACCTTACCCGTATCCCACCTCAATAGCAGCAAAAGTGTTTTGAAATACAATATGAAAACAGTAAGTACATTGTACTTATTTTTTTGATGTAAGTACATGGTCTTTAAGGCCACTTAATATAAAGTGGGACAGAGGTCTTTTTAAAATATTAATTTTATAATAACTTGATACTGAAATGGCTATATTCACAGTGATTATACTTAAGTCATATTTTGATTAATAAAACAATCTTGTACATACAGTATACAGCATGAGTAGCCTGTTCTGTGCCTGTTCAAAATTCGTAAGAACAGACAAAAATATACCTGCTCTCACACCTCAGCAAGAAAGAATACAGTTGTAATTGCTGTGCAAGTGTATTTATACCATCTCCGAGCCGTATTAAACAGTTTGCGTACAGCGAGCTAAATTACATTTCAGAAAGCAATTCTGTTACACCTTTAAAGTGTGACTTTGGAAGACTTTTGCTCAGAGTGTTTGTGAACAAAACACACACACACACACATATATATATATATATATATATGTGTGTGTGTGTGTGTGTTAGGGGTGTCAACATTAATGCGTTAACGCATGCGATTAATCAAAAAATGTTAATGCATTCATTTGTTTTATGCAAATTAATAGCGTTATAAGGTTTGACCCCAACTTCTTGCCGTCATCGCAGCGCTGAAGTTTATCTGTCGCGTGATGAGGGTACAGCGAACCAGTGTTGCCAGGGTAGCGGCACAACAAGCTGACTATTTTGAAAATATAATACATTCTTTGACTTAGTATTTGCACGCTCAACTTGTAAACACTAGGCACGTTTACATGTACACTTTTTTGTCATTCTGGTTAAAATCATTCCGATTTAAAGATTCGGTGAACTGTTTACATGACGTTATCTAATCCGATATGGTGTTTACATTTACATGTATGCATTTAGCAGACGCTTTTATCCAAAGCAACTTACAGAGCATTCGGGCTATACATTTCTTTCCAGTATGTGTGTTCCCTGGAAATTGAACCCACAACCTTTTGCGCTGCTAACACAATGCTCTACCACTGAGCCACAGGAACTCCTGTTTACATGTGTCAGCGCTTTCAATCGGAATGACGTTGTAACATGCACACATTAGCCTATGTCCTGTTTGCCATCTTTTACACCTGTCAACATGGAGTTCCATATTTTCTTATGCGCGATATTTTTATGTAAATATTTTATTAATCAAGCAACAGCATGAATTTGAAGGCATACTACTGCTGGGAAGGTATGAGGAAAAGACGGGCACAGGAAGCTAACCTTTTTGGTGGCTGTGCATCTCTAAGGAGCATCTCATTTCTACCCCTCCCTCCTCCTAGTAGAAGTGTGTGGATGAAGGTCTGTAGTAAGGACTGGTGGGAGCGGGTTGTATTGCTTGAATTTAGTGACCTGGAATTAAACTAAACTTGACTGCCTTGGAATGCCTTGGCCCATAGATGTCTTTTGTAAATGCATTAGTGTAAGACAATTATTAATACTATTAATTTTGAAGAACTGAGGGTCTAAGGTAATCAGCATTACATACATGCTGTCAATAGCGCTTAAGAACCTGGACAGAGCTTATTTCCTCCCTCAATTCTAGAGAAAGTCATTGTACTATATGCAGCGGTATTGAATTCTCCTGAGAAACAACACATAAAAACATGGTTTAAATGCATGAACTTTAAAATAGCCTGCTGTTGGTGAGTCAGAACAGAATGAGATGAGGTTATTGTAACATACTTCAGAGAAAGACATTACAGGTTGTTGGGTGACAAAAAAAGCATTAATAGGATTGTAGTGCACTTACCATCTCATGTTTTTATACTGCTGATGCATTTGGCCTTTCAATTATATACCACCCGAAAGCACATTCACTTCTGCAATATAATAAAATAAAAAACTACTTTTTTTCATAGATCATTTTCAATTATTGTCAAAGTGTTAAAACATCATCAATCAAAGTCCTGCATTAAAAAAATACTTCATCAACTTTAATGTACTTATTAAAATAACAACAAAAAAAGATTCAAATGTCAGAAGTACATCACTTGCTCACCAATGCTGGATCTGTTTCTTGGAAACACACAACTTTTCACTTCACAAGATGTTAATTTATGGACTGGAGTGGTGTGGATATTGTGATGTTTTTATCAGCTATTTGGACTCCCATTTTGACGGCACCCATTCACTGCAGAGGATCTATTGGTGAGCAAGTAACATAATTGTAATTTCTCCAACTCTGTTTTGATAAAGAAACAAACTCCTCTAGATCTTGGATGGCCTGGGTTGAGTACATTTTTAGCTAATTTTCTTTTTTGTGTGACTATTCCTTTAAGCGATTAAACAGAATTCTTCTATGGTTATCAAAAGCAAAAATGCTACATAATGCATATATTTTGTGAGAAAGTGTGACATGCTAGAGCAGTGATCCTCAAATCTGGCTCACAAGATCCACTTTCCTGCAGAGTTTAGCTCCAACCCTAAACAAACTCACCTACCTGTGGTTTTCTAATAATCATGAAGACATTGATTAGCATGCTCAGGTGTGTTTGATTAGGGTTAGAGCTAAACTCTGCCGGAAAGTGGATCTCGCGAGCCAGATTTGAGGATCCCTGTGCTAGAGCAAAACACCCACTATTTTTGGAATCAGCACCCTAAAATGAGTAAAAAACAAATAGTAATTCACTCAGCAAATATGAGGATATCATCACACTTTTATGTGCAGATCATAACAATCTGCTTGAAGTCTTAAACTCTCATCCGACATCTACTCCAACAAAAGAAGCTCCTAACAGCTTGATTCTCTTATAAAAAACTCAACAAGAGTTGGGCTGAATCAGAGATGCTGTTTAACAATGTTTTCCTTTCTTCTGCTCGGATGAATTGACTCCAGCTCTTTATTTACCAGACAGCGCAATCACAGTTATTCTTATATTCTGCTGAACAGGCTGACAGTCAGGCAGTGTCAAGCGGCTCGCTCCCCTCGGCCCGAGACCTTGAGAACGTCTGTCATGTGTCCTATCTCTCTCTCTCAGATCTTTTTTCTTCTCTCCCACCTCCGCCTGCCCTCCCTACACCCTCCTTTACGCAGAGATGTATTGCTCCTTGTCGCTGCTGACAATCTGCAGTGCTCGGAGGGGGAATGGATAACTGGGAGATTAACCATTGTGATGAGAAACATTATTTTATTCTTTGGGATAAGTGCAAGCAAAGTCATCTCTGATTCCCAGCAACAATCAATCTGCCAACACTTATTGCTGGGCGGTTCATAACAGGCTTCTGCATTCATTACCCACGGCAAACAGTGAGCGAGCAAGCCGATGTGACCCGCATATGAAAAACCTCTCAACTGCTTATGTACACAACCTAAGGCCCGCTATCCCAGCCCGATGTTTAAATAAATAAATAAAATAGTTATAAGAGTTTCAACAACAAAAGTGTGATGGTGTAGATGATGACAGAATTCTCGCTTTATAAGGTGTGAAATGATTGCTCTGACCAAATTTACAGATTTGAATGTGTGATTTTTGGCAGATGGTTTTGCATAAACACCCTTTTAATCCTGCAATACAGATGAAAAATGTAAGTTTCCAATTTTCTGGAAGTTACATTTAAAATTGTTTTTGTCAACAATACATTTGTTGACAAATTTTCAAGCGACAGCTGAAAACTCATCTCTTTCATCACCATTTGACTTCATCCGAAAAATGTATAATAATAAAAACCTTTGCTTTCTCTTTCCTTAATCCCCCGTCTAGCTTTTACTAATCTGGACAATTTTGAGATTTTGTATTACAAGCACTTCCTGTGTTTATTTGACTCTTTATGACCAATCGCTTGTTGTATTCCCTCGAATTGAAAGGCGCTTTGGATAAAAGCATCTGCTAAATTATTAAATGTAATTGTGAATGTAAAATTCAAAAGTATTTCCATAATGTTTGCCAAATGATCAAATGAAATGTTCCCTTTGTGTTAGTTTAACCAAAGAAATTTCATAAGAAAAAAAGAAAAAGGGGAAAACGAGAGGAAGCAAAAATTAAACATGCTAGTAATTCTGGTTGCATTTATGCCATATAATCTGCCTATTAAAAAATAATAATAATACTTAAATTTTCCAAGACACCCAAGAAAACTTTCCCTTACAGCTTATATGCTTAAAATATATATATATACATTTTTGTCAATTTTTTAATTATATACCTTTATTAATTTATTACGATAACAAAATTATGATGTTTACAATATTGGTTAATTTGGGTACATTATGGAAAAAATGACTCTTAACGATTCACTAACAACTATCACATTTAAGCCTCATTCAGGATTATTTGATCTCCTGATTTATTTAGTTCTCTTTGGACTGAAACAATGCTTTTGGGATTATATTAGAAAATATTTATGAAACACATTCTTTGAATCAGTGATTATTTTGACATTTGCAATGATATATTATTCATGCCACATTTCCACTGCATTTCCTAGTCTGTATATTGCTCGGCCTCTGATTCCTAAGATCCCATCTCTCTCTAAATCTCCACCCTCCTGTTTATGTTTCAATGCCTCAGTGTCTCTCATTCTTTTCTCTCTTGTCAAGCGTGCGGCGCACCTGCCAGTGTTACATTTGGCTGTAGTGGGAAACCAGTTCTCCAGTCTCATGCTACCTAATTAACCCAGACTAAACGCAAAGGTTTGAGAGGCACGGAGGAGCGGGACTGGATGTGCTGCCGACTCACCGTGACCCATTTATCGCTGCCATTTCAGATCTCTATTAATAGCATACAATGCAGGAGAGGAGAAATTTACCACCCCCAAAAAAGGTGGTTTTAATGTACCTCTAAAAGCCGAGGTGGTGCTTCAGGGCAAAACATTCCTTTACCAGTGTGGGCATCTCATTGTGTTTACATCTGAAGACGAGAGACAGAGTGGAATAATAAAATAGACTGATAAATAATGTTGTTTCATCCACAGAAGTGCACATGCTGGGCTTTGTCAGGAAGAAATTCCTTACCAAGCTAAGGGAATTTTGTTGAAAATCCTTGCTCAAGTTGACTTTAGCAGTGGCGCCCCTGATTTGAAGTATAGCCAAATTCATATTTTAATTAATCCGAAGGTTTAAAAAAAGGGAGCAAATTTGCTTTTATTCCTTCACACTGAGCTTGCAGTGACACACTACTTGTCATGTGTTGACTGCAGGTCTACCATAAAAATCCACACTGCATGCAATCCCATAATATGCACTGGTAAGGTTAATGTTCATTTCAACATACTGTATAAAAACATTTTACAATGTAAAAGGTTGTATAAATTAATATTAGTTACTGCATAATGAAACAAAAGCATGAATTATTTAGCAATATTATATTTATGAATTAACATAAACCTAGTTTAATTAATGCTGTAAAAACTGTTCATTGTTAGTTCATGATACCTAATACATGAATTCATTTTAATGCATTAAACATGATCGTAAAGTGCTACTCATGCACAAATCGTAAAAATTATTCTCTTAAAATAAAATGTACTTGCAGTTTCACACCATTATAGGCTGTCAAGACAAAATTGCTATGGGTGTCTCCCTCTCCCCAAGGCCCAATTAGTAGGACAGACCTTAGCGGACCCTCATCATCACAAAAACAGATACACTGTTCCTGGTTGTCTCCCATGACGTCCCCCTGATTCACTGCCGCAACATATCCTGGAGATATAGACAATAGTATTATTTTTTCGTTCAGCACATTTGGACCTGACATCTCCCTTGCATCATTAAATAATAAACAACATTATAATGGCACAATTTACAACTTAACCCAATGTAAACATGGAGATGGAATAATTATTATTTTTTTATTTAATTTACATTTATATTTTAGATAGAATTTTAAATTGAATTAAACTTTAAGACCATGTAAGACCATATTAATATTAAGACCAAATTATAAATGTTTTGTCATCTTGACAGGCTCCTACTTTATACATACTGGTGAAAAGTGGAGTAAAATATTTTAGTATGTGTATGTCATGTCTGAATTATATGTAAGAGAATAAGATGTTATTTTTGCCTCTGCACAATGCAAGTAATAAGATCAGATGTCCTTTTTTAATTAACAGATAGTATATCAATTTACCGCATCTGTAATTTTAAAGAACCACAAATTAAAACAACATGCATGCCACAAGTAAAGACTCAAATCCAGCTTTGGACCATATGGTTATGTGTGATGAATCTGCATCCAACTGTGGATTGTGTTTGTTCAGCAACCCGCAAAAAAATGCATCTCCTCTGATTAAGTTTAATTTGAGACAGGAATCTGTTTAGTATGGACATCCTGACACACATGCAGAAAGAAGCTACACCTTTTGTTTAAAGCAAGCAGCGAGGTTTGAAAACGCTTGACTGGAGAAACAAAAAATGGGGGCCTGTACAGACATATTTAAATGAATAAGTTTGAGCCTTTCCTTGGGGGTTTGGGCTCTGCTTTTTCATCTGCAGGGCCTCGACTCCTATATCAAGCTTTTGGAAATTGGTTCTATTCATTTTTCTGACTCCTTCCATTTGGCTTTCAATGAAGCCAATGTAAAGGTTGGGCTAAAAACAGATAATACAGGTGCATCTCAATAAATTAGAATGTCGTGGACAAGTTCATTTATTTCAGTAATTCAACTCAAATTGTGAAACTCGTGTATTAAATAAATTAAATACACACAGACTGAAGTCTTTGGTTCTTTTAATTGTGATGATTTTGGATCACATTTAACAAAAACCCACCAATTCACTATCTCAACAAATTAGAATACTTCATAAGACTAATACAAATTTTTTTTAGTGAATTGTTGGCCTTCTGGAAAGTATGTTCATTTACTGTATATGTACTCAATACTTGGTAGGGGCTTCTTTTCACTTTAATTACTGCCTCAATACGGCGTGGCGTGGAGCTGATCAGTTTGTGGCACTGCTGAGGTGGTATGGAAGCCCAGGTTTCTTTGACAGTGGCCTTCAGCTCATCTGCATTGTTTGGTCTCTTGTTTCTCATTTTCCTCTTGACAATACCCCACAGATTCTCTATTCTATATGGGGTTCAGGTCTGGTGAGTTTGCTGGCCAGTCAAGCACACCAACACCATGGTCATTTAACCAACATTTGGTGCTTTTGGCAGTGTGGGCAGGTGCCAAATCCTGCTGGAAAATGAAATCAGCATCTTTAAAAAGCTGGTCAGCAGAAGGAAGCATGAAGTGCTCAAACATTTCTTGTAAACGGGTGAAGTGACATTGGTTTTCAAAAAACACAATGGACTATGAGCTTCTCCACCCTTCCTCCAGACTCTAGGACCTTGGTTTCCAAATTAAATACAAAACTTGCTCTCATCTGAAAAGAGGACTTTGGACCACTGGGCAACAGTCCAGTTCTTCTTCTCCTTAGCCCAGGTAAGACGCCTCTGTCGACAACTGTAGCCAAATTCCTTGACACGTCTGTGTGTGGTGCTCTTGATGCCTTGACACCAGCCTCAGTCCATTTCTTGTGAAGTTCACCCAAATTCTTGAATCGATTTTGCTTGACAATCCTCATAAGGCTGTGGTTCTCTCGGTTGGTTGTGCATCTTTTTCTTCCACACTTTTTCCTTCCACTCAACTTTCTGGTAACATGCTTGGATACAGCACTCTGTGAATAGCCAGCTTCTTTGGCAATTAATGTTTGTGGCTTACCCTCCTTGTGAAGGGTGTCAATGATTGTCTTCTGGACAACAGTCTTCCCCATGATTGTGTAGCATAGTGAACAAAACTGAGAGACCATTTTGAAGGCTCGGAAACCTTTGCAGGTGTTTTGAGTTGATCAGCTGATTGGCATGTCACCATATTCTAATTTGTTGAGAAAACCAATTAAAATAACCAAAGACTTAAACTACTTCAGTTTGTCTGCATTTAATTTATTTAATACACGAGTTTCACAATTTGAGTTAAAAAACTGAAATAAATTAACTTTTCCACGACATTCTAATTTATTGAGATGCACCTGTATTATGTAAGCAAAATAGAGATGAAGTCAGATGAATAGAGGGGAAAGAAAAGAGTGAGAAAGAACAGTAACACGGCAGAGGGTATTTTTCAGTTTTAGGTGTCCTTTGGCCCGCTTCTCCTTTGATGTCAAAGGAATGATAGTGAAGAATTGAGTCAATATGCTATCAGTCTAGAAATGTCAGTAAAGTATGCCACAGTATCTACCGCAGGTATGAATCTATTACGGGACAAATGCACAGACCTATCTGGCCTGTATCTCCCATGATTCTTAGCATTATCTGACACTGAATAGGTCTGAGACTGTATACCTCAGCTCTAATCTCTTCTTGCATACATGGGGATTAACCTTTTGCTCTATCGCCATAAAACTCAGATTTTCAAGATCCCCGAAGGTGCTAAAAATGATTTATTTTTTCAATAGCTCAGTCGTAGATGCCCTTAGTAGAGGCTCAGGGTTGTTGTTGCTGCACTGCATCAGTAATTGTAATGCAGTTGTAGTCCATGTGAATGTTGAGACCTTTTTGGTGTCTTTCAAACTGCAATTGGGGCACTACTGTCTCTCCTCCGGCTCAGACGCGGAAGGACACTCAAGGAGAAAATCTGTTGGGGTTTCTTCTGTTTTTCCCCTTAAAACAAGCAATACATTTCTAGTTCATATGTTTTTATTTTTAAGATCTTTTTTACTTTGACCTTTGACTGTCTGGTGTGCAAGAACCAGATACACCAAGACTGATAATAAAATATGTACCTTTGCTGGCTTGCATTAAAAATACATTTTGACGCAGGCTATAATTTGGTGTAGTTTTAGTTCCCTATCAGTCAGTCACGTTCGACGTAACGTCAGAGTGACTGACTAATGGGATCTCGCCGGAGAGCCCAATCACCTTGAGTGTTAACAAAACAAGCCAATGACAGTTGGCGTGCGTGTTCGCCCGCGCGCACTCCGCCCAGCGGTGCGGGTATAAAGGAGGCGCGTGCAAACGCACATCAGCTTTTCGCCGGGCCGAGCCTTGCAAATCTCTGAGTGTCTGCAAAGCAAGACTACAGCGTTGGTGTTACGGCGTCAGCGGAGGTTGCTGTCCAGTGCTGGATTCGCGAGAAGCAGCGATCACGTTACCTCCCTCGGCGCTTCAGCGCTGCTGAAAGAGAGTTTTCAACTAAAAGAGCAAATCTAAAAGAGCTCCACGGCGGGCGTCTTTAAAGATGGCTTCCCGCTCGTGCGTTTCTGGATGTGGTTGGTTCCTGTCTTCATCTGATGGTCACGATCGCTGCCACTCGTGCTTGGGCTTTAGGCACGCTGAGCTGAGGCAGCTGTGGATGAGTCATGTTCTCTCTGTGGGAACATGACCATAGCGATGTTGCGCCCAGATACCTCCTAGACGTGGGGTATCCCCTTGCTCTGCCCGTTCTAGTTCCTCCGGACGGAGGACTACTTGACTCAGGGCCAGGGTGATTTGAGGATCACAGTGAGAGCTTCCCGCCGAGTCGTCTCCGGGCCTCTCACTCCTCGAGCTGTCGCACCGTCCTGGGGTTCCCGGATGAGTATGCGGGGTCCTCGGACAGGCGGGGCCCAGCATCTCATTCGGTGCCCCAGCAAATGACAGGCTTTCGATCACTGCATCGGGGATGAGCTAGGTTCTGGAGAGGACGATTCGGCTGCGCTGCCTCCGTCAGGAAGAGTAGCGTTGCCGAGTCAGATCCAGAACTGACCGCTATGCTTTTCCCGGGCCGCTGAGAGCATCGGGCTGCACTATAGGCGTCCGCCTTCTCCGGCGCTCGAGGCTGGATGATTGGTTCCTGAGGCGCAGGCGAGCGTTGGCAACCGCCCCGGTTCCGTTCTTCCCGGAAGTGCATGAGGAGGTGACTAGGTCTTGGAAGGCACCTTTTCTGCCCGAAACAGGCCTAGTGCCTCCTCCGTCCTCACCACCCTCGACGGCGGAGCGGCCCAGGGGTATGTGGAGGTCCCCAGTCGAGCGCGCCATTGCCATGCAGCTTTGCCCGCGGGCGCTGCCGCCTGGAGGCGGTGCTGCTGGACAGGCCGCTCCCGCCCTGCACGCCATGGCCCTCCTGCAGGTCCACCAGGCCAAGGCGTTGAAACAGCTGCACGAGGGTGATGCTGACCCAGGTGTGTTGCAGGAACTGCGACAGCGACGGACCTCGCGCTAAGGGCGGCGAAAGTCACGCGCGGGCCCTGGGTCAGACGATGTCCACATTAGTGGTCCAGGAGCGCCACCTGTGGCTGACCTTGGCGGATATGAGGGAGTCCGACAAGCACCGCTTCCTGGACTCCCGATCTCCCAGGCCCTATTCGGGCGGTGGAGGACTTTGCCCAACAGTTCTCCGCCGCACAGAAGCAAACGGAGGCGTTTCGTCACATCCTGCCCGGCGGTCCGCTGCTGTCTCCAGCCCCACCGCCGGCTGCAGCCCCTCCGCCTGCTCGTCGCCGGCGCCTCCTGCGCCTCCACCTCCGCTCCAGCTCGGCCACAACAGCAGCCTTCACAATGGCCGCAGCATGGAGCTGGCCACAGGAGCGGCGCGGCCCGCCTCCGCCCTGCCAAGCCTGTAAAGTGCCAGGGTAGGCGGCGTCCCTGAGACGGGCGACCGGAGCCTCGGGATCCTGCTCTTCAGGAGATGGCGATAGCACCACTCCTTCCCGGAGGAGGGCCGGGTGGAGAATTTTGTTCTGTTCCGCCACTGGCCCCGGGCCAGTGGTACCCAAAACTTCATAAGAGCAGTTTCCTTTTCTCCGGGTCCCAAGAGGGCGAGGATGGCAGTGCGAGACCCCGCCTCCACATTCCCATCCCCTCTCTCTTCGCCAGTGGGCAGCAGGGTCCGGTCCGAGGACGCGATGCCTTCTCCCGCCCCCTGCCCAGCCGTGGAGCCAGGTGAGTGTTGCACCACACACTCAGACCCCACTTGAGACGCTCTGCCTTTCGAGTCGGGCCCCTGGGCTCCACTGCGCTGCCCCACCGCCAGTGCGTCTATGTCTCCTTGGTCCCGCTTATGCGGCCCTGGGGGCCTGGCTAGAAACTCCCCAGGCCGTCTCGCTGGCTCCTGAGGACCATCAGACTCGGCTACGCGATTCAGTTCGCCCGGCGTCCTCCCAAGTTCAGGGCAATCGGTTCACCTCAGTGTTGAGCCAGGATGCCCCTGTCTTGCGTGCAGAAGTCGCGGTCCTACTGGCGAAGGGACGCGATACAGCCGGCCCCTCCAGCCGAGATGGAGTCAGGGCTCTACAAAGGCCCCTACTTCATCGTTCCCAAGAAACACGGTGGGTTACATCCAATCTGGGACCTGCGTGTTCTGAACCGGGCCCTTGTCAAGCTCCGTTCAAGATGTTGACGCAGAGGCGCCTCTTTCAATGCGTCCGTCCCTTCGATTGGGTTGCAGCGATCGACCTGAAAGACGCCTACTTCCATGTCTCGATCCTCCCTCGATTCCGCTTTGCGTACAAAGGGGCGAGCATACCAGTAGGCCCTCCCCTTCGGGCACCTCAGCGGTTGGGGCTTCAGGTCAACCGGGAAAAGAGCAAACTCTCCCCTATGCAGAGGATCTCTTTTCTCGGCAAGGAGTTGGACTCGGTCAACCTCACAGCACGTCTCTCAGAGGAGCGTGCTCAGTCAATGCTGAGATGCCTGGAGTCTCTCCAGCGCAAGAGGGCGGTTCCACTGAAACATTTTCAGAGGCTCCTGGGGCATATGGCATCCTCAGCCGCTATCACGCCGCTCGGATTGCTTCATATGAGACCGCTTCAGCGTTGGCTTCACGACCGAGTCCCGAGATGGGCATGGCACCACGGCACAGACCGGGTCTCACTCACCCCGTCCTGCCGTCGCACCTTCAGCCCATGGTCGGATCTTGCTTTCTTCGGGCAGAAGTTCCCCTAGAGCAAGTATCCAGGCACGTTGTTGTTTCAACAGACGCCTCTGCCACGGGCTGGGGGGCCATGTGCAACGGGCACGCAGCCGCGGGGCTCTGGACAGGGCCCCAGCTGCAGTGGCATATCAATTGCCTCGAGTTGCTGGCAGTATGGCTTGCTCTGCGCCGCTTCAGAACGCTGCTACACGAGAAGCATATACTGGTCCGCTCGGACAACACTGCGACCGTGCGTACATCAACCACCAAAGGCGGTCCACGCCCGTCGCAGGTCGCAACTCGCCCGCCATCTCCTCCTTTGGAGTCAGAAGCATCTGAGGTCGCCGCGCCATTCATGTCCCAGGCGAGCTCAATCGTGCAGCCGACGAGCTCACGCCAGCACGCCCTTCCGGGAGAATGGCGACTCCACCCGAGGTACTCCAGCTGATTTGGAGACGCCGGGGCGCTCAGGTAGACCTGTTTGCCTCCCGGACACGTCTCACTGCCAGTTGTTTTCTCCCTGTCCGAGGGGACCCTCGGTACAGATGCACTGGCATGCAGCTGGCCTCGGGGCTTACGCAATATGCGTTTCCCCAGTGAGCCTTCTCGCACAGACCCTGTGCAAGGTCAGGAGGACGAGGAGCAAGTCCTCTTGGTTGCGCCTTACTGGCCCAATCGGACGTGGTTCCCAGAACTGATGCTCCTCGCGACAGCCCCTCCTTGGCAAATTCCTCTGAGGAGGGATCTACTTTCTCAGAGAGGGGCACCCTCTGGCACCCGCGCCCAGACTTGTGGAATCTCCACGTATGGTCCTTGGACGGACGCGGAGGTTCTAAGTGGGCTACCTCCAGCGGTAGTAAACACTATCACTTCTGCCAGGGCCCTGTCTACGAGACAGGCCTACAGGCTGAAGTGGAACCTGTTCGTCGATTGGTGTTCTCCCGGGAGGACCCCGTAGATGCCCGATCGCAGTGTCGTGCTTTCTTTCCTGCAGGATGGGTTGGAGCGAAGGCTGTCTCCTCCACCCTCAAAGTGTATGTTGCCGCTATTGCCGCACATCACGATGCAGTAAACGGTAAGTCTCTGGGGAAACACGACCTGGTCATCAGGTTCCTCAGAGGGGCAAGGAGGCTAAATCCTCCGCCTCACCTGGTACCCTCTTGGGATCTCCCTCGGTCCTGTCGGCCTTGAGGGGGCCCCTTGAGCCTCTGCAGTCAGTAGAGCTTAAGTTTCTGTCTCTGAAGACAGTGCTCCTCTCGGCATTGGCCACAGTCAAGAGGGTAGGGGACCTGCAAGCATTTTCGGTCGACGATTCGTGCCTAGAATTCGGGCCGGCTGACTCTCACGTTGTCCTGAGACCCCGGCCTGGATGTGTGCCCAAAGTTCCCACCATGCCCTTCAGGGACCAGGTGGTGAACTTGCGCCGCCCGGGAGGAGGCAGACCCAGCCATTGCTCTGCTCTGTCCCGTTCGTGCCTTGCGCATCTATGTGGACCGCACGCAGAGCTTCAGGACCTCAGATCAGCTCTTTGTCTGCTTCGGAGGACAGCAGAAGGAAGAGCTGTCTCAAACAAAGACTCGCCCACTGGATAGTGGAGGCTATAGTCTTGGCCTATCAGGCCCGAGCGCTTACCGTGCCCCTTGGGGTGAGAGCACACTCACGAGAGGCGTTGCTTCCTCTTGGGCTCTGGCACGGCGCCTCAATAGCAGACATTTGTAAAGCTGCCGGCTGGGCGACACCTATCGTTTGCGAGGTTTTACAATCTCCGTATAGAGCCAGTGTCCTCCCGTGTACTTGTCTCGGATGGCCAGTAACACTGGAAACCCGCCGGTGTCAATCACGCTTGCTGCGCCATTCCCCACGGACCGGATACGCGCCTTGTTGCTTCTCAGTTCAGTTCCCCACGGCGAACCCTGTTGAAGTTCCTCCCGCACCCTCGGCAGTCAGGTGTGGCGGAGCACCAGACGCCAGGTCCAGTACTCGACGCTGCCCAAGGTCAACCCTTGTGCTGGGCTAGGTGCCCGTGTGTAGTGATTCCCCTTTGGTGATCCCACATGTGTATTCTTCCACTGCACGGCTCCCCTTGGTGAGCCCGTGTCTTCCTGGCAGAAACCTTCTGCCCACTCTGCTGTGTAGCTACCTCACCCCAGGCGGGCTGAGTCTACCTCAGAGACTCCCGTATGTAGTACTGCCCTCGGCCAGTCCATATGTGTAATCTCCACATGATACCTCCTTATGCGGGATGTGGCTCCGTAGCGTTTCCCCCTACTTGGGGTACGCTTTCCCAGTGTTATTCTACCCACTGAGCGGAACAGCAGTGCGGTTATCTCTGCCTAAACCCTGTCCTATCTTCCATCCCAGCTGGTGTGGGGGGACTTGCCGGCTTCTGCAGAGCACTGGAGGGGGTCAGCAATAGTGGCGTTTTCCAAGGGATCCCATTAGTCAGTCACTCTGACGTTACGTCGAAACGTGACTGACTGATAGGGAACGTCCCAGGTTACTGCGTAACCCCGTTCCCTGAAGGAGGAACGGAGACGTAACGTCCCGTCCGCCATAGTTGCTGTACCACCGCTGTACGGCCGGGCACACAGTCTCGCTCCTCAGCGAAAACTGATGTGCGCTTTGCACGCCGCCTTCCTTTATACCCGCACCGCTGGGCGGAGTGCGCGTGGCGAAACACGCACGCCAACCGTCATTGGCTTGTTTTGTTAACACTTTCGAAGGTGATTGGGCTCTCCGGCGAGATCCCATTAGTCAGTCACTCTGACGTTACGCCTCCGTTCCCTCCTTCAGGGAACGGGGGTTACGCAAGTAACCTAGACGTTCGTGCTGTTACTTCAAAAAGTTGCAAGTGCCTTTTTGTTTGCAAAAAAAAAATTTATAGAAAAAATGTAAAACAAAAAATAACAAAAAAAATTGAAAATGTATATTCTGTGCGTTATCCAACATACAGGTTGAAATTTGACACAGTAGTGCTAAATATCAATAATCAATATATTCAAACAAATAAATTGTACTGAATTAGAAAAAAAATTATGAATGTCACACAAATTATGTGATTTCTAAAAGAAAAAAACACTCTGAAAACAGAAAATATAGAAATAAAATATAATTTACAATATTAACAAAAGCAATATCAGTGATACTAAAATAAGAGTAAATTATAGATACATGACACTATTAGTCTATTAAACATCCTTATTAGCAATGTTTAATTGTATGGATCTATATATTGAGTGGGAGGGAATACAGTAAGTGCTAAATCTTCACACATCTGGCACGCAAAAGTAAACTTTACACTGGAGTTGTGTTTTTGTAAAAAAAAAAAAATAATAAACGTCAAACTTCAATCTACATAGAAATACCAGATCAAAGTAATACTTTAAAGGGTTACTCCACCCCAAAATTATAATTGTGTTATTTTTCCCTTACCCCCACATCGTTCCAAACCCGTAAAAGCTTAGTTTGTCTTCAGAACACAATTTAAGATATTTTGGATGAAAACCGGGAGGCTTGTGACTGTCCCATTGACTGCCAAGTAATTACACTGTCAAGGTCCAGAAAAGTATGAAAAACATCGCCAGGATACTCCATCTGCCATCGGTGGTTCAATCGTTATGAAGCGACGAGAATAATTTTGTTACGGAAATAAATAAAAAATATCGACTTTATTCAACAATTAGGTACTGTAACGTCTCCTCTGTGTCAGCATAGCGCCATTTTGGAGATTATACCCTGGATGAAAAATACGTACGCTCTTCTGTATCAGCAGGGCCACAAGGGTGCGCTGTTTGCATTCAAACCAGAGAGTAAATCGCCAAAGAAGATGCAACCCTGTGTGAGGCAATATCAGCACACGCTAATTAATATTCATGAGATTAGACTCCTCCTTTATTATTTTCCAAAACAATCTCCATCACACTTACTCCCTGCCTGCCAATGAGAATAGAAACATGAGATCAGATCAATAATATAAATGGATGAATATATAAAAAAAATGTGAGAGACAGAGAAATATGACAAAATTATTAAAATATGAGTCTGCAAAGCCATAGAACACTGAACTTCCAGAGGCAATATGAAGCATCAGCTGCCGTGTATCAGATCAAATTGACTTAAGTGTCGTATGTCCCAATAGATGATTGATTTACTATAGTCTGATATTAAAGCTTAACTGAGATCCATCATTCTACAGTTTTATATGACACTCCTAACCTCAGCCATTTGTCAGCAAGACAAGACAAAGCCTTACCACATGCAGATTCATATCAGAGGAGCTTTACTGGAATTAAAAAAATAAACTCACTTTTCACCTTTGTTCCACACAAAGAAAATATAATATAATATAGAATAATAAAATATAATATATCATTTTCTTTTGATTTGGTGGTGAAACATGACATGGACATTTCTTGAAACTACCTGTGATCCTGAACAGAACATTTGCAGTCATCAACATAACATCATGGCTGAATTGTTGCCTAGTAACAAATAGAAAATAAAAACCTCAAAATATTAAAAAGCGACAACTTGACAACTACTGATTGAAGTGTAATCAAGAGATCTGAAGGGCCTAAACAAATGTACAGACACTGATGTTTTGCATAAACAGCTGTGAAATATTTACAGAGATTGACAAAACCAGGTCATTGTATGCTAATTACAAACCATTGTGTTCTCCAGTGGTGGCCTAACTCTGATTGTACGGGACCAAAGAAACACTCGATGGGCCTCCTGCCATCTCCACCACCCACCCACCAGACTGAACTTAAACCACAGGAAAATATAACGTGGTACTTTTTCATTATTGCTCACTTTGTGTCTCTGCCCATTTCTGCTCTGTTTAGATGTTCAGTCTCTGACGTCTACGGCTCTCTACAGACATTAATTATAAGCTGAGCAACAATGGGTTCTGTTGTAAACTCTGTTCTTCTAAAGTGTAGAAAACTCAGAAGAGAAGACCAGGAGACTTCGGATTGGATTGTCAGCAGAATTTCTTTATTCTATGACATGTCATTGGTATCTGTGGTCATCGAAATCTCTTCTTAAGTAATTTTTACAGGGTATCTTATAGACAGAATTGGAGGAGGGACTTTTTTGGAGGTTGAGACAAAACATCAAAGAAAGCAAACATCTGAGGGAGGCGTTAGTTGGTTACGGGAAACTTCCCGTGGTCCAATAAAACCTAACGAATCTACGTCTGGCCAGGACAAAACCTATTTGCAGAACAAAAGGTTGAATCTCTCAGTAGTCTGACTCATTGATCTTACCATTATCATAGAGACAAAAAGCACAGCTGTCCCAAGCCCAAATGGTCAGGAAACGATCTCAAGCACCTTTGCCCCGACACCTCTTAGTCAGGAAGTGAATTCAAATCAAACATAGAATAAAATTTGTAATCCTTCAGTTCAGAGCATATAGACTACAGTCTACTCACATACAACATACAACCATGAGTTATATACTGGTATTTAATACAATTAATGGAAAAACATCTAAATATTGAAATACTGGTAATTTCATTATGAAATTAGATGTTAATAGACTTCTAGTTTCAAGTAGCACCTTTCAATAAGCTCTCATTAGTTAACACAACTAATTAACTAACAATGACAATGAACAATACATTTGTAACAGTATTTGTTAAACTTTGTTAATGTTAGTTAATACAAAATACAACTGTTTAGCTCTGGTCCATTAAATAATACTGACAGACAATTAATAATGTGTATATGTTGAAGTTAACATTAACTCAGATTAATTAACGTTTTAGAAGTATTTTTTTTATTGTTAGTTCATGTTAACTAATGTCACTAATGTTAACTAATGAAACCTCATTGTAAAGTGATACTTATATGATGCATATACAATTCAGTGTTAATTTATTATCATTATACTGTAGTTTTGCTAATATTTTTAATTAGATTTATAGATTATTTTAATATTTTCTAATTTTATTTTAGTTTTAGGTTTGTAACTTTGTGTGTTTTGTCATTTTAAATAATTTATTATGTCTATATACAGTATATAAATATATATATATATTTTTTATATATATATATAATTGTAGGATTTTTTTTACTTTAGTATTCAATTTAAACTAAGCGACAACAAGATTTTGCCTTGGCAATTCAAAAATGACTGTATAGTCTATATTATATTATAATATTACAAAATACTGAAATAAACTTTAAAAAATATTTATTAAATCTAAATATTTAAATAAATGCTGTTCTTTAAAACTCTCTGTTAATCTAAAAATCCTAATAAATCAATCATTAAAATACGGAAGTTCTAAGCGGCCATGCATTATTATAATTTTTCTGTCTTGTTTTCTCGTGATCACGACTTAATTTTCTCGTGATCTCGACATAACGAAAGTTGTTTTGTCATTATCACGACTTAATTTTTCTCGTTATCTCGACATAACGAAAGTTGTGGATCTCAAAGTAAAAACCATTTTCTCACGACGTAATTGTAGCTATCGCGAGAAAATCCCGCACCTTGTGAATGTTTCTGGCGAATATACGTGCTAGCTAGCTGATATCTCCATCATAAAGTTACTAATTTCCTGCAGCAAATATGGACTTTATCTCTGCATTGAGAGAGAGGGGCGTCCCCGAGGAAATAGAATTTGACTACACGTGACTACACGTTCAGGGTCGCTATATTGTCTTCGACGATAAAGTTGCAGACCCGACAGCCTCCTTCTCAAGTGTCGAACACTTGTGTAAGTCGTCAATCACTGACAGACACAGAGCTATTTCAGTTTGAGTGAGTCCCTGATCAAAAGTAAAAGCGAATACGATCATCCATGATGCTGCGATGATGCTGCTTCTATAGCATTTTCTCATGCCGAATACACAGAGAAAATTAAAAGTCGTGATAACGACAAAACAACTTTCGTTATGTCGAGATCACGAGAAAATTAAGTCGTGATCACGAGAAAACAAGACGGAAAAATTATAATAATGCATGGCCGCTTTGAACTTCCGTATTAAAATCTATAGAATACAACTAATGTTTTAAAAAAGGATCAAAAAATATATAAAATGGTAGAGTTTTTTTTCAATAAAAATGTATTAATTTAACAGTAACATTTAAAGTTACTGCCACTGTAGGAGCACAACAACGCACTCTAAAAACTACACTATGGCTCTGAACTTCTAGAAGCTTAAATGTTGAATAAAACATGGCAGAAATGAATCTGTCTGAACACAAACTCCAAACATCATATTTGAATGTTTGATCCCAATTTCCCTGATCATTCCTGCTGTGCCCTAAGAGAAAAGGTGATGAAACATCATGCAGCTGTCAAAACAAGACTCCTTCTTCAAATAAATCAATCACAATATGAGAAGTATGTCATTTTTTCAATATTAAAATTAAGTGTTCTGATGTGAAATAATACAATGGACAGCGTGGAGTGCAAATCTAAACAGCAACTGCATCAATTATCTCTATAAGGTGAATTTTTGTCCTAAAGTGAGAACAGCCGGTGATTTGGTTTACTGTTGGATTCTCTATCTTTCAGAATCAACAGCAATATCAATAGTACAAAAAAATGGCATTTTACCTGTCTGTATGAATGGAACGTCATTCCTCTAGAGTCTAGACAAAAGCTGCCTCTAGACCAAACACAAATGATATACAAATTAAATAAACCATGAATTCATTCATTCATATTAGAAAATTACTACATTTAAATATTATACAATTAAATATTAAAAATATACACACACACCACACACACACACACACACACACACACACACACACACAAACACATTAAATAAAACTAAAAACACGTGTATGTGTGTGTTTAATATAAAAATACAAGATTCAAAATGCTAAATTCTATATAATATCTAGTATATGTTATATATTTAGGTTAAACAGTTTATGAGGGGTTGTAAAACATTATTAAAAAAATTATAATATAAAATAAACAAAAAATAAATATTAAATATTTAAATTAAATTATATATGGGTTTTATATATATATATACACACATTATTGCATGCATATATTAGTAAAAATACATATTTACAAAATTCTATTAAAAATATTATAAAATATACAATATCACGTATATTAGATTTAGTTTAAATCATTTCCTGGGGGAATTGAAATTTTTTTTTTTTTATTAATAATTGCACAGAGGTGGCAGACAGTGCACATCCATGTGCGTAGCTGTTTGTTTGTGTCTGGCTTTGGGAAAATATATTTGGATTAAAGTGCCCTTGACCTTACAGGTAATCATGCTGTTGGGGAAGCTGTTTACTCGGCACAGAGGTAATTCAGAGTGCGTCTCCTTTTATAGCATGCAGCAAAAATGGCACCTTTCCAGAGACTACATGATAAAGAGCAGTGATTCTCACAACATCACCATTACTGTATGCATTACATATTTACAGCATATGCACTTACATGCGTATATCGGCTTGTGCACGTCAAAGTATATGTGAGAGAGAAATATGTAAATGTCTTATAGCGCTGCTAGCTGCTGATCCAGCGAATCAATTATTGAAACATTAGAAAGCTTGCCGTGTGCTTACAGGAGCTGTGAATATTCCAGCTAAACACCCACATGCTTAAATATAACCCACTTTCACACAACCAATCAGTCATATGTGTGTGCCCATCTCTGCTGTGCTGAAACAGTGTGTGCCTTTCTGACATTTAATCAAGACGACGGATGCTAAATGAAGCCAGAATACTCCATTAAAAGACTTGATGACATAATCAAGACGCAAAACTGAGAAACGTTCCTCTTCATACATACATCTTGAATAAAATGTCCAGTTGGTCTTGGGACAAACTGCTATAGATTACTCATATGAAGTTAGTGATTTCTGCAGTTTAACGCCGGCAAAAAGTGCTCAATATCATCAGGGAAAACTCACCATCATTAATTCATATGATGTGATGTGACTGCATGATGATGTGATTATGTCTCTGCAGCAATTCAACATGATGATGATAATTTCATGATCATGTTTCTAGATGCCATAATTTCCATTTTCTGTCGATATGGTTGTTGCTGTTAGACTTGTCTGTCTGCTTTGTTGTTTTCATTGTTTTTTGTCATTTGCCTCTAACAAGCTGTTGGCAAGATATTACAGATACGATCATACACATATCTATACTATTGTTCAAAAGGCTGGATATTAATAATTAAAAATAAATCATTTATTTAGCAAGGATGCATTAAATGCAAAAGTGACAGTTAAGACTTTAATATTCTTACAAAAGATTTATATTTTAAATAAATGCTGTTCGTTTGAGCTTTATATTTATCAAAGAATTCTGAAATAGATATTTTTAACATGTATAATAAGAAATATTTCTTGAGCAGTGAATCAGCATATTAGATTGAATTCTCAAGGATCATGTGACACTGAAGACTGGAGTAATGATGCTGAAAACTCAGCTCCGCTACCACAGGAATAAATTACATTTGAAAATATATTCAAACAGACAACAGTTATTGAAAATTATAATAATATTTCACAATATTACTGTTTTTATTGTATCATATGCAACTTTGGATGGTATAATTTGTATAATAATATAAAAATTTAAAACATTACAAATCTAGCTGACCCCAAACTTTTGAACAAAGTAAAGATATTAAAATGTTATTAATTGAATTTTTGGAACCTTTCCAAGAGTTTGTCACTTGTTATCAGTAAAAATTTAGAAAATTGCCATAATTTAGAAACAAAATTCAAATGGGACTAATAAACAAAGTCATTTGCACTCTTTTCATGACTGACTTTAATTACAGGTATCATCAAAGCTTAACATGTATAAAATACATGATTAAATTACATGAGACATGATTCAAATACATAGTCAATGTTACCAGTTCACTTGTTTACTAATGTGTAAGTGGCTATGCTTTCATAAGGATTCAGACTCTTGTGGGAAAACAGCAGTAAATTCCATTAATAACATATTCTATAAACCTCAACGAAGGATTTGCATTTTCTTTCAAAGCTTCACACCATGTACAAAAAAAACACACAAAACACTTGTTTTTGCATTATCTAAAGCTTGAAGTGAACTCAAAGGTAACCATCTTTGCCTAGAGCTGTGATAAATATCACACAAAAATGACCTATTAATTAAGGTATCAAGCTGTTGTGTACCAAACCAACCATACGTTCACGCTCTATTTTAACCGAGATTTGTGCGCAGCTACAGATGTTCTTTTTGACACCCAGGCTGTCTGTTAAACGCTCCACATCCTCACACCAATCCTCTGTTAGCAACACTTGTCAAGACTACCTCTGTGGAGAATGTGCCTCCATCCAGAATACTGTCCTTTAACCACTCACAACTGCCAACAGCCAAGAGACTTAACCCGTGTTCACTTCAGAATGGCTTTGAGGCAAGAAATAAAACCTTGTGAACTCATTTCACAAGCTGTCAAAAGTTTTAGCTGCAAAGCATGACCAAGTCCAGAGGAGAGGAGATTTTGGTCGTCCTGTCATGAAGCTAATTTCAGTTCAACTCTCCCCCGTTTGGTACACTAGTAGTTTTCTGAAGCACTTTAGCTCATACAGTCCTGTCATTTTCCAGAAACAATGTTAAAACTATTTTTTAAAGGAACATTTCCTCAAGACACCAGAACATTTTGATACTGAATGGAGGCTTGTGTCTCAATACAACCAGTGGATATTGCTGTGTAATCAAAGGTCTCCAGTGTCTTATTAATTATCTGTCATTTCCCACTTTTCTGTCTCATAGAGAGAGATAATTGACATAATTAAGGATACAGAAGTTTAAACATGTGTCAGGAAACTGCATAAAATAAATGCAGTCTTAGTGAGCATAAGTGAAAACATTGACAGTTTTCTCCATTAGAGTCAAATAATCTTACGGTGATGGACAGCAGTGTGTTTTGAGCCGAGTTTAAGCTGGTGATGATGAGGAGGAGCAGATGAAGGTGAGTGGACATCCCGTCTGAGAACTAAGACTCTGTCACTCACACCACTGATGCTGCTCACAGAGCCTTTCCCTGCAATCATCTCCAATGAAGTCATTGTGACTCATTTTTCAATCACAGTACATATAAAATGGTTTATTCTGACCATGAACCACCACTGGAAAATGAACACGCTATCCGACCAACAGGTAATTTCATCAAAGAACTAAAACCAGCTAGAAAATACAGAAATTGCACCATGCAAACTATTCAAGATTGCACGTTTGATAATTAGGGGCTAAAACAGCGTGCAACATGCCTTCAATTAACACTATCAGCAGGCATAACTCATTCTCAGTAAATGCCTTCATTCTTTAAAAGATTTAATCCCATGAGCATTACTGTGATGTTAAAAATTGATTTAAAAACGGTTTAATAGTCAACAAACTTATATAAACTTACCACAAAAAATGTGGGGTTGGTAGTTTTTTATTTATATAATTTTTCACCAAAGCTGCATTTATTTAATCAAAAATACAGTCATAACAATAATAATACAGTGGGTAAAACAAGTAATGAACACGTCACCATTATTCCCTGTAAATATTTTTCTAAAGGTGCTGTTAACGTAAGATTTTCACCAGATGTCGGTAACAACCCAAATAATTCATACAGTACATACAAACGCATCCACTGCGGTAAATCCCGGTTTAGTTAGAGAGGTGAGGATCCATGGAACAACATCAGATCAAGTACTTTAGTCCAACGAAGCAATAGCGTTGTTATATTGACACAGATATTCCTTTGTTTACGTCTCCCTTCTTCAGGGATAGTTATTGTTTGTATCCGTTTTGGAATAGCTCATGCTCAAAAAACTGCGTCTTGGTTGTAAAAAACCACATGGTTTTGTAGTATACAGTGTTACACACAGAATGAGACTATTCCCCCCAAAAAGTGAAAAAAAGTGGCAAATTGTTTATTTGAATTCTTGCGCTCTCCCCCGAGGGCTGTGACGCACGGTGTGACACACCTGTCATGTGATGGGGCGGAACCTAGCGATCGGCTTTTTGGACAAAATAAACCTTTTTGTTTTTTACATGTGTGTGTTTTGTGGGGAATGTGGCTGTATCTATACGATTAGCATCTGTGTGGCTGATATCAGCTGTTATTACTCTGACTGAATTAGAGCTATCACTGAATTTGGTGACAAACCCCATAAGCTGCTGGCAAGGCAAATTACGAAAATAGAAAGTGATCGAACCATAAGTAAAGTTAAGTCAGAAAATGGTGGTATTTTAACATCACATAATAAAATCAATGAGATATTCAAACAATGATATGAAGAATTATACTCTTGTAGGTCCTAAAATGATGATCTAGTTGTCAAAAATTTCTTAGACAGTTGTGACCGCTTTCGGTTTCAGAAATATTAGATACTATCAAGACAATGAAATGTGGGAAAGCTCCTGCCCCAGACGGCTATCCCGGTGAATTTTATAAAGAATTTGGCAATCTGCTCTCACCTAATCTATTCAAAATGTACACTCAATCATATAATGTTGGCAGGTTACCCCCTACTTTAAACGAAGCCATCATAACAGTCTTGCCTAAGAAAGGGAAGGATTCACTAGAAGTACGTAGTTATAGGCCAATATCACTTTTGCCATGTGACCAAAAATCCTGGCTAAGGCTTTATCCATTAGACCTAGTTCTGCAATGGACAAATGTATTAATCCCGATCAGACAGGGTTTATTCCTAATAGGCATTCGTCTTCAAATCAAGTCTTTTAATATAATTTACTCTCAAAACACACACATAGATTATCTGTTCATTGTTTCTCTTGATGCACAGAAAGCTTTTGACCAATTAGAATGGTCTTATCTTTTTGCAGCTCTTAGAACATTTGAAATTTGTGATCATTTTGAAGAGTGGATAAGAATTATCTATCATAAGCCATGTGCAAGGATTCTTACTAATATAATTATTTATCCTCCTTTCAGTCTATATAGAGGTTCTCGACAGGCCCTTGCCCTTGAGCCCCTTTGCACAGTCTATTCGCTCTAACCCCAACATACATGGATATAGCACAAAAAATACAGTAAGCAAAATATCATTTTATGCTGATGATATCCTGTTATATATCACTAAACCTCAGTCTACTATTTCAACAACCTTAGAAACAGTCTATGATTATGGTACATTTTCAGGTTACAGGGTCAACTGGTCTAAGAGATATTTCTGTTCTCCAAACCTTCCCATTTAAAATAACGCAATATAAACTTACATATTTAGGAATTGAGGTCACAAAATATTTGTATTCATTATTTAAAGCTAATTTCCCCCTCTAGTGACTAAACTGCTAAATAATATTCAGTTCTGGAGATCCCTGCCAATTGATTTAATAGGAAGGGTTAATATTATTAAAATGATATTTTTCCCAGAAATTCTTTATCTTTTTCAAAACATCCCAATATTTTTACCGAAGATTAACAAAAAACTAGATTCCATTATCATTCCCTTTTTGTGGGATTACAAAGCCCATAGAATAAGTAAAACACACCTTTGTAAACCGAAAGCTGGTGGTGGAATGGCACTTCCACCAAATGCGTGTGCTCTTCAGACTATTATAATATGGCTAGATCATACTGTAGCACTCTCAACTTGGATCCAAATGAAAAAGAGGAATGTAGACCATATGATATTGGTGCAGTCATACTGTCTCCTATAAAGATAGACACGTCAGTATATAATCATAACTGTATAATTCATATTACAATTTGTATTTGGAAGCAGATCAAATATTTTTTTTAATAAAGCCATTGTCTTTCCTGTTACCAATCAGCTGGAACCCTTCATTTACCCCTTCTACTATGGATGCTACTTTCACAAAATGGAGAGACTTAGGTCTTAATGAGGCTGCTCCTGCTGGTTTGGATTATATTTTGGGGCTTGGAGGTGGGGTCAGTCATCTGATATATTTACTGTACAACTAATTGTTGCCAATTAATTTACCTTCTACAGAGAGTTTAAAATTGCAGTGGGAGCAAGAATTGGGGGAGGAGATATGTTCAGAATTCTGGTCTGACGCACTAGAACATATTCATACATGCTCTGTCAACTCTAGGCATTGCCTTATTCAATTTAAGATTATCCATCGACTTCATTATACTAAAACAAAATTACATACACTTTTTTACAGATTTCTCCCCATTTTGTGACAAATGTCAGACTGATGTAGCCACTCCCTTGCATAGTTATATTCTTTGTTCTCAGTTAATCTCATTCTGGACTGAAGTATTTAAAACTCTGTCAGGTATTTTACACAGTGTATTAGAGCCTGACCCACTTCTTGTGATATTTGGAATTTCTGATAAAATCATGTCACTTAAAAAATCTCAACAACAATTGCTGTCCTTTGGACTTATTGTGACAAAGAAACATATACTAAGGTTTTGGAAAATGACCGAAACACCATGAGCTAAACTGTTCCTGTTGGTAAACAGATTGGATAACTTTGATAAGATTTGGTCTCCTCTTCTCCTATATCTTGATAATGCAGACTGAGTAATCATGCGGTGTTGACCGCACCATTAGTGTGGCATGATTTAAGTCCCTTGGGTGGGGAGGGAGGTAAGGGTTGTTTTGTTTTGTTCCATATGTTTGTTGTGCTTGTATGTTCAGTTTTCTATGCATTATTTAGATTAGTTTTTCTTTCTATTATATATATATATGAAGAGCTCTTTTCCAAAACGCGATAAACGCCAAATTAAAAAAAAAATGAGTTCGTCATGCCATTTTGCTGTGTACTGAACCTATTCACTGCTCCATCAATGTTTCATGCCAAATCACTATATTTCCTTGTTTAAAATATACTGCAAGATGCAGTTCTTTTCCAAACCGCTATAAGCGCCGAACCTGTTTTTAGCCTAAATGCGATATGTCCTCTCGACCAATCAGAATTTGTTCGATGCAATCCAACATGACGATGCTTTGAAGCGTTTGTTTGTGCTCAGTCTTCAAAATGAGTGCTTTAAACTCTAATAACACTTTTGATGGCCTGGATGAGCCAGTGAGACCTACACCTGGGGTAGAAAACGCAGACTGGACAAAGAAAATCACAAAAAAACACAAAAAAAGAAGGTTCTCAGGTGACGCGTTAATACCCACTGTGGGATGTCAATGTAACAGATGTGTATACCAGTAAAGGTGGTGTTTAACCGATTGACGCTAGAGGCTGTAGCCTTTGGCGTTCCTTGTTAGAGCGCCCGCCTCCCGCACCAGAAACCCAGGTTCGAGACCCGCTCGGCGTAATGGTGTGGACCCGGGGGGCTATCATCAACACAAGGCTGGTGCGACCGGTTTATAGTATGAGTCCCTGATGTCATATGTTGCATGTTCTCTTTTTTTTTTTTAATAAGACAAACCAACATAAAAAAAAAAAAAGGATGGATTTGTAGCGTTTAAAAAAAAAAAAAAAAAACTTTGCATTTATAATCGACAATATTGTTGTTTCATTTAACAATCATTGTTTAACATGTTCAGACTGAGCCAACAGACCATTTTAACATGATAAATTGAATATTAACACAATGTATGGGTCTAGGTAAAAAAAATGTCATTTTCATGAAAACTATTAAAATGGATTTATAGCGTTTTGGAAAAGAGCTCTTCATATATATATAAACTGAAATCATGGACTGTAACAATAACTATTGGATTGTTTCATTGAGCAATTTAATAAAAAATATTTAAATACAAAGTCACTTAAATCCCCTTTCTTCCCCAATCTGATGTTTGGTTTGAACTTCAGCAAGTCGTCTTCACCACATCTAGATGCCTAAATGCATTGAGTTGCTGCCATGTGATTGGCTGATTAGCAATTTGTGTTACCAGGCAATTGAACAGGTGTACCTAATAAAGTGGCCGTTGAGTATTATATATATATATATTATATATATCCTTTTAATCCTTTTGATGTTTTATAAAACATTTTACAAAAATCTAACCTTTCATTGGATAATAAGAATCTAAAATGGGGGGAAATATCATAATGAAATAATTGTTTTTCCTCTAATACAAATTGGCCACAATTAATGGTACCCTTTAATTCAATACTTTTTGAAACCTCCAATTGCCAGTTTAACAGCTCTAAATTTTCTCCTATAATGCCTGATGAGTTTAGAGAACACCTGACAAGAGATCAGAGACCATTCCTTCATCCAGAATCACTCCAGACCCTTTAGATTACCAGCTCTGTGTTGGGTCTTCTTCTCTTCTGTTCACCTCACTCATGTTCTACAGGGTTCAGGTCAGAGGACTGGAATGGCCATAGCAGAAGCTTGGTTTTGTGCTCGGTGACCCATTTTTGTGTTGTTTTTTAGGTTTGTGTTTGTAGTATTGTATGGTTGGAAGATCCAAACCTGGCCCATTGTAAGATTTCTAACAGAGTCAGACACGTATAGATTTTGTATCTGTTGGTATTTGATAGAATCCATGATGCCATGTGTCTAAACAAGATGTCCAGGACCTCCAGCAGAAATATAGGCCCACAACATCAAAAATACAGAAGTATATTTCATTGTACACGTGGGGTACTTTTTATCCCTGTCTTAACCAAACCCATCTTGAGTGTTTGCTGCTAAAAAGTTAATGTTTTTTGTTTCATCTGATCATAGAAGCCAGTCCCATTTGAAGTTCCAGTCGTGTCTGATAACTGAATATGCTGGAGTTTGTTTTTGGATGAGCTAGGATAATTTTTCTTGATTTTTCTTTGTGGTGATGCAGGTGCTGTTTGAAATTTTTTTGAAGGTTTTCTGACCCCGAGACTGAAACTATTTTCTGCAATTCTCCAGCTGTGGTCGTTGGAGAGTGTTTAGCCACTCAAACTCTCCTCCTCACCGTGCATTAGGACGATATAGACACACTCCTCTTCCAGGCAGTTTCGTAAAATTGTATGTTGATTGGACATTTTTATTTACATTTATGCATTTAGCAGATGCTTTTTATCCAAAGCGACTTACAGTACATTCAGGCTATACATTTTTTTGTCAGTAATTATTGCCCTGACGGTGGAAATGTGAGTTTTCACTGCTATAGCTTTATTCTTTAAGCCACTTAACTAATTGGTGAAGCTCAATTATCTTTTGCTACTCATCGGAAATATATTCTTTGTTTTTCTCATTGTGATGAATGATTAAGGGAATTTGGGCTTTGTTTTCCCTCATTTATTATCCAATGGAAGGTTCGATTTTTGTGATTTATTTTTAAACAAAAGATCAAAAGGATTAACAATGCAGATTCATTTTCAGAGCCTTCTTTGATCATATTTACCAAGGGTGCCAACAATTCTGACCATGTCTGTATATATATATATATATAATAGTGGCATCATTGTGCCAGTAGGAAATTACAGTCTTTAGAAAAGTAAAGTAGATCTGAAAGTTGCATTAAAGAACAGACTATTCATTTTGGATCTCGAGATGAAGGAAGTACTTGCCAGTTTTGTGTGCATATACTGTACATCAGATGGCTCAGGAACAGTCTGCGGATGTGCCATCTGAGACTAACATGTTCCCTTCTACTGTCACACACAATAGACAAAAAACATGCATGAAAAGAAAGGAAGCAAACAGTTCCAATGCCTTGCAGTCAGTTAAAAAACAAAATATGGGATGGGGGGAAATAAAAAGAGGAACAAAATCAAGCTTAATATGCATGAGCCACTGCACTTGCAAAAGTGGAGTGAGATCAAGCAGTCTGCACAATTCTGCATCCCTCCAAAAGCCAGCTGCAGTCTAAATCAAAGAGCAATCACTGTCCCCAGCCTGCTGAACAAATGAGAACAATACCCAGCCCTGATTAGGGAGAGCATTTGAGGCTAAAAAATGGCAGGCCGTGATTGTAAAAGAGGTGTCAGTTATCCAATCACTTAGCCTTTACCTCTGCAGGTATTTAAGAGGAGGAGGAGGGAGAATCAAGCCAGGAAAAAGGCATAAACAGCAGGCAGATATGGAGGGTGTTAATGAAGAATGAGTCACCGTGGCAGTACAGCTCCTGTCAGAGCGTCTACGCTGTAGAGATAAAAGTCTTTCTGGCTGTGCAATCGCAGTTTTTGTAAGCGTCTAGTAGATGTGGGATAACGTTTGTCTTCCTGTTCTGTGATCTGAGCTGGGTTTGCTGTACGGGATTAGATGGAAAGATACACCAGGTCTTTCCCGTCGAGATACTGCAGTTTGAAAGCCGATAATTAACTCAAACCATCATGGTTTTTCCACAAAAGACCAACCCCAGAATGATTCAACAGATGATGAAACATCCTTTGATAAAGAACGGACATTATCGTAGCGAAAGATCTTGGCCTGCAACAAGAAACTTTCCCAACAGGATATCACTTTGAACGCAAACCATTAACAAGACAGCATGAACAAAAATAGATTCCCCTCTAAAAAACGGATGCTATTGTTTCAGCATCTTAATGGAATCGTTTCTTCAAACAGCTCCTTTCTGCATATCTAAAGCTCGCTAGTCAAATGAATCCTCTATTTTTCCTTCACAAACCTCAGCGCTTTTAGCATCTGCTGCTCATTAGCTTCTAGCAGCTGTATGTGGGGAACCGTCCACCGTGTTGAATCTCAGTAAAAGCGCTGGCGTTGTTCTTTGTCAATAGTTTATCTGGCAAATGACGGACGGAGGAACAGATTGGTCAAGTTGATGACTCCATCGAGCTTAATTTACAAATGACACCATCACTTTTGGGGTCTATATGTTTTTCCGTTTCTCCCAAGCGGCCTCCAGATCCGGTTTAAAACCCAAGCCAAGTGTCTGGATGGATGAGTTGGAGTAAGCGAAGTGGAAAAGCAGGAGGCTTTTAAAAAATGGATACACCAAAAGGAGCTGTCTCTATTTTAAAACAATGACAGCTCTCCTTAGTTGACTCGAAGTGTCTAATAAACAAGGACACACTATGTGCAGTCCTGGAAAACAATGCGTCCAGAGAGAGTCACATGCTTTCTTTCAGACCTCTGAGTCATCTATATTTTACAGGGTACCAAAACCGAGGAACAAAAGGAGTGAGGTAAGACTTAAAGTGAAATCTGGGGCGCTGAAGGCTTATTTTAGCTTAAAAAATAGACTTGTGCAGATGTGCGAAGTTTCAGTCACGCCAATCCTGCTTCTCCAGAATCCCTAGGGAGTTTAAGCCTCATGATCGTTTAAAGTTCTGCATGAGGAACATCTATCTATTCTAGGGTAATCTTTGAAATATGTTATCTGTGAGTTGGGTTTCTTTAACAAAGGCTCTTGATTCTTGTTGTTGGATAGCTTTATAGTCTCTCCACCGTGCTGTATGCGGCATACGAATCATTAAAAACTCGCTAGTATTATATGTGAGACTTCACAACATTCATATTGAACCCTACTTATATTCAACAAAGGAAATGATATGGTTAATGGCCCCCTTTGAACATATTTGTCAATTCCCTGCATGTATTGGTGAAGGCTGAGACTATTGTAGTTCCCTATCAGTCGGTCACTCGACGCCACGTCGGAGGACCGACAATTGGGATATCGCTTAGAGACCAATCCACTTCGAGTGTAAACTAAACGAGCCAATGCACATTGGCATGCGATTATGCATCCAGCTGCCGCTGATCACAGCGTGAGCATAAATAGGCAGCAGGTGCAGCGCATATTCAGCTTTTCGCCGAGCCCGGCGGTTACATCGTTCTGCTCCTGACTTCTGCTGAACGAGTGAATTCAACGAGTTGAGCACGCTCTTGGAAGACTCTCGTGCTGGTGGTACGGCCCTACAGCGGTGGTGGTTCTTCCCATGTCGAGTGGACTGCACACATCAGGCTGCACTACCCCTGTTTGTGTTGCAAATGACCATCTCCCTGTTTGCTTCAGCATGCTAAAAGAGTTTTTTCCTAAAAGAGCATTCACGGGTGCGTCTTTTTAAAGACGATGTTGCATCTGGCAACTTGACGCTTGCCTTTATAAAGACGAGTTGGGTTTTGCTTCAGACAACGTGTCACCCGCGCTTTCTGGATGCGGTCGTTGCCTGGCGCTGGGTGAATGGTCACGTTCGCTGCCTCACGTGCCTGGGGCAGCACGCTGAGGTGGCGCTCGTGGATGAGTCATCTTCTCACTGTGGATGCTCATCTCGGAGTTGCGGCCAGGCTCCGTGCTACCTCGACAAAGGGGCGGAGCTGTTGCCTCCGTCTCGATCTAGTTCTCGCCCTGGCTGCAGACAGGCGAGGTCTACTTCAGGCGGTAGCACGGCTGGTCTGAGGACTACAGTGGTGGCAAACCCTCAGGGGACCATCGCTCCTCTTGCGCTCCGCAACCAGTTGAGCTGCCAATGGAACGTGCTGGGCCCTCTAAAAGGCGTACCAGCAGTATCCTTGGTGCTCCTCCCGACGACCAGATGTCGATCGCTGCATCGGAGGTGAGCCGGAGCTTCTGGAGAGGAAGATTCGGCTGCGTTGCCGCTCGGCGGTAGCAATGCCTGAGTCGGATCTGGAAGTGACGGCTATGCTTTCCCCGGCCACCGAAGGTAGGGCTCGAGTGAGAAAGCCACCGTCCCGAACCCTCGAGGTTGGACGACTGGTTTCTCGGGGTAGCGTGTGCTGGTTCTCAGCGCCTGCCCCGGGTGCCTCTCTCCGGACGTGCATGAGGGGCTTACAGGTCGTGGACGGCACCTTTACTGCCAGAAACCGACCTGCTAACTTCCTCCCTCACCACCCTCGGTGGTGCAGCTAGTTACGGGGTCCCCAGTGGAGCGGTCAGTTGCGATGCAAGTGTGTCCCTATACTGTCTCCACCCGGCAGGGCAAACCGTGCCTCCTCTTCCGGCCTGTAGGTACTGCCTGGTCTCATCCGGCGAGAGGCTTATGTGGCCTGTGGAGAGGCTGCCTCCACCTAATGCTACGGCGTTACTGCAGGTTCTTTTCAGGCTAAAAGCACTGAGGGACATGCACGGGGTGGTTACGATCCGGAAGTTCTGAGAAGAGCTCCGTACCGCACCTGACCTCGCGCCACGAGCGACGGTTATGGCACGGTCTCTGGGTCGTGCGATGTCCACACTTGTGGTCCAGGAGCGCCACCTCTGGCTGTGTCTGGTTGACATAGGGACGCCGACAAAGTCGGTTCCTCAAGGTTCCTGTATCCCAGACTGGCCTCTTCGGCGACGCAGCCGGTAACCTGGCCCAGCAGTTCCCGGCTGCACGGGAGCAGACTGAGGCGATCTAACACTTCCTGCCTCGGCGGGCAGCTGCTGCCTCCACCCGTCCGCCGGTTGCAGCGCCCAGCCTGCTCGTCGCCGAGGGCGGCCCCCTGCATCCACCCTGCTCCCGCACCGCATCCGCAGCAGCCTCCAAAAGCGGTGCCGAGAGCTAGGTGTAGGCAGGCCGCCCGCCCGCCCTGGCCCCGTCTACTGGCGGTAAGCAGAGGAGCAAGAGGCCTCGGGACGGGCGACCCAGAGAGAGGGAACTGCTTCGGGAGAGGGTAAGTGCATCTCCCTCCCCGGAGGAGGGCCGGTGGATAATCTGTTTTTCAAAAATCTCGACAGGAAGCGGTTGTTTCTGTCTCTGGGTCCCAAGAGGGCTTGGAGAGTCATGGACGAATCAACTTCGAACCACACTCATCCTCCCTCTCGCCAGCAGGCAGCAGTGGGCGGTTCGAGGCGTCATCAAAGGCTACTCACGCACCCTCTGCCAAATTATGGAAGCAGGTAAACGTGCACCGCACACTCAGACCCCTCCACGGTCCGCCACGGGCCAGGTCCCTGCATTCCACCTCGCTGCCCTACTGCGGATGCGTCGGTGGTCCCGATGGTCCCGCTTATGCGGTGTCTGGGTGCGGGGAGCTGCCCAGCCGTCCTCGCTGGCTCCTGAGGACCATCTGACTCGGCTATGCGATTCAGTTCGCCCGGTGTCCTCCCAAGTTCAGGGGCATCCACCTCACAGCAGTGAAGGCAGCCGATGCCCATGACTTGTGAGAGGAATCTCTGTCCTACTGGCGAAGGACGTGATGGTACCGTCCCTCCAGCCGATATGAAGGCAGGGTTTTCAGCCCTTACTTCATTGTGCCCAAGAAAAGCGGTGGGTTACGACCAATCTTGGGTCTGCGCATCTTGATGCTCAAGATGCTCATGCAGAACCGCTGCTCGGATGCATCCGTCCCCAAGTTCGGTCTGCAGCATTGACCTGAAGACCCGTACTTCCATGTGTCGATCCTTCCGTGCCACAGGCCATTCCTGCGGTTTGCGTCAAGGACGAGCATATCAGTACAGGTCCTGCCCTTCGGGCTGTCCCTATCGCCCGTGTCTTCACGAAAGTAGCGGAGGCAGCCCTTGTTCCCTTGAGAGATCAGGGCGTGCGCATTCTCAACTACCTCGACGACTGGCTCATACTGGCTCAGTCTCAGGATCAGTTATGCGAACACAGGGATTGGTGCTCGCACCTCAGCCAGTTGGGCCTTCGGGTCAACTGGGAAAAGAGCAAACTCTTGCCAATGCAGAGGATCTCTTTTCTCGGTATGGAGTTTGATTCGGTCAATCAGACAGCGCCTCACGCAGGAACGCGCTCAGTCGGTGTTGAACTGCTTGAATACATTCAAGAACAGGACGCGCACCACTGAAACAGTTTCAGAGGCTCCTGGGGCATATGGCGGCTGCGGTGGCGTCACGCCGCTGGGGCTGCTCCATATGAGACCGCTTCAACACTGGCTCCATGGCCGAGTCCCGAGGTGGGCGTGGCAGAGCGGCACGCTGAGGGTCCAAGTCACTCCAGCCTGCCGCCAAACCTTCACCCCGTGGTCAGACCTTTCATTCCTTCGGGCAGGAGTGCCCCTGGAACAGGTCTCCAGGCACGCTGTGGTTTACAGACGCCTCCGCCAAGGGCTGGGGCCACGCTCAACGGGCATGCAGTGTCAGGGGTTTGACGGGTCCCCAACTGCACTGGCACATCAACTGCCTAGAGTTGCTGGCAGTACACCTGGCCTTGAACCGTCTCAAGAGGCGCCACGAGGCGAGCATGTACTAGTCCGTCACGGACAACACGGCGACCGTTGTACATCAACCGACAAGGTGGTCTACGCTCCCGTCGCATGTCACAACCGCCCGCCACCTCCTCCTCTGGAGTCGGAAGCATCTGAGGTCGCCGCACCATTCATATCGGCTTGCTCAACCGGACAGCCGACGAGCTGTCACGAGCTGCGCTCCCGGAGAATGGAGACTCCATCCCCAGACGGTCCAGCTGATTTGGCGGCGTTTTGGACTCGCACAGGTAGACCTGTTCGGCGTCCCTAGAGACGTCGCATTGCCAGTTGTTCTACTCCTGACCGATGGAACACTCGGCACGGACGCACTGGCACACAGCTGGCCGCAGGGCCTTCGCAAAATATGAATTTCCCCAGTGAGCCTTCTCGCACAGACTCTGTGCAAGGTCAGAGAGGAAGAGGAGCAGATCCTGCTCGTGGCACCATACTGGCCTACCAGGACTTGGTTCCCAGAGCTGATGCTCCTCGTGACAGCCCCTCCTGGCAGATTCCTCTGAGGAAGGATCTACTGACTCAGAGACGGGCACCTTATGGCACCCGCGTCCAGACCTCTGGAAACTTCATGTCTGGTCCCTAGACGGGACGGAGGTTCTAGGTGACCTACCCCAAGAGGTAGTTGACACCATCACTTGGCGAGAGCACCGTCTCACGAGACACGCTTACGCCTTGAAGTGGAACCTGTTCGTCGAATGGTGCTCTTCTCACAGAGAAGACCCCCGGAGATGCCCGATCAGAGTCGTGCTATCCTTCTTGCAGCAAGGGTTGGAGCGAAGGCTGTCTCCCTCCACCCTCAAGGTCTACGTGGCGCGATTGCTGCCAACCACGACCCTGTGGAAGGGAAGTCGGTGGGGAAGCATGACTGGGTCGTCAGGTTCCTTAGGGGCTAGAAGGCTGAATCCTCCACGCCCCCCCTCTATACCCTCTTGGGACCTGTCCTTAGTGCTTAGAGCACTACAACAGGGCCCGTTTGAGCCCTTGCAGACAGTCGAGCCCAAGTTTCTTTCAATGAAAACTCTGCTCCTGCTTGCACTGGCCTCCATCAAGAGGGTTGGGGACCTGCACGCATTTTCGGGTCGACGATTCGTGCCTACAGTTTGGACCGGCGGATTCCCAGATAATCCTGAGGCCCCGGCCCGGCTATGTGCCCAAGGTTCCCACTACTCCATTTAGAGACCAAGTGGTGAGCCTGCAAGCGCTGCCCCCGGAGGAGGCAGACCCAGCCCTGGCTTTGCTTTGTCCCGTCCGAGCATTAAGACATTACGTTGACAGGACGCAAAGCTTCAGGACCTCAGACCAGCTCTTTGTCTGTCACGGAGGCCGGCAGAAAGGATGCCGTCTCCAAGCAGAGGATGGCCCACTGGATAGTGGATGCCATCACCCTGGCTTATCAGGCACAGGGTGTGCCTTGCCCGTTCAGGTTGAGAGCTCACTCTACGAGAAGTGTAGCGTCCTCCTGGGCGCTGGCTCGTGGCGCCTCACTGACAGATATTGTAGAGCTGCGGGCTGGGCGACCCCTAACACATTCGCTAGATTCTATAGCCTCGTGGTGGAACCGGTTTCCTCCTGTGTTCTCACCTCAAACGGGTAGAAGCACTGAGGGGCCCCGGTTTCGGGTCGGCTTGCTAAAAACTGCTCCAGAGAGTCCACTGTAGACCCTGTCGAGCTCCTCCATCCCCTCGGCAGCTGGACGTGGCGGAGCGTCCGGCGCCAGGCCCTCACTCGATGAATCCTTGAGAACCGGTAGAGGGCTGGGTTCCATATGTAGAGACCGTCGGATCCCATATGTGTATTTCCATGGTTAGCCTTAGAGCCCGTGTTTCCGGCAGACTTCCTGCTACTCCAAGAGGTTACAATCACCTCAATCTTCCATATGCATCTGACTATTGTCCATATGTGTAACTGCCTCTGAACCTCCCTCGGGAAGGTAAGGGCTTCCGCAGCGTTCCTGTTCTGAGCTGAACGGGTACGTTTCCCAGTGTTATCCAGTCCTACTGAGTGGGTAGTGCCATAGCAACAGTAATGGATCTTCCTATGGGGCCCTAACCTGCGCCAAAAGTAATGGCACAGGAGGCCTCCACGGGACACTGGAAGGGCAGTATCCGTGGCCTTTGGTAGGGATCAATTCGTCGGTCCTCCGGCGTGACGTCGAGTGACCGACTGATAGGGAACGTCTCGGTTACGTATGTAACCCTCGTTCCCTGAAGGAGGAACGGAGACGTCACGTCCGTCGCCGCCACTCCTGTACCACCGCTGAGCGGCGGTCCCCGGCTCGGCTCCTCAGCGAAAACCTGAATATGCGCTGCACCTGCTGCCTATTTATGCTCACGCTGTGATCAGCGGCAGCTGGATGCAATCGCATGCCAATGTGCATTGGCTCGTTAGTTTACACTCAAGTGGATTGGTCTCTAAGCGATATCCCAATTCGTCGGTCCTCCGACGTGACGTCTCCGTTCCCTCCTTCAGGGAACGAGGGTTACATACGTAACCGAGACGGTCGGTTGCATTGAATTCAATCACCATGGAAATAGAACAGATATACAAAAAGGAATAAAAGTGAACAAACTGGTTTTGAATATTTGTCTGTCTGTTAACTTCAAACCAACCTGGGATGAGCTACTGTAGTATAAAGTCAGATTAAACTGGATTAAAGTTTGGTTATACGGTTTAGGGTTTAGATTACCTGAAAATAAATATATCACAATAATTAACCAATGTGTAAAAAATTATTCAAATTGTGGGATCGTTATGCATAAACCACCATAAAAATTGCAATAGCGTCAAATGTGTAATTTTACCAAAGATAATAAGTATTTTTTTGAATCAACACATAATATATAAATGTATAAATAAATAAATAAATAAATCATTATTTTTATTTAATATATAAATAAATAATAATCAGTAAACTCAAATAAATCAGAATATACATAGGTGCACTAACTTTACAAAATTGGTCAAATCTAGGTGGAAACCATATACCGTTAAATTGTGTAAAATCAGATAATCGGATTGTGCCAACCAATCAAAAGTGCTGTCTGAGGCTGATCTAACCCATTGTTGATATTGTTCACTAAAACTATTACAATCGATTTATTGATTGAAATAAAGCTAAAATAATGTAAAATATAAATATTAAATGAATAAAAAAATACAATTACATATCGTCATGGCAAAAAAATAAGTACTAAAATAAAATTGTGTTAAAATTAGTGTAATTTTAACTGTAAAATGTAAAAATGTTATGCAACAAAAAATCTTAATAGGTTAACATTAAGATTCCCGTATATTCAGGGAAAAACTGCAAAAGATCTAACCGGACATTTCATGTAATTTTACAATAAAATACGTTTTATTGTACAGTTCTTATAAGTAAAAAAGAACAAATCAATGTATAATTTACAGTGGAAAAACTGTGAAATAATATTCCCAGAATTCCTTATATGACACTTCACATTCATTTGATAGTCCACTTTATACATTCTACTAACTATAAGTAACTTTGCAACTACATGTCAACTAATTCTCATTAATTTACAACTACATGTTTACTAACTCTCAGAGTAGACTAAACTGTTAGGTTAGGTTTAGTAGAATAAGTTGACATATACTTGCAAAACAGTCTATTAATACTGTAATCATCATTTCAAAATGTTTAATTAAAATGAAAACTGAAAAAAAGAAAACAAATTCAAAATATTATTAAATATCATAATAATAAAATACAACGGATCTAACCCTTCTTTCTCTCCATCTGTTTATCTCGCTTGCTGTGCAGGAGCTGGAGAAGTTGGGAAGAGATCCAGATCAATTATGTGCACAGAGCTGACTGAGTTGCTGTATTGATTTTGATCAGCACACATTGGGAATCAGGCTGGGGGTGGAAAAGAACATTCTAGTGGTTTGGGTATTTGTACATAGTTTTTTTTTCTGATCGAGGGCTGAATTATTATTTTGTGGAGGGCTGTATGTGCAGCTTCACTGCTGATAACAGAAAAATACTATATGTATATGCAGAGGAAGTTTCTTGCTTACATCCAATGTGATGTCGTCCCAACGGACAAGTGGGAGAAGGTCAAGTAACATGTAATTATGAGTTTGAAAAAGACGTTTGTACTTGTAAATTTTTACACTAATCACAGAAATTTCAACATGACAGGAGAGCATCTTTATTATTAGATATCTAGTTTTCACATCAGTTAAAGCTTCTCTTAACATTTTTTATGATGGCATAGCCTTTTGCAGTCATTCTTACTGAGGTCTGAATGTATAAGTCTGCATGATGATCTTCCATTATAATTATGTGGTACAGTGGTATTCTACAGGAAGGACACACAGGGGCCTGCTCTTTCTTTCTTTCTGTGAGCAGGTACAGCGCTATTGTAATTCACATTTAAATTATGTTTAATTCAAAAGTGAGGAGGAAACGTGTTGGAGACATCTATATGGAACAGAGCAATATCACACACTATGATGAAAGGAGCTTCAAAACATACGGTAGGGGCATCGGGAGAAGCAAAGAAACTTTTGTCCCAGCTTACCGTAATCACATGATGTATGACACATTTAGATCATGCCGTTACAATGGGGGTGCTAGCAAAAAAAAAAAGCTTTGTAAGAAAAAAAAACTGAGGGGAAAAAAGTAAAAAAAAAAGTCAGAATCGTAAGATTTACATGTAGATTTCAGAGGGAAAACAACAGAATTGTGAGATTTAAAGGGAGAATTCAGAGAAAAAAAGTCAGAATTGTGAGATTTAAATGCAGAATTCAGAGAATATAGAATTGTGAGATTTGAATGGAGAAATCCGAGAAAAAAGTCAGAATCTCTATTTAAATGCAGAATTCAGAAAAAAGTTAGAATGTGAGATTTGAATGGAGAATTCAGAGAAAAAGTCCGAATTCCAAGATAAACAAAGTCTGAATTGTCAGATAAAAAGTCATTTAACATTTATTTAACATAAAACATTTATTCATTCATTCATTCATTTCAGTGGCGGAAATGGGCTTCCATACAAACCTGTATGAATAAAAAAAATAGAGAGGATATATTGTCCAAACAATGAAAGTCAATGGGATCCAAAGTTATTTGGACCCCACTGACCTTAAATATATCATTTGAAATCACGCAGGTTTAAAGTGCCAAAAGATTACAGATGTTGCATTTTTATTTGACTATCTCTGAGTGTACCTAAATAGGTCTGTGGTGCTTTCTGGTCACTCGTTTGACTCCAGTGTTGACCTGAGAATGCTTAGGATTTTAAAGTCCTTTCCCCACATCGTCACTCTGCTCCAGCTAGTTCTTAATTGCAGTTTTCTATAAACCTGCCCTGGAGGTAAAACAAGAGCATTTAATAATTTATTGAAGCGTGTCAGACAATTTAGAAGGGGTTGTTCATTTAAAATTTAGAATCAGAAGACTCTTTTCATTAACCTCCTGCCAAACGACCACAGAATTGTAATTAAGAGATGAGGCGCGGCTGATTGGCAAGACTGACATTCGAAAGGAGAAACGAGCCGACGAGAACGGAATATTTTCTTGTTGTACTTACAGCCCAATACTTAAGAGATTAGAAATCAATGAAACAAATTTACCCCTACATGCATATGGAGGGAGGTGCAGTCATAATTACTCCAATTAAGAATTCTGCACAGAATTGTGTGTGTGTGTGTGTGTGTGTGTGTGTGTGTGTGTGTGTGTGTGTGTGTGTGTGTGTGTTTTGGTAGGCTAATGTAGAACATGAGGTCCTTGTAAAGTCCACCATCTTGAAGACGCTGCCACTCTAGCTGAACCTCGTGAACTTCCTCTATAAGGAGCAGGATACATTGGATAAGAAATTCTGATGAAAGCTTAGTGTCTTTATAAAGGCACATCTCTGCTCAGAACGAGACACCGCTACTGTTTAATTACTAGCGGTGCTTGTTCTAAACAAGTGAATCTCATGAAAACATGTACAGATCACACATTCTGCCCATAAAATGAGGTACTCGTGGCTCTGCAGGGGTAATTAAACCACACTAACCAACCAAACTAAGACTGCTTGACATGTTTTTACACTGAAAGATTGAATTTGGGAGATGCTTTTATCTAAAGCCAGTTATCAGCCTATGCATTCCCTGGGAATAACATTGGCTTTGCTAGCAAAATGTAACAATTAGGTTATTTTATTTTAGAAAAGTTTAAATAAATTAATAAAGATGGAAATAATAATAATAATTATAATTTTAAATAAATAATTATAAATATTTATTTAATTGAATTACAGTAATAAATTATAACTTTGCTGTTTGATATTTTAATGTATTTGTTAATGCTAATTAATAATTATAAAACAATTTTGCATTAGGAATAAATAAATACTCACATAAATATGATTATCATTGTTATTGTTATATATAATTGTATTTATTTTATTTATAAAAGTAAACAGAGAGAGAGAGACAGCAGTCTCCATTTTATTTTTTCAAGCTGAATCCCATCATTATTTTGATTAAATATGAACTTAAGATTTCAGGTTTGCATGACTTTGCATGACATCTATGCTAATTGTTTCCTTTACTTGCATAGTAAATATTTCAATCTATATCTTATCCATCTATGAGAAATGCTCGTTGTCATAAAAACATAACTTAAATACGCAACATAAGAACTCTCCCAACATTCCTTAAAATGCTACATATGAACTTCAACACTGAAACCTCAACAAGAAACATGTCAACAGTGACGATCAACTGATTTAACATCCTGATATCTCAAGACTACAAGTTACTGCAACAGCAAAAGTGTTAATAAACTGGCAAACGGTCAAAAAAGCAACTCTATTAAATATGTATAGCCCAAGTGCATGCTGAGAAAAGGGAAAAATGGGACCAATAAGCCATTTTTGCAGGTCTCTTTGAAAATGCATTGATGTACTTGTTGGTTTCACTTTTTTTAATCTAAATATCACAATAGAACAGCATCAAAATGCAGTATTTATGTCCTTGAAAGATCAAAACAGTACATAATGTTGATTCCACCGATTATTTACTCTAAAATAAATTGCTTCACACTGTGTCCAGAGCAAACCCCAGAACAACACCTGAGTGAACATGCCAAACGTTTCTCAAACAGATACTGTAAATATAATAGTATACACTATTTTATGATCTTGTTCAGCTGTCAGCACTCATAATCAGTGGTAAACACTCTCCATCACAGTAGTGTTTACAGTAGTGCGGTTTCCTCTCACTATGCATGTTTTTCTTCCTCTCCCTCTTTGTCTTTTCCCATCTGAACAGTCTCTTTCTGTCCATGAGCATGACTCAAACTCACTGAGTTTCTTGGCAGGCACTGTGAATGGATTCACTATAGTAAGCATCATTACTACAACCTATAAATGAAATATCAGCATGCAGCATACGGTGGCATGCCTCCTCTGACTTAAACCTAGTAGAGTGTTCAACTGAAACTCTTAAAATAAGTCATGACTAAGCTTTAATAGGCTTGTATGGGGAGAAAAACTTTGGCAATAACCTGCTGCATGGAAAGTCAGTTTCAATAAAGTTATACATTGTTTGTAAAGGTGGATTTGATTTTGAGGGAAGTAAATCAATGAGTATTTATTGAAAATAGGATTATTATTATTATTGGTAACACTTTACAATAAGGTGTCATTTGTTAACATTAGTTATTGTATTAATTAACATGAACAATCAATTAACACTACATTTATTACACTCTTTATTAATGAACTACTCTAACACTATTTTTGGCAGCTCTGTGATAGCGATACACATGCGAGCGAGGGAGTCGTGGCCCACTTCAGTCAAATGTTTTGATATGAACAGCACATCAGTCCTCAGAGCTCCATACAGCAGTTCCGGCTGCGTGCACTGCGGAAATCCCTAAAGCATGACCAGCCGAATACGGCTTCTCCCATCATGCCATGCACTAAAAGAACCAAAAATGCTGAGTGACGCTTGAGCAATCAGGAACAAGCACTCTGTCAGAAGACTGTCGGAGGAGGGCAGGGGCGTCACGGCCGGGCGAGCGAGACACAGCGGGGCCAGAAACAGCATGCTGATGTCCATGTGGCTATATGCACCAGCATCCACACTCTGATTCATCTGTCATACCGAATCATAACTCTGAGTCATGTGCTTCTGACCTGAGAAAAAACAGCCGGGGCTGTAAAGTGGTGGAACATGATCCAAAAAATCGTAGGACGGAAAATGCAAATGATAAATGCAAATGATAAATGCAAATAATCGTGCAATCATTCCCACTTGACATTCAATGTAAAATCTGAGATCTGAAGCAGCAGGTTCAAAAAGCATTGAAGTAAAGTCTGGCCTCTGTTCAAAACATCCAGAAAGCGAGGTTTTAGTGCCCGTTCACAATAGCTGTCTCTGTTATCAACAAATACATATGAATCACAGAGCACATTTGACTGTGTTCTGCTGGGATTTAAATACTATTTACATAATCCATCAGGCTCATGATATTGTTCTTAATTTGGTTTTAAACGGATTAAGAAAGGATCACTGCTGTGTACCGTTTCACAGTTGGTTAATTTGGCACCAAACGAGCTGTGTTCCCGCCATCAGCTCTTGCCACAAAGTTTGTCCAGTGGAACCGACACTTAATTGTTCATCAAGCGTTGTGACTGAGGGCAGCGCTTTAAAAAATAACTCATTACAATCTTGCGTTACTCATTATAAAAAAATTGCTCTTATTTTGCATGAAAAGCAACATTTTGTATTCCTTTTCTTTCAACCATGCGCTGACTGAATCTCTCTCTCTGATTTCTCATTCTTGGCTTGCAGGCATTTATTTTTGCTGTCCCAAGTGGCAGCATCTCTCAACATACAGTAGATTGAATGCAGTGACATTACATATATTATATCAAGATAAAACATCAAATTAAATAATTAGCTTTTTATTCATATCTAATATCTAAAATCACATTTATAAATATTACCACAAAAAATATGATCTGTAATGTTTGATGTACAAAACTCCTGTGTGTGTGTGTGTGTATATATATATATACACTGTGTGTGTGTGTGTGTGTGTGTGTGTGTGTGTGTGTGTGTGTGTGTGTGTGTGTGTGTGTGTGTGTGTGTGTGTGTGTGTGTGTGTGTGTGTGTTCTAAATTAAATTTTAAAATATTAAACAAAAATCTGCATTATTTTCATGCTTTTTTGTTTTGCTATTTATTCAGTGACAAATATGATATAATATAATACATATAATGAAATATAACATAATATAATATAACATAACATACAATAATATAATAATATAACTGTAGATATTTATTTAAATATAACATTTATGTAAAATATATTTATAAATTATAATGATTAAAATATTACATTATTTAATTATGTACTGACAAAAGCTATTGAAATAAATATAATATAGATATATTTATTTAAATAAATAATCAGTAATACTCACACACACACACACACACACACACACACACACACACACACACACACACACACATATATATATATATATATATGTCAATTATACACAATTTGTCTAAGTAAACTTAATTTATCAGTAAATATGGCTATTTTGTGATTTGTATTGTGATTTGATTTCGTTTATTAATTTAATAACATACAGATCTTTCCGTATGTCCAAGTGAAACGGATATGAAAAAAGGGGCAGGGACTTGGTTTTGTTCATTGGTTGTGGATTGTATGGAGACAGATCCATCAAAGAAAGGGGTGGTGTTTAAGAAGTCCAGCATATGTCACAACACAAGCCTTTCACTGGAAGAGCAAGACATTTCCATCAAGAACTACAGGGTTGAAAAATGAACAAATAAAATAAACATATGCATAAACGATAAGGTACATTTTCATTTCACATTGCATTTAATGCATTACTATTCTTGAAAAACGCATCTGATAGCGTAATGTGTGTAACTCCAGTAGAACTTGTGAGTTTGCATCTTGGCCTATTACGCACTCGCCATAACAGCATGTAGGATCCTCATTTATAGTGTTCTGTCTTCACGGGGGCAGGGCCACGCACCTCAGATTAAAGAGAAATATTCATTGAAATGTATCTCACCTCTATTTTTCTACTCCTGTGCGAGGGAATAGAGCTTTTGATGTCAGCAGCAGCTGGAATGTGAGTTTGGGTAAGGAGGAAACGTGGAGCGAGTTTCAATCAGCGCTGAGCACACGCTGATGACCCACCGCTCCGTCTCCGCTCCTGCCGGCGGCATGGAACAAGGCAGAGAGGCCATACGCATGACATCCCATTCATTATTAATTAATCTCTTAATTGCCTGGCAGACACTCTCATTCTGAGTGACTTATACTTCCAGAGTATCGCACTGTGTCTCCTGGGGTTCAGTCTGGTGGTTTTACTTATAGGCTGCATTCACACGGTGACTATTTACTAAAAACTATCACTCTTGAATGGTCCTGTTTACACAGAAATGAACAAAAGCGGATTGAATTATGTCTGTATGGATGGATAACCAATGTCAATCCTATTTCCTATTCTTGCAATAATCGTAAATAAGTAAATAACCCTGGAAAACATCACATTAGACACAAATTGAAGAGTTAAATTAGATTGGGAGGTAATTAATCAAATCTTCACAGGAAGAAATTACATTTTTAAATATTTCACAATAGAAAAAGGGCCAATTCTTCAAATCACAATTTTGCTTATAAAATGACAAACACCAAAATAAAATAAATACTTTGCAATCAAAATGTGGCTGGATTCATGGGAACAACATATAAATAGTCATAAAGTCATCTCCAGCAGGGCTATACACATTATTTTCCCATCTTTATTCAATCTCACTGTTTTAGGGAAAGATTTCGGGCACACGTCCTCGTCTGCCATATGTTCCAGTAGAGTTGTGTTCAAGCAATCTTAATGCTTTATGTGAGTGATATCCAGATGCTGGTGTTATTTTATGGAAAGTGATTTTTTTTTTCCTACGTGAAGTCTGAGATCACAGCACAGTACAAAAACTGATTTGTGAGCTAACACTGGCTAATTAGCGTCCTCTTGTTTTTACCAAAATGGGCTCAATCACAAATGTTGAGTGGAGTTAATTCTGGTCAAGAGCCACTCAGCTAAGTGTGCATATGATAGACTGAGAGCTCAAACCCACTGAGTTTTACACTGGAGTTAACATAGTCAGACGGCTCCCGATTCAAGACTTATGCCAGAAAAGCATGCTGTTGTTGGGGAATGGACAGAGAAAGCCCAATGACGCAAAGAACTCCCAGAATGAGAGATAGAACAAATATTTTTTTTGTGTATTTCACATCAATCCAACAATTACAAATGCAAATGTGATCAACAAGCTCAGAACAAAGACCCAAAGACAAAAATATGTTTACACAATAAACATATTTAAATTCATGTGATACTGTTACAATCTCATTTGTAAATTTTAACTACATTAGTAAACAAACTAAAAATGAAAATACTGTACTTCGTTATCTTAGTACTCAGTTCATATTAATTGCAACATTTAATAATACATTATTAAAATCCAAATAATTATGTTAATATTAATGAATGAACTTTAGCTAACATTGAACATTTGTACTTTTGTCAATTCATGTTAACAAATATTAATAAATATTGCAATAAATGTATTGTTCATTGTTAATATTAGTCATTGCATTAATTAATGTTCACTAATGAACCTTATTGTAAATTGTTACTCATTTAATTAAAGGTATTTATTAATTAATTAATTATTGTATTTATTTATTAAAGACAATTAACTGTATTGTAATGTGACTATTTGACAATTATGAATTTAAATGAATAAATAAAGGATAAACATTTCTTGTAATGTTACTATTTCTTTAAATAAATAGATGGAATTAACTGTTGTAATATGACTTTATATATTTTATAAACACATACAATTTGTGTTGTGATGTGACATTATATAAATAAAAGGTAACTGATTTTATTTATTGTAATATGACTTTAAATCTCAAAATTGTTTTTCAAAAACAAAATATCAACTAATTACTACTCATATATTTTACTCTCAGGCAGAAACAGCGTCCATAAAAATTGGGCATGAATAAAAAAGGTACGATCATATGCTTACATGAATTAATATGACATAAAGGACAGTCTTGAATCTGTGATCCTTCAGCATAGTGTTACAGCATTAAGTTGAATCTCTCAAAAACTCAAGAGTCAAACAAACAAGAAACTTCACGCGAGTCATGCTTTCTGACCTCAGGGTAAATAACAGAACACCGACTGATCAATATATGTACAAGTTTTTCTTACACTTTTTCAAGGTCGTGGTTTCGATTCCCAGGGAATATACAGATGGATCAAACATACGGCTTGAATGCACTGAGTGAATGCGGAAATATAAATGTGCAAACAGCACAGATGGTAACCCATCTATTAAAGCCCATATTATTAAAAGAGGTCCAGACAGAATATGGTGACATAAACAAATACAGCAGGGATAATGAAGACATAACTCAAAAACAATTCCTCCACAGTGCCACAAATGCAGTCTTATTTTTAGCTTATGTCATATAAAGCAGTTACACAGTTGTTGTTTTATTTTGTTCCTACAGAGTTTTGGTAACAAGCCCTAAATGTAGTTTTGTCTAGTCATACAAAAAAATTTCGGCATTCTCTTCAAATAATATTTCGGGTTAAGAACAAGTTCAGCTCAATCAAGATCATATGTGGAATAATATGCGGCATTACCAACAAATTCATATGTTTCCCACATTTTATCTAAAAAAGAAGCTGGGCTACAATGAGATACTTACAATGGAAGTGAATGGGGCCAATATGTAAATAATAAAAGTTGTCAAATTGTATAAAACTTTACACAGAAAATGATATAAACTCACTAAAATCATGTTAAATGCTTTTATAAAATTAAAAGCTTAACATTTATGCTTTTTAAATCCTCCAAAAACAGAGTTTTCCAGTAGAGTTGTATTTTTCAGTAAATACTGTAACTATATTTCTCCCACTTAATCAGTGTCTTAGATGAGTTTTTCCTTGCAGCATGTTATTCAGTGGGAAATTAACATTGCTCTGATGTCAGTTATATCCTAGAGGACGGTTTCCTGCAGTTGTGTGTGTGCTTTTACCATAGAAAGTTGTATCTGAACAATATTTCCTTCTGTTTCCAGAAGCACAAGGATTGATTATTAGTCTCCTTCAGTGTCGTCTTTCTTATTCCAAATTTTAACAAGCTCTAAATGAAGCAGCGTGTGAGTTCAATCCAGAGCCGTCAACAACAAACAGAGTCTGGAAATGCCAGAGACAAAAACAAAGGGTTATGGGTTGTAAGCTCAGGTTCTCCTCATGTTTTTTCAAGCCCCTTCTTTCTTTCTTTCTCTGTCTCTTACTTCAAAAACAGTACTGTTCTAGCAAGTTTCATCAGGAAATGTTTCATTGAGTCACACTCTAAAATTATTGAACATGCGTGAGACATTACGACTACAACACACACCTCTACACCTATATGACTCAGACAAACGCATTTTAAAGCAGAGGAGGTAACAAAAGTCGCAGATCATAGCCAACCTCGAAAACCAAAAAGTTCCTCACGAATGGTGCAATAAAGAAGTGTGCTGAAACTGACAAGTGTGTGAAAAGCAGAAGCTGCAAAGTCTCTTTAAGTTAAGTCGGTTCACTCTGTGCACATGTGAGTAAAGCATCCAGGCAGCTATTTGCAGCCATGCAAGTATAGCGCTAAACTACTGTACATGAATGGAGAAAGAATCAAATGTACAAATTATATTTCAATAACATAAAAAACAATGGTATACAACTATATAATAATGGTATACAAATACAAAAGACTAATAATAATAATAATAATAATAATAATTTAATAAATACATTTTTCTCATTTCAGAAAACAATAAAGCACAACAAAACTTAATAAAAACTAAATAAAATAAGGCAACAAGCAAGGACACTAATAATAATAATAATAATAATAATAATAATAGCATTAGTAATAATAATAATAATAATAATAATAATAATAGCATTAGTAATAATAATAATAATAATAATACTTTATGTTCCCTTTATTAAATATTATATTATATATATATATATATATGTGTGTGTGTGTGTGTGTGTGTGTGTGTGTGTGTGTGTGTGTGTGTGTGTGTGTGTGTGTGTGTGTATATATTATGCTTTCTTTTTATACTGCAAAGGAATTCTTTGAGCTGCCTTTTATTAAAAATGCTATACAAAATTGTACTCTTAAAATAATAATAATAAAATGTTTAAAATGTTCAATATGTTTTAATTAAAAGTAATCAGCTTGTCAAAATATTAAAACATTTTAGACAAAATAAAACAAAACAAAAATTATAAAAACTAAATAAAATAAAACAACAAACAAGAGAAAAATAAACAACATTAATAATAATATAATAATACCTTAAATAAATATGTTTCAAACATTCAATGTATTTTAAATCCAGCTAAAGCAATCAGCTGGTCAAAATTAAAACATACAAAATGAATAAAAACTAAACAAAATAAGACAACAAAAAAGCAACAATAATAATAATAATAATAATAATAATAATAGAAATTTAGGCTTTTTATTTTAAATGTACTTTTTTATTCCTATGAACTATTTGAGTTGCATTTTATATAATTCAAATCCAACAATAATAACAATAACAACAACAACAACAATAATAATGATAATTGTATAAATGTATTCTGCTTTCTGTTTTTTCTATCCTTATTCTCTCAATTCTTTGAGCACATGCTCAGAACAATCCCAGTTGTAAAGATTTCAATAGAAGTGTGCTGTGGGCTGAATCAGACGGAGGTTGAACAGAAAACGCTCCTCCACCGGGGGTCAATTCAGCACATGTTCCTGCTCCAGATTCCTGTCATCACAAGTGTTGCTGTCTCACAATGCGGGGTGACAGCAAAGACAAGAGCTGACACTTTGAGGAGCACAAGGTCTTGGTAGAAGGGGTAGAACGGAGGACAGAGAGACAAGGGGAAAATGCTCCGGGGACTGAAGAAGAATTCTCAATGGACTATATGTTACTAGAAACAACTCGACAGTTTCCCCTCGTCTCACAGTGAAGCACCCAGTCGCGTCCTACAAGAGCATGCAGCCGCTCATTTGGATTCTGGGCTGGTTCTGATCCTGACCTTTCTGACTATAATTAAGTTAACCTTATTTTTACAACAATGCAGAGAGCCAGTCATCATTTAATTAACTCCCATGGGCTGCAGTGGAGAGACAGAACCCAGAGACGTCAGGGAGCAGGAGATGAGTGCTCTTTCAGCTGTCTTGGGCTTGTGCGTCCAGCACTTAAGCGGATTCACTAAGGACAGGCTGTATGTAGAGGATGTGTAGGCTACGATGGCCACTTAAAGACATCTCTAAGGACACGAATAGCAGTCAGTCATGTTATATAATGTCTTCTATGTTTAAAGCAATGTTTTGGGTTCAATCTGAGCTCTATTTATAGCATTTTTGTCACAATATTGATCACCACAGAACATAATTTATCATCTTTTGTGGGTAGTTGCATCATCATTTACTCTCACTTAAGTTGTCCCAAACCTGTAGGAGTTTAAAAAGCATATATTTTGAAGAAAGTTGATAACCAAACCAAAAGTTGCTTGTAGCCATTGACTTCATCCAGCGACGTCATTTGTGTGCGACATTCAACAACGTAAACAAAGAAGAAAATGATTGAAAGAACGGAAAGGAGGACTAAGAATCTCCAGCGACAATTTGCAGTGTCACATTTCATCGAGGCTGATAGAAGCACAAAAGACCGTAGACGAAATCTTCAGGTAAATGCCGTTTATAAATGCTCTCAGTATGATTTACACAGTATATGTTTACACAGTGTTTTAAATCATGGCGGGCGAGGGCGTTTTCGTTTGGCCAATCAGCAATCACTTACGTCACGGATCGTTCCTAGAACTGTTTTAGACCCTACTTCAAACGGAGTTCCTGGAACTAAAACCGTTCCTAGTTACTGCAGTGCGAACACGCTAAAAAGTGGGTAGTTCCACAATTAGTTCGGGTACTATGAAAAGGTTCCTGTGGTGCAAAAGGCCCTAATGGCTACCAGTGTGATTACCAACATTCTTCAAAATATCTCCTTTTGTGTTCAACAGAGGAAAGTAATTCACACAGGTTTTGAACAACATTAGAAAACGTTAGAAAACGATGACCAAATTTTCTATATATTCAAGGCACAAAATGATCCTGTATTTTAAGAGACTTACAATGGAGGTACTAAATGGGCCACGTAATTAAAAAAATTATCACTTTATAGCAACATGTATATGATTTTACAAAAACAAAACAAAAAGGAACACATTTTTACATGCAGTATGGTTAAAAAAGACAAATCAATTGCAAACAAAACGTTTTCAACAACAAACAACTTAATAAATAAATATAAAAATGTTTCAATAAAATGCAAAACCTTTTAAACACAGAAAGGGGAAAGAGAATGTTTTGCAAGCAAAACATTTTCAAATACAAAAGAAAAGAGTTTGTGAAAAATGTTTTAAAACAAAAAACGTTGAATTTCAAACACAAGAACAAATGTTTACATGCAAAACAGTTAAAAGAGACAATACTTTTGCAAACAAAATGATTTCAACAACAACAACAAAAATTATTTTGCTAACAAAATGTTTTCAAACAAAAAAAAAGTATTTCAAAGATAGATACAGAAAATACAGAAAAGAGATACAGAAAAACTGAAAAAAATCAGTCTAAATTATCAGAATTATTGTCTGTGGTAATCGCTACACAACAAACACCATGAATCGAGCTTGAACTTGTACTGAACCCAGAGCATTCCTTTAACAGTCAGACATTCACCTTTAAAGCCTTTCTAAAGCCAATATGTGCTTTAACTCCTTTTATTTACAGCAGCTCTCCTGGTGCTTTGTGATTTGTTCCTCTGTCTCTGACTCTCAAAGTGTGACATGTTTCAAATTTTCCAGCCGTGGCGTTGCTCTAATCAAAAACGTCATGCACCATTCCATTTTATTTCCAGTCTGCATTGCCCCGTCACCATTATACCTTTTCCACTCTCCTTGCCTTTTCCTCACAACAATAAAATGCACTGGACTATTCTCATAAACGAGCAAGTATACATCTGGGAGGACTATTCTAATTTATGTGAAATTAATTGAGGAAAAGTAGGCTTTTTCATGCTATGCTCATTTAGGAAGGCATAATTAAACTTGCAGGAAAATAATGATGTGGAAAAAGAAATAAATAATGTGGGCAGTCAGCCAGCTCGAGGAACAAAAAAAAAGCAAAACTGAAGGTTGGTGAAAATAAACAAGGGCTTTACGTTGGCTGACAAGGAGACGTGGCTACTAAAGGTCAAGCCCTGTAATCTGCTTTCACAGACCTCAGGAAGAGCTCTGTTCCCAAACAGTGTCGCTAACGTCTTGAAAAGTGTTGAAGTTTGTCCAAAAACGATAGGTATCACCTTTAGGCCTGACACTTTGGCAGGATGACTTCATGGTAAATTTGACACAAATGGCAACCTGCTGAAATGGATGCAAATGAGATGACTTAGTCTGGTCTATTCACTAGCTATCATTAGAAGAATATACTGTATAGATTGCATTAACTACATTTATGATACAAGACATATACTTTCATTGTCTGAAAATATTGTAACCAGGATGTTCTGTCTAGCAACTGCTTCTGCCTTTTATGCTAAATAATAGTAAGTAAAACAGGTACAGCATCAGGTTAAAAAAAGACAAACAAAATGTTCATTTTTAAGTGGACTATCCCTTTAAACCTTAATTTGATCTACATCGTAAGATTTACTCTCTCTCACATGCTGTTCTGTCACCTATCCCATCACCTCAGGAACTGTATCCCCACAAATTGTTTACTTTCCTCTAAAGAGGGGAAAACACACACATTTAGAGAGTGTTATTCTCTCCTAAACACTACATGGCAACACAAATACTATAGTGTCTGTATATACTGCCACTAAATGTCTGCATAAATGGCTAGGAATAGAATTGTTGCTATAAACGCATGAAGCTGACTGCTTCAACTGAGATCTGTGAAATACACCTGCACTAACATCACAGCTCTGAGATTTACACCGTTCATTCTCTAAAGGCGGACTTTGTTTAAAATAAAAAAGAGAGACATTTTCATAATCTGAGATATTATGAAAATGCCCACAGTGACTGAAATTAACTATACAATTGACACCTTTTGTAAAATAATAATAATAATACATAAAAAAATCAATCTGTCAATAAATAAATCAATATATCTATCTATCTAGACACACACACATATATATATATATATATATATATATATAATTTTAATTATTTTAATTATATGCATATTCTAATATATATATATATATATAATTAAATAATACATAATAATTAAAATAATCAAAAATATTTCTGATAGAAAAAAATATTTTATAACATTTAGTGTCATTTTATATTGATGTCAAAATATATCTAAAATATATGTTTTATATGTCAAAAAATAATATTATATTATTTAATATAACATAACATCATATAACATCATATAATATACTAATATATGGATACACAAATAAAAGTAAAAAAAAAATATATAAATAATTTACTAAACATCATATAGAAATGTTTTGTTTATGGTGGCTTTTTAACCCAGCTATACCTTAATATAATATAATATAATATAATATAATATAATATAATATAATATAATATAATATAATATAATATAATATAATATAATATTCTAATATGTGAAAATAAAAGTCATAAATAAAAATCAAAAAGAGAAATTCACTAAACATCATATTAACAATACATTTTTGTTTTGGTGGCTTTTTAGCCCTGCTATATTCTGAATTTATTTGACTCAAGGTTAAAGGCAGGGCTCTGTTTCGTAGCACAACAGGAGGGTTGTATCTGTGGGTATATAAGCTCATTATTGAGCTTAGATTCACATGTCGAATGTTTTGCAACAGAAACAACAGAGAAAAGCAGGGATCCTGTGGCTCACCTTTATTTCAGGTCCTCGGAGTCAAAGGCTTACAGAGATCTTAAGACCTACATGTCACATTTCTGAGAGTAATTTTGACTTAAGAGTGGGGATTTTCTTTCTAAGGGCTGGTAAATATGGAGAGCAGAGGCAGAAGGAGAGAACTGGGCAGATGGATGTCTCTCTATCTGTCTGTTCTGAATTTCACAGCTCCAACAGTAAGCCAACATTAAAATGATAATGACTCATTTCCCCTGAGTTCCCAGAGATACTCCTTCCCTCCAACCAAAGCCCTGAATCTCCTTCTTAATATCCAGCGAGTCATTCTCACTGTGTGAAATGAAACGCTGAGACCGAGGATTAGCATTGCTCCGAGATGAGTGTTATTTAGTCTGTGGCCCACTGCGCTGACCTCAGGCAACACATGCTCCTGCGGCAATAATGCAGTCAGAACGCTATTACATAACATACCACATCTTTCCTTTATTCATCTAGATATGAGCAAGTGGTAAATATTTTCCATGCCTTAAATATTTAATGTCTAAACGCTGCACTGTGTTTATTAGGTTAAAGAACTTTCCCTGGAGATACATAGCAGATTGCCAGCTTACAAACTCCACATGACGTCACACAAAGAGGCATCTACGGAGATGTACACAGTTAATGTTAGACATTCATTATTAATAAAATATCTAATATTATTTCGTATTATTTTCATATGCTTATATTCAGCAAGGATGCATTAAATCTATCAATTGTAACAGTAGAGATATTTTTACTATTACTACATATTTCTATTCTAAATAAATGCTGCTCTTTTGAACTTTTGGTAACACTTTATTATAGGGTCTCTTAACTAGTTGTTTATTAGCATGCATATTACTAGAACATTAACCATTTATTAGTACTAATCAAGCACATATTAATTACTTATTCTACATTACCTTATTCTACATCCCTAATCCTACCCAATACCTAAACATAAAAATGATCTTGCTAACTATTAATAAACAGCAAATTAGAATTTATTGAGGGAAATGTATTGATTGTAGTTAGTAGTGAATAAGTGTTCCCTATTATAAAGTGTTACCTAACCTCCTATTCATCAAAGAATCCTGATAAAAGAAAATGTATATCAGTTTCCACTAACATATTAAGCAGCACAGCTGTTTTCAACATGGATAATAATACATATTTATTGAGCACTAAATCAGCATATTAGAATGATTTCTGAAGGTTCATGTGACACTGACGACTAGAGTAATGATGCTGCAAATTCAGCTTTGATCACAGAAATAAATGACAGTTTAAAATAGAACACAGTTTATTTAATCATAATAATATTTCACAGTATTACAGCTTGTATTGCATTTTTAATCAAACGAATGCAGCCTATAATGAATAGCTTAAGAGCTATCAAGTCAATTTAAGTGAAAAGCTTTTACTGCATATTGATTTAGTCATATGCAAGATGCTGCAAGCAAAACGTTGCAGGTAATTCATCACTATTGTTTTAATTGCATTAATTGAGTAAAAGTACTTCTTAAACACAATATGGCTGGTTATTTCCTCCAAAGACCAGAACTACAGTAACTATTATAGAAATATCCAGACTTTGAATGGATTGAACTAGAAAGCAGCCAGATTATACAAAGCATTCTCTGGCCATTTCCATTGTTCACTTAAATGCCATTGAACCAATACAGAGACCCTCGCTTTACAAAACCGCACAACTGTAATATCTCTAATGCACAGTGACCAAAAAAACTAAAAACTGAATAATCCAAAAAAGATTTTGTTTTATTCATCTCAGCCAGGGACTACAAATCTCACATAGCAACGGCCCTGTTTTACACAGGAGAACTCATGTAGGTAAAGACTGTGACATTAAATCAATAACTTTTAAGAAAGGCTTCGTATTATATGTGCAGTGTTTTTGGATGCACATCATATTTTATGTACAAAAGCAACAAAAAAAAGATCTTGAAAGCAGTCCAAGTGTGGAGATTTGAGATGCATGTATCTGTCTTCATAGTCAATCCTCATTACCAGTGCATACAGTAGCTAACATGTGTACAGAGGACTATATAATGCAAAAAAAGACATGAGATTCAAGAAATACTGTCTTCTAACAGTTGGTTCCTCTTTCACTGGTCTGTCCTTGAGTCTCCCAGGATTAGTTTTGTTCCTTACAAAAGCTTATATTGGCAACTTAATTAGCTGTTTAAAAATGTGCTACTTAGATCTCCTGCTCTGTGTAAATGCTATAATGTACCAGTAACTGCTTTAAAGCTCAAGTGTGTAATTTCTCACTGTTAAAATACGTTCTACTGGAGCTTAATGTGCCGATATGACTAAATGAACTAAAATAACAAATAATTTGCCTCTAAGTATAACACTTGTGTGCCTTAAAATATTTTCTAACTGCTTAGAGAAAAACATTGTTGTGAAAAGAGTATGAGTCAGTTTGTAATATGTACTACATATTCTAAAATAAGCTATGAAGACCACTAAAAATGAAAATAAAAATATTTTGATCTTTAAAGTCACATGAAACCACATTTGTAAAATTGTTTTTTTTTACTACAGTAATATGAAATTTCTAAAAGAAACAAGATATTTAATGATAATCAATGTTTTCCATTGGGGAAAATGATGGGAAAAGAATGGGCATGCAGTCAATGGTGGAGGACAAAAAAATATAAACTAAAAATAAGCAGCCCTTGAACGTCAGACGAAAAATTCAACTATTTCCATGAAAGCATAGAGGTCATAGCGTCTTATTAATCAAGACTTAATTTTAGGTAATAATAGTAATACAAATTGCATGTCCAATGAGAGTTGATTTTAAGACCATTTGATGTGATTTTAAGACTTACTGTGACAGTAAGAACTGTTATGTGACTGTCAACATCACACAAAAAATAGGTTGAGATCTCAAGAAAGTAATAATAATAATTCACTATTGTTATACATGCTATTTTTGTATAATGTTGATAATAAAAATTATTAATCATAATAGTACCATGCCTTTCTAAAACTCAACAAGCACATAACTTCTGTTATGTCGAGATGAGAACAAATACTGTATCTGTCACAGTTTGTCTTCCTCTGCCTTCGTCTCCTCACCCATATTTGATCCGTCCTGTTCCCCATTATTAGTTAATTAGTCTCCGTCTGTATCTTGATTATGTCCCAGGTGTTTCCAGTCATGTCTCCCTATATCTAGTCTGTTCTGCCCCATGTTACTTGTGGATTATTGTTAATGTCATGTGTCAAAGCTGTTTGGATTCCTTACCTGTGTTCCTGTCTCTCCTCCGTTTGTCTCATTAAATACCTCGTTTGTCAGAATCCTCGTCTCCTCGTTCCTGGATCCCCGTGTACCGTGACAGAATAATCCACCATACAAGAGCTACTCATCTTCCTTCACGGCGATGGAGTTCGCCGCCTGCGTCTTCGCCCTTAGCCGGCGGAATCTCTCCTTCATGGAGTTCGCCGGAGAATTCTGCAAGCTCGCCGCGGTGACGGAGGTCCACGACGCGGCAATCCTCCATCTGTTTCGGCTGGGGCAAATTACCAGCGCCCTATGGATCTCCCAGACACCACAGGATTGTGTTGGAGAGAGGGGATCTACCGGTGTCTGGGAAGTTACCGGTCCCGAGTCGAAACCAGCCCACGAGTGTCTCCGCTGGCCCCGCCGAGCTCTTCGTCTTCGCTGGTTCTGCCAAGCTCTTCTTCGCTGGTCCCGCCCAGCTCGTCTCGCTCTCTGCTGGTTCCCGGCGCGCCGCGAGCCCGCGCTTCAGCGCCGCGCGAGCACAGCGCTTCCCGAGCGCCGCGCGAGCCCGCGCTTCCAGCGCCGCCGAGAACCCGCGCTTCCGGCGCCGCCGAGCCCGCGCGCTTCCAGCGCCGCCGAGATCCAGTGGCTGCTCCCCGACAGCGCCCTCCGGTGCCTGCTCCGAGACTGCGCCCTCCAGTGCCTGCTCCGAGGCTGCGCCCTCCAGTGCCTGCACCTCGCCAGTGCCCTCCAGTGCCTGCACCTCGCCAGCGCCCTCCAGTGCCTGCACCTCGCCAGCGCCCTCCAGTGCCTGCTCCGAGGCTGCGCCCAGTGCCTGCACCTCGCCGGTGCCCTCCGGTGCCTGCGCCTCGCCAGTGCCCTCCAGTGCCCGCGCCGCCAGTGCCCTCCAGTGCCTGCACCTCGCCAGTGCCCTCCAGTGCCTGCACCACGCCAGTGCCCTCCAGTGCCTGCACCACGCCAGTGCCCTCCAGTGCCTGCACCACGCCAGTGCCCTCCAGTGCCTGCACCACGCCAGTGCCTCCAGTGCCTGCACCACGCCAGTGCCCTCCAGTGCCTGCACCACGCCAGTGCCCTCCAGTGCCTGCACCTCGACAGCGCCCAGTGCCGGCTCGTAAGTGCGCTTCAATTTCCCGCTGGTTCCGTCCCAGCTTTTCCGGCGCCCGAGTCAGCGGCACCAGCGCCCACGCTGGCTCACGCTGGTCCCGTCCAGCTCTCCAGAGCCCCTGCTGGCCCCGTCCAGCTCTCCATTGCCTCCGCTGGTCCCGTCCCAGCTCACCTTGGCCCACGCTGGTTCCGTCCCAGCTCACCTGGGCCTCCGCTGGTCCCGTCCCAGCTCACCATTGCCTCCGCTGGTCCCGTCCAGCTCTCCAGGGCCTCCGCTGGTCCCGTCCAGCTCACCATTGCCTCCGCTGGTCCCGTCCCAGCTCACCTTGGCCCACGCTGGTCCCGTCCAGCTCACCTGGGCCTCCGCTGGTCCCGTCCAGCTCACCATTGCCTCCGCTGGTCCCGTCCAGCTCACCTTGGCCCACGCTGGTCCCGTAGCTCACCTGGGCCTCCGCTGGTCCCCAGCTCACTTTTCCCTCCGCTGGCCCTGTCCAGCTCGCCTTCCACGGCTCCTGAGCGCCCCCTGGGATGGGGAGCTTCCCCATGAAAATTTTGGGGGCTACCCTCCATGGCCACCCGAGGCACTCCGCTCCTCCATGGCCGCCCGAGCACCCCGCTCCGCCATGGCCTCCTCAGTTCCCGGCCCCTCCGCGGGCCGCCTGATCCGCCATGGCCGCCAGAATCCCCGGATCCGCCATGGCGCCTGATCCGCCGCGCGCCGGAATCCCCGGATCCGCCATGGCCGCGGAATCCCGGATCTGCCATGGCGCGCCGGAATCCCCGGATCCGCCATGGCCGCCTGATCCGCCCGTGGCCGCCTGAGTCCCCGGATCCGCCGTGGGTCCCGGAACGGCACCGCCCTGGAGGTCACCTGTCCGGTCTCCAGGTCCTTGAGGCCTCCAGAGTGCCCACCCCTCCCTTTCGATGTCGTGACGGCGCGGACGCGCTATTGGAAGGGGTAATGTCACAGTTTGTCTTCCTCTGCCTTCGTCTCCTCACCCATATTTGATCCGTCCTGTTCCCCATTATTAGTTAATTAGTCTCCGCCTGTATCTTGATTATGTCCCAGGTGTTTCCAGTCATGTCTCCTATATCTAGTCTGTTCTGCCCCATGTTACTTGTGGATTATTGTTAATGTCATGTGTCAAAGCTGTTTGGATTCCTTACCTGTGTTCCTGTCTCTCCTCCGTTTGTCTCATTAAATACCTCGTTTGTCAGAATCCTCGTCTCCTCGTTCCTGGATCCCCGTGTACCGTGACAGTATCGTTATGTTGATATCACAAGAAATTCACAATTATGACAAAACAAGAAAGAAAAAAATACTAAATAAAGCAGGTACTCTTAGGATTTCATTATGTTTCTGTGGCAAATAACATTATTCATTTTTTTTGAAAGATTGACATTAAAGATTAAGTAATACATTTGTTATCTGCTATGTTGTGAAACTGGTACTTTTGGGGGATTTTTTCCCCACTTTGTTACACTTGTGGTGTTTCCAGCCAAAAATGTATTAAAAGAAAACAAGCTGATAAAAAAAAATGAATCTAATAGCATAGTAAATAAAAAAAAATATTATTATTTTAAATGGCAGTTATTTCTGACTGGGAACATCGGTAAAGGTTTTCAGCGCAGCACAAGGGCTAAAAAGTGACCGTACATGAGAAACATTCAGAAGATCATTACAGCGTTCACCTCTGAGCTGAGCGTCCAGATCCTCACTGTTTTTGCAGAATTGGCACAGCAGGGAGCAATCTACTGGACCCTGCAGAACGAACACTTCCTCGCCGTCGTGTTTTTAAGCAGTGCACGGGCCCTAAGGGAAGTAATGTTTCCTTTTGAAGTCTGCAAAGCCTTCATGTCCTAGATTTCTTTTATTAAAAGCACAGGCTGTACAAAGGACTGTAAGGGGTTTCATTTAGAGGAGTAGTTCTGGCATATGTCACTCGTTCTCCTCAGTCCGCCCCTCACAGAAGACATGTCAATGTGCGTCTGGATTGTTGCTCTCGCTTCAGAATTGACAAGCAAGTCTAATTTTTTTTTTTGTCAGCGGTACTAGTGTAAAACACTCCATCTCTTTGAGATCAAGGAAACAGCATCTTCTTTATCGCATGGAGCATCTGCTAAGCTAATTACAAAGTGATTCCCATACAATGAGCAGACTTTGTTGGCTCAAATGTCTACTTCACCGTCCCTGAAGGAAGAAGCAGACTCCTGGAGTTTCCTGAAACAAAGACAGGTGGGAAATCAGACCTCCTCCTGAATATTAGTGTTTCACAGAGTCAGACATGATGAGAAGAGTATTTATAGATAAAATCATTCACACGACCCCTCAGTTTGCAATGCTTAATCAATTGAGTGGAGGTAAACAGAGCTAATAACTCATGCTGGAAGTCACAGAAACCCATGCAGCACTGATAAATATGATCCTGTCTTACAGTTTCAATACCTACTGTGAGGCATGGTGGGATGGATGAACTATTGTAAGCTGAGAAGCCCCTTTTAGGTCACAAAGTAAGACTAATCTTATCGAATCACCTCACTGACTGGCATTTTAAAATAACAGCTTACTCAAAACTACAGTCTTGCAATTTACTCATCTCCATGTCATTTCAATCCTGTATTATTTCGTTTATTTAGCACAACAACAAAAAAAATATATATACGATCTCAGTAGAACGTAGCGAAATAAATACTTAGAATAAAGCGTGATTAAAGCTTTTTTATTTTATAACATGTCCTTTTGAGAATAATACAGGATTAAAATAAAATAACACTATAAATAATAATCAAAAATAAAAATTTATAAAAAATTCACTAAAAGTAAAAGAATATGATAAAAAGTTGTAAAGGAGGATTTTTCATTTTTATATTCAAAATAAGTATTTCAATTATTTTCCAAATATATTATATTATATTAACAATATATAATAATACAGACTATAACAATAATGTGCTGCAAAAGAGGACAATATTCTTATTTATTTTAATATGATTACATAAAAAAAATCTACTTATATTTTAATAAGAAGGTTAGGGTTAGGGTTAGGGTTTTACAATTTCAATTTTAAATAATCACAAGCCACTTTAATTTTCAAAGACAAAAAACAACCCAGCATGGATATTTGGCAAACATCCTTTTGTTTTTCACTGAAAACCGAGTAATACAGGACTAATAATAAAAAAATTATAATATATAGCATATCATTTAATAACTGTATATTATTAAATTAAATTATATATTCAAAATAATCATTCCAATAAATCTACCAATATTTTACTAGAGTTACGCATTTAAAACTTCCAAATCAGTTTAAAGTTTATAATCACTTCCACTCTCATCAAAAAAAAGTATATTCAACTATACATTTAGTAATTTAATACACTGTTTCTCTGAAGAAGAAAAAAAGAGAGAATAATGCAGAAATATAATGACATAAGTTATTAAAAGATGACCATTTTCATTTTAGGTCAAACTATTCCAAAGGCAATTAATTAAAGGCAAACTAAAAGCTGTGTCACTTTTATAACCGATGCTGGCAGAAAAACACAGTTTCTTGAATATAAGTTCATTTATGAGGCACATCTTCCACACTTCAATGATTTAGACCATAAAGGCTCATCCCAGAGCAATCCATAATAATCCTGAGTTCAGCTTAACAGTCATAACAATATTGCCTGACTGCCCATTGCAGTATAATGTTATTGCACACAAGCTCCCGCTGCTTGAATGAGAATACAGCTTTATGTGTCATGTTCAATATCGTCTCAATGGCTCCTCAAGGCAACTGCAGGTGTAAAAGTTGCATTAGCATCAGCTGTCTCTATAATTGCCTCATAGGAGATCAAAATACAGATATGACCAAGTTTATTACCCAGATGGAAGGAAGTGTTAGATGTTCAGTTAAGAAATACAGCTGTGTTATAGAGCTGTGACTATAATGTATGTGTTGCCTAAACCTATTCAGAGCTCATTTATTAGGCTACTGTTATTCAATTATGACTATTTGGACAACCCTCTTTTACTGAAATGAAGAAGTGTGGGTGAGTGAATCTTACGAATCATTTCCAGGCCATATTTCACAACCCCCCAAAAATAAGAAAAAACTTTGCACAGCCAGTTTATTAGGGGGTGGGGGGGGGGTTAAGAATATTATTTGGAGAATTAAAAACAAAGTATCTATTAATATTTTTAGTATTTTTATATTATTGTGTTTATAATATGTCAATTATAAAAAAAACGAAATTTCTATTATTTTAAGTTTTATTCTAGTTCACTTTGAATTTGTAATGATGATTCCCATTAGAATCTTATTATTTTAAAGCATTTGTATTCTTGTATTGCAGTAAAAAGTGCTGAATTTTTATTTGTATTTATTTAAATCAGCAAATATTAAGATTCAGTACACATACAGTCATTATTAATACAAACTTTTCCATTTTATAAAATGTTAAATATAAATATTATTTCAATATATAAATGATATTTAGTATTTATGGACATTTACTAAAAATAAAAATTTTCAACACTTAAAATAAAATTTAACTGAAACAAAAAATGAATAACAAATATATTTGTTTAATTAAATTATGAAATATTTAATATTTATGGCTTAGAGAGTGTTATTCTCTCCTAAACACTACATGTCAACTCAAACACTATAGTGTCTGTATATACTGCCACTAAATGTCTGCATAAATGCCTAGGAATAGAATTGTTGCTATAAACGCGTTAATAAATTAAGTAAAACTTTTTTCATTACATGAAAAATAAAATAAACGTTTACAAAATAAAATATATATATTTTTTAAACGTATTCTATTTCACCTGGTTGGCAAAGCAATATTTCTCATTTTTATTTACTTTAACTTGAAGAACTAAAATGAAAAAAAATATATACTTTTTAGACATCTTTACCAAAAACGAATAAAAATCCACAACAAAATTACTAAAAATACACCTACAATTAAACTGTAAAATAAAATATTAAAAATAAATAACTGAAATATTATCTCAATGATACAAAAATAACACTGACTTGATTCAAATAATTATTAGAAGTTATTAATTATTAGTAAATTATGTTGCGTTTCAGTTGTGCAGAGTGGCTCCACCCACTGTGGAACCACACAGGTCCAAAATGCTGCTTCTCATAACTGTAGTTTCAAAATAATGCAATATTAATACATTTTCGATACAAAATAATCTCATAATGCTAAATTTCTCAAAGGATCCTAAAAATGCTTAATCTTCCTTAAGCAAAATATAATTTTGGAATTTAAGTTGAAATACGACCATGACATGCTCTTGACAAGCATCGTGAGATTTCCAGTGGATACCCTCGTCCCGTTTCCCTCCGCTCGGATGCATAAACACAAACACAAATGCATTAGACTGGAGATGTGAAGGGATTGGGAAGAGTGAATAACCCCAGAAGAAACTCTCCACACATCTGCTGAGAGCTGAGACACACAGTCACTCCAGAGCGGGTGAAAAGTTCACTCCGTCTGAGAAAACAACACAGGAGAAGGTCAGAGCACAGCACATCATGTGAACCACAGAACAGCCTGGGAGTATTATGACAGTTTGGGCTGTTTTGCATGTATTTTTCCCCATTAATTAGTGCCTTCGGATTAATTATCTTTACTGATGTAATCTTAATTGAATACTTAACGCATGACATAGATGTGTGTTAATATTAGACATTACCACTTGTCATATTACATTAAAAAGTTAATGCAAGCCTTATTAGCAAACGTCAATGAGATCAGCATACTTTTAATACTTTTGTGAGCATGCCTTAAATGAATGCATCCTTTGCTAAGAGGATGTTATTGAAGGATAGCACAGTGTCAACTATATTTAACATGTCATCAAGATAGCGACCCATAAGTAAGGAAATAATCTGAATTATAACAAAGGTTGTTTAATTAGATGTCTTAAAAGTACAGTAGCACAAAAGAAGAAATGAGAAATATGGAAGGAAACAGTGGTAGCACATTTTTAAAAGGGTATTAGTGACTGGAGATGTAATTTTTGGTAAACTGGCATAACCAGACAGACTCTGCTTTATGTTCTTCAGTGTGCTCTTTCTGGACTATAATTTACGAGTTAGTCCTAGACTGAAGGACAGGACGTGGGGGAGACGGATCGCTGCCAAATTTAGTGATGAGTCAAGACAGCTCTCAGTGATTTGCTGGCACTGTACATGAAGAAGAGAGATACAACTCAAGTACTCTGTCAGCGTCCAAAATAGAGTGAACATCACTGGATTAACAACTCGTTTTTCAGTTCGGTTCTATACACACCCAAAACCTAATGGAAAAGTAATGAAAGACTAAACATGTAAACAATAATAAAACAAATAACAACAATAATAATAATAATAGTGATAATAATAATGATGATAAGTAATAATTCATTTTGATTATTACTATTATTATATATAATTATATGCACATGCATTTACAATGATAACACCAATAATAATAACTTATGAAGATATAAATATGAAAATGAAAATAGTTAAATCAAGTTAATAACCAAAAAATATATATATATAATAACAATAATAATAATAAATAGTTAATTAAGTCATTCATTAATCAAAAATACAAATAATAAAGACATAAAAATAAAAAATTATATAGTCGTTATATTGTTATTAATATCATAGTGAATTGTCCAGCATTTCATTTTTGTTTAACACTATATTATATTATATTTTTATTTGCTTGTTATATAAATATAAAAAATTCTGCAAAATGTATACACTTACATATTCATTCATACACTTACATATTAATTCTTCTTGACAAAAGATTGAATTAAATACTAATAAATAAATAAATCATGTTTGTAAATTTTACAAACTTTACAAATTTTTTCTCATCTGAGAAATTCATACCTGAAGAACCACTTAATTTTAAAGTATGCATTTTTAAAGTCCAAATTCACCACAAACCCAACAACTGCTAAAGATAATGCTAGAACCTTGCCAAACCATTCACACACATTCACACGCGTCTTTGTGTTTCTAAATTGGGTAATTTTCCCTTTAAAGCCACTTTTGGTAATATCTAATCAATGATTTACTTGTCAGCCGCAGTAATGCAAATATTGGTGTGTGTGTGTGTGTGTGTGTGTGTGTTTAACTTTTGTGATTAATTCCATTAATCACCAAGTGCATCAAGAAATTAATTCAGTTAGCCTAAATATTTGAATCGATTGACAGTCCTAATTATAACAGTTCCTCACACAAACAGACATAACTGCTGGAGGGGATGGATGTGTTTGGGTGTGCAGACACACACATCAGAGCCAGATGATAGGGTGTCATCTCCACTCACCCAAACTGCACTCGCAGTAATTACATTGAGAGAGTAGCTCCCCGCCTCCCTCTCACCCTTTAAATCATTCAGTACATTCACCTGCTGAACCTCCGAGTGCAAGAGCAGGAAATCTCCACACTCGCCTTGTTATGCCGTTTCCTTCATTCACAGAGACGTACAAATGTCTTGTACAAAAACACAACTGCATACTGCATGCATTTACATCTGTGAAAGGAAAAGAGGACAGGAAATCAATGCAATGTTTTTTAATTAATACAAAATAAAAACACACTCTTTCTTCCAGCAGTTCGAACAAACTAATGTGAACTACAAATGCAAACCAGAGCTTTTATTGGCTAAACTCAAGCTCTACATAAATTCAGCCGGATAAGTTTAGTGTAGACAGCAAGACATTTTATAATAATTCATTAGAACCATAAAAAAACTGTAAATAACCAGAGACTTTATGACACAGTTTTCTGGGTGAATGCATTTCACTGGTGTGGTGTAAACTTTTGTAGCGTTTTATTATCCTAAAGTCCACTTATAAAGTTAGTCAAGGTTTTTTTTTTCACCAAAACAGTGTTAATGTGACATTTTAACGTGTAGTCACTCACTTAAAAAAAAAAATGTTTAAAGTCTAAAAGCATTCAGTGCGTTATAGAAAGCAAAAAAAAACATTTTTTATATTAATAAGATATAAGATATAGTTAAGTAATATCAGTCAAGATAGAGTGCAGTTTTTCTGAATATTGTGAGCATGATTGCAAATTTGCAAATTATATTAATTGTATACAACAATTCAAAAAACAAGTTAATACTGAGTGAGTAACATATTAAGACATTTTTTTTCCTATAGTAGGCAACATTTGAAGTGGATCAAAACCTTTCATCTAAGTTTGAATTATACTTATTAAAATCCCCAAAATATTGAGTTATAATTTGTCAATATCGCACACCCCTAGCAAGGACACATTACATTTACATTTAGTCATTTAGCAGACGCTTTTATCCAAAGCGACTTACAATTGGGGAGTACATAAAGCGATTAATCTTGAAGAGGCAAACATACAGAGGAAGTGCCAATAACACCAAGTCTCAGGCATTGTTCAAATAAGTACATGCTAGCAAGGGAAGGAGAGAAAGATAAAGAGAAAGATGAAGATTTTGAAAAAGTGAAAGATGTTTTTTTTTTTTTTTTAAGTAGTCAAGTAGAGTTGAAAGAGATGAGTTTTCAGTTGTTACTTGAAATTTGACAGGGATCCAGCATTCCGGATGGGGGTGGGAAGATCATTCCACCGGCCAGGAACGGTGAAAGAGAATGTTCTGGAGAGTGATTTTGAGCCTCTCTGTGATGGTACCACGAGGCGTCGCTCACTAGCAGATCTCAGACTTCTGGAGGGGATGTAAATTCGTAATAGTGAGTGGAAGTAGGAGGGTGCTGAGCCTGTGGTTGTTCTATATGCAAGCATCAGTGTCTTGAACTGGATGCGAGCTGCAACTGGTAGCCAGTGCAAGGAGACAAAGAGAGGTGTAACATGGGCTCTTTTGGGCTCGTTGAAGACCGTTTGGGCTCGTTGAAAACATTAAACTGCTCAGCAGGGACAGAAAATATATTTATAATGTTAAAAAAAATACTTCTGTTTCAAATAATTGCATTTTTCTAATTTTATTCATGATAAAGTCAGTTTTGCAATCACAGGAATAAATACAATTTTAAAATATTATATTAAATAGAAAGCAGCATCCCAAATGTGTGATAATATTTCACATTACAGTTTTTTTACTGTAATTTTTATCAAATAAACACAGCCTTGTTGAGCATAGAAGTTCTTCAAAAACATTTTAATAATATTTTGTCGACCACAAACTTATGAACGGCAGTTTATATTTAAATAACCATCTCTCTAAAACTTTTTAATAAAACATGCCATTTTAGCAACGTACATTTAAGAACATATGCAAATGTCTGCTGTTTTGATTGGCTATCTTCCCTACAGCGGCATAGATCACACTGTCTTTCATCAGGGCAGGCCAAATTGAATATGCAACACTGAATATGATTGATAAGAAAAGTGGGTGGTCATATGCTAATGTGTTTGTCCCTGTGATGCCACGACCATGAAGATTTCAAAATTACCCAATTTTGCAGCTTAGTTTCCATAAATTAAATTCTACATAGTACATTTATTTCAAAAAAGCAAAAAATGTGATTGATTTATACAGGAAAGCTATCATATATCCATGAATGTCTGTGATTAAACGTAACAGAGATACTGGCCCGGCAGATGAACTAGTCTTAAATAAATCAACTCATTTGAATGCATTAGCATTTCTCATCTCCAAGATAAGGGCAAAACGCACTCGCTTACTTTGGTTCAGTAGCTTATGTAAATACACTTAGGCGGTGATACAGACTATCGGTTTGCTTTTTTCATCGCATCGAGGACTCCGTGGGGAGAAATGGGAAGGTCTTAGGTGTCTCTGAATCTATGAGATTGTGAGAGGGTGTACAGACACAGTTCATTAGCTGGCTACTTTCATCTTGAATCAAATTTTTCTGTCAAACTATTAGATGAGATTAAGCGGCCGAGCCATTACGTGGCAGAGCGCGGCAATACCTTTCCATTTAACACGTCAGTGACTTTCAATTGGGAGCTGCCGTGCTGAAATGGAGAAAAGTTACAGTGAAAGTTGATGAGTGATTGGGCCATTAGAATCTTTCAGCTTCTTGCGGTGTATGAAACAAATCAACAGATTATTGAGGCTGGAGTGTTTAAATAGATGCATTCTTTACTTTAATGAACTTATGTTCATTAAATTATGTTTATGTTTTATGTTTTATGTCATTATGTTTAATGAACTTATTGTTTATATTGACATAGATCAACACTCAGTCCAACGCCACCGATTTTTCTGCTAGATCATTGTTTCGTTTGACACTCGGACCTTTGCACTGAATCCACTGCACAAACTGATGTGTATAATCCATCCAATCTGATATAGCCATTTTAATAGGCTAGACTGTATATATTAAGTATCAAAATGCAAAAATGAACTCAGCTAACCTTTATCTTGTTGGCATTAACAAGTGTTGAAGGTAACTAACTATTTATACAACATTTTTTTTTATCCAAAGTTAACGAGCCAGTAAAATATTGTAATTAATTTACAGTGACCAAATATAAAACCGTGAGCATTTTTTATATAATGTCACCATAATTGAGATCCCTCTTGTCTTGTGCTGGATTAATCCAGTCCTAACAGCCAGGGGCAGACTTAATGAATTGGGGGCCCCAGGCAAATATAAGAATGGGACCCTATACATTTGCACACATTTACCAAGACCAACCCTGAGGTTTCTTTTTATCATGGTGCTTGCTGCTGCACAATGGTACCCCATAGTTGAGTCCAATGTTTCTAAATTTTTCTTTAATGTCTTTACATTGTTCATGTACATGATGTAGTGGGATTCTTTCATTTACATTTACATTTATTCATTTAGCAGACACTTTTATTCTTTCATGTTGTAGACCACGAAATAGCAATTGATTTACCGTTGAGATACAAGTTTTAACAAAAAACTAAATACATTATAAAATGATAAGCCTCACAATTGAACCTTTAAAAAAAATTTTTAAGAAAAGGGATGAATTAAAAGTATAAATTATTATATTATTTAAAACGGGTTTATGTAGGTGGATTTTCTCATTGGTCTGAGCGGTTTTCCCGGTAACAGCTGTAAACAAAGCAGTGCTCAGCTCATAAATTATACTTTATCAAGTAAAATGAAAATGCCATCAAAACTTTTCTGAAGACAATCAGTTCCCTTGGTGGTTCATTCTTATAAAAACTTGAATTAGTGAGAATGAGAAAAGTGTGAATAAATATAGCCTATTTTGACGAGGAAAGTCCACTGATGAGTTACCAGCTTAAGCCTACATTTAATTTTAGTCTTAATTACAGTTACATTTAATTAAAACTTAGGGCTGTCAATTGATGAAAATATTTAAATCGTGATTAATCGCATGATTGGCATGAGTTAACTTGCAAATAATCGCAACTTAATCGCACAATTTATCTGCTCTAAATGTACCTTAAATTAATACTTTTCAAGTTTTTAAAACTCTAATCAACATGGCATGTAAAAATATGTGTTGTGCAATATGTGTTTATTATTAGTGAAACCAAAGTTAACATAGAGCATGAAGAGTAGACATGTTTCAAAGGTCATAAATGTTTTTCAAATAACTTGTTCATGTCTATTAGACACATGAAAAAAGAAATACCAGGTTCCCATTACTTCTCTTTCTTTGCACTGAGCAATTTACCGACACAAACCTGTTTAAATGTTTTGCTGGACAGGGCAGCTCACTTCTTCTGAACATGCAGAATGTACATGTATTATTTATTATTACAGTTGTTTGCCTCTCTGTGCTACAAATTGTATTTTGATGCAGCTAAATTCTCAATAAAACTGTTTTCATTTATATACAGTGGGTACGGAAAGTATTCAGACCCCCTTAAATTTTTCACTCTTTGTTATATTGCAGCCATTTGCTAAAATCATTTAAGTTCATTTTTTTTCCTCATTAATGCACACACAGCACCCCATATTGACAGAAAAACACAGAATTGTTGACATTTTTGCAGATTTATTAAAAAAGAAAAACTGAAATATCACATGGTCCCAGAGGTGGAAAGAGTACAAAAATATTGTACTCAAGTAAAAGTACCATTACATTACTGAAATTTTACTTAACTACAAGTAAAAGTACCAGTCTAAAAATCTACTCAAGTAAAAGTAAAAAGTAGCTCATTTAAAATTTACTCTGAGTAAAAGTACTTAGTTACATTTTAACAATGGGAGGGAAAATGGATAGACCAAAGGTGTCAAACTCAGTACCTGGAGGGCCACAGCCCTACACAGTGTAGATATTACCCTAATTAAACACATCTGATACAGCTAAACTAATCATTTAGGCTTATTTGAAAACTACATGGTGTGTTGGAGCAGGGTTGGAAATAAACTCTTTAGGGCTGTGGCCCTCCAGGAACTGAGTTTGACACACCTGGGATATGGGCCTATAAATCTCAAACTAGGTGTTTTTAATTAAATGAATCGGTTAATTAGAATAATAAGACATTTGGGCTGTTACCAGGCAAATTAAATCAGTATCAACAAAATGCATCTTTGCAATGCAGAGGAAACGCAGAAGCTTCATCTGAAGTGGCGTAGATGTATTACACACTGACATGAATGCATTTAGCCTGCAGTTACAAATGCAGAAATACTGTTTTGATAAATAAGACATAAAATGTGACCCTGAACCAGAAAACCAATTTCCTAAATTGCGATTTATACATCATCTGAAAGCTGAATAAATCATATTTCCATTGATGTATTGTTTGTTATGATCGGACAATATTTTAAAATCTGGAATCTGAGGATGCAAAAAATCCAAATATTGAGAAAATCTCCTTTAAAGTTGTTCAAATTAAGCTTTTAGTTTTGATATATTTACAGTAGGAAATTTACTAAATACATTAATGGAACATGATCTTTACTTAATATGCTAATGATTTTTGGCATAAAATAAAAATGTATAATTTTAACCCATACAATATATTGTTGGCTATTGCTACAAATATACCCCAGTGATTTAAGACTGGTTTTGTGCTCCATGCCAGGGTCACAAATGTTAAATAGTCATTTGAAATTAAAAATAAATAAATCAAAAGATACTTTAAATGTTAAATTAGAACCACCAGTAGGTGTCAGCAAGTCACTCATAAGAGAGTCATTGCGATTGAACAGAATCATTTAAACGGTTAATTCATTCAGGAACAAAACACGTCATTGCTCAGAGTCAGAGACGCAAAACTGTGTTTGGAAATATTTTTGTTGTCGAAATAGAGCAAAACAGGCAATGTGTCTAAAACGTAAGTCTCTTAATTAACTTCTTGTTTTTTAACTGTGTAAAAGAAAACTACAGGCCGATGTAATCATGGTGATTTTTGAGAAAACGGCATTCTTCATGTGATGTTGACTTACTATATTAAATTATATAAATATATACATTTTCTGCTTCTATATCTTCAATTTTGTGATCATTCAACGCATTTTAACAGACTGAATCACGCAGTGAAAGAAAGCACTCCAGATGCACGCGGATTAGTCTAATAACGTTACTAGATTTCACGGCACACTGTTTAGAGTGATTTGTTCGTTTTTTGGCAAAATACTGATAATGTCAAATCGCACATCGTTAAAACAACAATTATTATATTATCTCAGATGATATTGCACACCCTGCACCACTGGCTTTTTGGCTCATTTGTGCAAAACCTTTTGCTAAACCGTCAAAGCTTCATTTTAACCACCAATGCAACGATGCAAGTATTTACCTTATCTCCACATGCTTGCGAAGGGTGATGTCGATATATTTATAAGCTGCTAGTTCGGTCTCCCGAGGCAAACACAACTAACACTGCATAATAGAGCATGAATATGGCCAGGGGTTCACTTCATTTCCTTCGAGTTCAACTTCAGCAGAGTACGACGGGGTCTGGTCTTCAGCTGGGTCTGCATCATTAACGCCTGTCTTGTTCGTCTGCATCTTTCTTGTGATTTTAGCGCCAGTTTCTTCTTCTGCCCATTATTTGCTGCAGTTGTTTCCACGGAGCGATTTTTTTTTACTCAGTAACGAATGAGTTTTAAAATGTAGCGAAGTACAATACTTCCCACAAAATATACTTAAGTAAAAGTAAAATTACAGATTAAAAATATTACTTAAAAAAGTACAAGTACACAAAAAAGCTACTCAATTACAGTAACGCGAGTAAATGTAATTCGTTACTTTCCACCTCTGCATGGTCCTAAGTATTCAGACCCTTTGCTCAGTATTTAGTAGAAGCACCCTTTTGATTTAATACAGCCACGAGTCTTTTTGGGAAAGATGCAACAAGTTTTTCACACCTGGATTTGGGGATCCTCTGCCATTCCTCCTTGTAGATCCTCTCCAGTTCTGTCAGGTTGGATGGTAAACGTTGGTGGACAGCCATTTTTAGGTCTCTTCAGAGATGTTCAATTGGGTTTAAGTCAGGGCTCTGGCTGGGCCATTCAAGAACAGTCACGGAGTTGTTGTGAAGCCACTCCTTCGTTATTTTAGCTGTGTGCTTAGGGCCATTGTCTTGTTGGAAGGTAAACCTCGCCCAGTCTGAGGTCCTGAGCACTCTGGAGAAGGTTTTCGTCCAGGATATCCCTGTACTTGGCCGCATTCATCTTTCCCTCGATTGCAACCAGTCGCCCTGTCCCTACAGCTGAAAACACCCCACAGCATGATGCTGCCACCGCCATGCTTCACTGTTGGGACTGTATTGGACAGGTGATGAGCAGTGCCTGGTTTTCCACACATACCGCTTAGAATTAAGGCCAAAGTTATATCTTGGTCTCATCAGACCAGAGAATCTTATTTGTCACCATCTTGGAGTCCTTCAGGTGTTTTTTCATGTGTCTTGCACTGAGGAGAGGCTTCCGTCGGGCCACTCTGCCATAAAGCCCCGACTGGTGGAGGGCTGCAGTGATGGTTGACTTTCTACAACTTTCTCCCATCTCTCGAATGCATCTCTGGAGCTCAGCCACAGTGATCTTTGGGTTCTTCTTTACCTCTCTCACCAAGGCTCTTCTCCCCCGATAGCTCAGTTTGACCGGACGGCCAGCTCTAGGAAGGGTTCTGGTCGTCCCAAACGTCTTCCATTTAAGGATTATGGAGGCCACTGTGCTCTTAGGAACCTTAAGTGCAGCAGACATTTTTTTGTAACCTTGGCCAGATCTGTGCCTTGCCACAATTTTGTCTCTGAGCTCTTCAGGCAGTTCCTTTGACCTCATGATTCTCATTTGCTCTGACATGCACTGTGAGCTGTAAGGTCTTATATAGACAGGTGTGTGGCTTTCCTAATCAAGTCCAATCAGTATAATCAAACACAGCTGGACTCAAATGAAGGTGTAGAACCATCTCAAGGATGATCAGAAGAAATGGACAGCACCTGAGTTAAATATATGAGTGTCACAGCAAAGGGTCTGAATACTTAGGACCATGTGATATTTCAGTTTTTCTTTTTTAATAAATCTGCAAAAATGTCAACAATTCTGCGTTTTTCTGTCAATATGGGGTGCTGTGTGTGCATTAATGAGGAAAAAAAAAGAACTTAAATGATTTTAGCAAATGGCAGCAATATAACAATGAGTGAAAAATGTAAGGGGGTCTGAATACTTTCCGTACCCACTGTATATTTGACTGTTTCTGCAGACAACGGGATGAATATTAAATAGTGACAGAAACGCGACCCTTTAAGACTAGTCAACATAACCAGCTCTCCCTTCCAAGGTGTTAATCTGCACAAAAATCTGATTTATTTATAAATGTATAATTGAGCCGTCGTCTGATAAAATCAAATAGGCTACACATAAGATAAAGACAATAGCTGTGCTGTGATGTCAGCTATACTTGCATGTAAAATTACAGAAGCAATGTATCTGTGTTTAATTGAAAGTGCAGCTCCTTTCAGCCGTGCGTGGAACAGAACAGATGCAGAGAGACAGGTGCGCGCGCGCGCTGGGAAAGAGAGACCTCGTGCTTGCGGCAGTCAGCTTCAGATGCATTATATTTATGTCTGCCACAAGCAGGATACACAAGAAGCATGTTCAACTCGGACACGCAGATGGTTGTTGTGGTAATAAACACGGTAAACAGCAACCGTGTCTGTGCTTAATGCGCATTTATATATGAAAAGCATTTTAGGGAGCCCTTGGCATTTGGGGGCCCAAGGCAGTCGCCTACCTTTGCCTTATGGGTAAGTCCGGCCCTGCTAAGAGCTACCGTATATATACGCACACATGTATGTAAAAAGTGTCCCATTCCGGGACCCACGGCGGAACAGGGGGCTCGGGTACAGGGACTCGGCAGCCATGGAGGAGCAGGGGATTCAGGAGGCTAGGGCGGGACCTCCTCCGAGGCTGCGGCTCAAGCCCCGCACCGGACTCTCTGACTGGAGCCTTACCAGGCGCTCTGGAGGCCTCCAGGGACAGGGTGACCGGAGCGAAGGCCTCCAGGCCATGAAGTCCAGAGCTGGTGACTTTGACAGTTGACTGAGACTGTCTGTGTGTCTATCTATCTATCTATCTATCTATCTATCTATCTATCTATCTATCTATCTATCTATCTATCTATCTATCTATCTAACTGTCTGTGCAATGCATTCATTTAATTTCATTTCATTATGAATTAAACATTTTGCATTTGGTGAACTTGCAAAATTAAATTGGCAAAGTGAAAGTGCTACTGGGAATAATTATTAAGACAAAATCTTAAATCTAAAGTTTCAACAAGGAAGTACAGTTTCAGTTTCCCAGATGCTGGTTTGAATTATAGACTGATGCACTAATGAGGCCACACATGAGATCATCTGGTCTTCCTCCTCAGCTTGTAAGTCTGCATGTGGGAGTAGTAAAAGCCTGATAAACGAGGAACCAGGTTAGCAGAAAAGAGCAGAACGCTTGGGGTGCCGTCGTCAGCAGGAGCGCCATCATTTGTCAGCATTAGTGTAGTATTAGCTGACATCTCTCCAAGCAGGGAAACACTTAAGATGCCAGCCCCTCTCAGAAAGTCATACTAAAGAGCTGGCCTTCACAGTCCTACATCTACCTTTAGCTTCACTGGACAGCATGCATGGTTTTCAGTTTTTAGCAGAAATAACAGAGGTGTCGTTAGCAGGAATTACACTGTTGTGTTTTTCTTCATAGATATGCCAGGTTACAGAAGGCAGGAGTGAAAACAGTGTCAGGCCCCTGTTTATATCTGCCAGAGATGACAAAAGTACACACATCCTTTACTCAAATAGAAGTATAGATACTAATGTTTAAAAATGCTCTGGTAAAAGTAGAAGTACTGACTACACTTGTTTACTCAAGTTAAAGTAAATAAGTATGGGCTCTGACATGTACTTAAGTAAAAAGTACCCGTTACTACAAACTGTTTTAGTGTCACGCTGGTAACTGGACCTCGCGTCATATTGACACATTAATACAAATTAACATTTAATATAGTTAGCTAATGAATGTGCCATGGCTGAAAAACCACCATGTATATAACAGGGCAGGACTGGGACAACATTTCAGGCAAGGAAATCTCACACTCATCCAGGCCATCCCATACACCCACAACAAATTCTGAAACAACGGATAACCGTTTTATTTTTTGTATGGCCATCACATAAAAAAAAGTTTTAAAACCTTAGGCTGGGGCCATGCAAAATAATTAAAGGTGCTCCAATAAACTGCACCTTCACCCTTCCATTTCCTCTTCAGTCTCTTCATTTTCTATGATATCTCTCTACATCTCACTTTGTGTGTGTTTAATTTTCCTGTACCGGTCACTTTTCCATCAGCCATCTACTGTTATGAACAGAACTGTCTCCACCGTGTTGCAAAACAACCACCTCATTGTATTCTGTTTGCAATAACAATTTTATTTTAGTTCAATTTAAAGTATCACATTACAACCATGTGTTGTTGTTCTATCTTATGACTTATTTTACATTTAACGAAACTATACTTTCTAAATTGCCTAAATGTCAAAATTAGTACAATAATAATAATATCATGATAATATCTTTAAATAAAAATCCTAATACTGTACATGTTATTGCATTATCATGAGTCATATTTTTCTCTTACCAAAATTAACCATGGTTCCCTATCTGTCGGTCACTACGAGTTATGTCGTGACGACATAGGGATTTACCTGGAAGCCCCGAACATCTCTGACTAGAGAAAACGCCAATGAAATTGGCTAGTGGATTTGCATACCTGAGCCACTCCCGTGCATACGGGTATAAAAGGGCAACAGGTGCATCCACTCATTAGATTTTTGCTTCGAGTGGATGAGAAGAGTGCTGATCTCCACAAAGCCGCTCATCTTTGTTTTGTTCCCGGTTGGCGTAACGGTGCGATCAGCGGAGTCCCTCTCATCAGCGATTCCCTGGGCACTTCAACTGAGAGAGCAAATTCTAAAGAGCAAATCAATCACGGACGATCGCGTCTTTTCAAGATGCCGTTTCGTCCGTGTCCTTCTGGTTGCGGTCGTTTTCTGTCTGCGGATGACGGACACGATCGTTGTCTTCAGTGTCTGGGCCGCCGACACGCTGAAGCTGCGTTCGTGGATGACTCATGCGTCTGTTGTGGGCGTATGAGCATGATTTCGCTGCGATCTCGCCTTTCCTTTATGAAAGGATTGGCACCCTCTGCCGCCACCCGTGCTGATCTCTCTGGCTCGAGCAGAGGATCGCCGGCTGACGCTCTGGGAGATCTGAGGGTTACTGTAAGAGCCTCTCCGCTGGGCACGCCCCCACGGACCTCTTACTCCTCACGCAGCGAACATCCCGTCCGGTTCCCGGGTGATTTCGCTGGTCTGTCCCACGGGGCGCCCAGCATTTCATTCGGTGCGCCATCTGTAGATAGGATGTCGATCGCAGCATCGGGGGATGGGTTCACGTCCTCTGAGGATGAAGGTGCGGTGGGGCTGCCCCCCTCGGGTGTTGTCGCCACCGCCGCACCGGACCCAGAGCTGACGGCCATGCTTGCCCGGGCAGCCGTGAGCATCGGGCTGGAGGTCAACAGACCGCCCAGTCCCGAGCCCTCGCGGCTGGACGATTGGTTTCTCGGAGCGGGCGCGGCTCACAACCGCGCCCTGCCCCGGTGCCTTTCTTCCCGGAGGTGCATGAGGAGCTGACGAGTTCGTGGATGGCCCCTTTCACGGCCAGAAGCCGCTCGTCCGCCTCCTCCGTCCTCACTACCCTCGATGGCGGAGTGGCCAGGGGGTACGCGGGCATTCCCCAGGTGGAGAGAGCGGTCGCGGTGCACTTGTGCCCACGAAACGCCGCCACTTGGAGGAACCGTCGCGTCTCCCGCCCAAGGCCTGTAGCTGACAGCCGCTCTCGCGCCAAAGCTTACAGTGCTGCGGGCCAGGCAGCCTCCGCCCTGCACGCCATGGCTATCCTGCAGGTTCACCAAGCCAAGGCGCTCAAACAGGTGCACGAGGGTAGTACCGACCCGGGGTTGATGCAGAAGCTGCGCACGGCGACTGACTTCGCTCTACGAGCGACGAAAGTCACGGCGCGGTCCCTTTGGGAAGGCGATGTCCACCATGGTGGTCCAGGAGCGCCATCTCTGGCTCAACCTGGCAGAGATGAAGGACATCGACAAGGCACGCTTTCTCGACGCCCCCATCTCCCAGGGAGGGCTGTTCGGCGACACCGTCGAGGGCTTCGCCCAGCAGTTCTCGGCGGTACAGCAGCAGACCGAGGCGATCCAGCACATCCTGCCCCGGCGTGATGCACCATCCACCGCTGCCCCCGGGGCCAGGCCTCAGTCTGCCCGTCGCCGTGGGCGCCCTCCTGCGTCCTCCAGAGCCGCTCCGCCCCAGGCCGAATCGACACATAGGCCGGTGCGTCGAGCCTCTCGCAGGAGAGCGGCGCCCCCCGCGTCCCAGCCAGGCCCCAAGTCGTCCAGGAAGTCGACGAAGCGGCCCTGACGCGGGCAACCCGGAGATGTTGGAGTTTGCTCTTTCTCAGGAGACGGCGAGAACAGCGCCGCTCCTTCCCCCGGTGGAGGGCCGTTTCACTGTTTCGTTTTGTTTCTGTTCCGCCGCTGGTCCAAGGGCCCACCTTCTCAAAGAAAGAGCAATTTCCTTTTCCTCCGGGTTCTCAGGTCCATGGGACGACAGTGTGCGACGCCCTGCCTCCTCACTCTCGCCCACGACCCATTTGCCAGTAGCCAAGAGAGTACGGTTCGGGGACGACATTCCTCCCCACGCACCTCTGGCCAGTCCCGTTCGGGACCAGGGAGTTCGGTGAGGATGCCTCAGAACGCACCGCCTTCTGTGCCATCCACCCCTACTCCCTTCGCTGCACCACCACAGGTACGTCGATTGTGCCGTTGGAGCCGCTTGCACATCGTCTGGGCGTGGCTCACGCTGCCCAGCCTGTCTCGCTGGCTCACGCCACACCGACTCGGCCACGCCGATTCAGTTCGCCAGGCGACCTCCCAAGTTCAACGGCGTTCTCGAGACGCCGGTGGCAGTCCGGAACGCCTGTCTTGCGCGAGGAGATTGCTGTCCTCCTGGCAAAGGATGCAATCGAGCAACTCTGGACAGGGCCCCGACTGCTTTGGCACATCAACTGCCTGGAGCTGTGGGCAGTGCATTTAGCCTGCGGCAGTTCCGCCACTGCTGTTGGGCAAGCGCGTTGCTAGTCCGCGACGGACAACACTGCGGCGGTCTCGTATATCAACCGGCTGGGGGGTATACGATCACACCGCATGTCACAGCTCGCCCGCCATCTCCTCCTCTGGAGTCACACGCAGTTCAAGTCACTGCGCGCTGTTCACATCCCGGGGCAGCTCAATCGTGCGGCCGACGCGCTCTCACGACAGCTCACGTTCCCGGAGAATGGCGACTCCATCCCGAGACGATCCGGCTGATCTGGAGTCGATTCGGGGAAGCTCAGGTAGACCTGTTTGCCTCCCCCGAGTCCTCCCACTGCCAGCTGTACTTCTCCCTGACCGAGGGCCCCCTCGGCACAGACGCACTGGCACACAGCTGGCCTCGGCCTTACGCAAGTATGCTTCCCCAGTGAGCCTACTCGCACAGACACTGTGCAAGCTCAGGGAGGACGAGGAGCAGGTCCTGCTGGTTGCGCCCATTGGCCCACCCGGACCTGGTTTCCCGAACTCATTTCCCTCGCGACAGTACCTCCCTGGCGATTCCTCTGAGGAAGGACCTCCTTTCTCAGGGGCTCGGCACCATATGGCACCCGCGTCCAGATCTATGGAACCTCCATGTGTGGCTCCTGGACGGGGCACGGTAGACTTGAGTGGTCTACCACCGGTGGTGGTAGAGACCATCATTCAGGCTAGGGCTCCTTCAACAAGGCAAACCTACGCACTGAAATGGAGTCTGTTCGCGACCTGGTGTTTTCTCGGAGAAGACTCAAGATGCACGATTGAGTAGTGCTTTCTTTCCTGCAAGAAAGGTTGTAGCGTAGGCTGTCATCCTCCACCTTGAAAGTGTATGTAGCCGCTTATTGCGGCTCACCACGATGCAGTGGACGGCCGGTCCCTGGGAAAGCATGATCTCATCGTGAGGTTCCTGAAGGGGTTCCAGATAGGGGAACGTCAGGTTACGTGACGTAACCCCGCCCCTGATGGAGGGAACGGAGACGTTATGTCCCCATGCCACAATCTTGAACCATCGCTGGTTGCCAGGGACCTCGCCTCGGCTCCTCAGCGTAAAACCTAATGAGTGGATGCACCTGTCGCCTTTTATACCCGTATGCACGGGAGTGGCTCAGGTATGCAAAATCCACTAGCCAATTTCATTGGCGCTCTTAGTCAGAGATGTTCGCTTCCAGGTAAATCCCTATGTCGTCACGACATAACGCCTCCGTTCCCTCCATCAGGGGAACGGGGTTACGACGTAACCTAGACGTTTATTACAGTAAAAAAAAATTCAGAGTGATTACAATAAGTTTTAATTTACAGCCATATTTACTACATTTCATGGTTAGACTATGGTTAGTGTAGCAAAACCATGGTTAATTTGTTGTTACCATTGTTTAACTAGCAACCATGTTTTTTGGTTTGAATTTTTGTAAGGGTTGTGTTGTTAGCTCCCTCTAAACATATTATACAATGATGTTGTATAACATTTGTCTGCCAAATTTCTACTGTAACTTTACAGTAGATAATAATGATGCTATGTATCATACAGTATTTTGAGTGTTGATGGTAATTTAGTTTAGCTTACAGTAGACTATTATTATTTACCTGGCTGCTACTGCTAAGAGTTGCTAGCAGTTTATTTCTTAACTAAGTAAAAAAAATAAAATACTACAGCCTATTTACAGATGAAACTGACCTGCACTTGAAGTCATGAACAGGTCAGTAGTTTTGCCACTCTGATCCACTCCATTCTCGAGTTTCTTGCATTAAATACTCTGGTAACGTTAAAAAAACTATTGGCGGAGACGCAGAGAGCGCCCAAGCCAAATCATGTTGCCAGTCAAGACTAACCGATTCATGATGTGTTATAGACAGGGGTGGACATACGTTTTTCAGCCTGGTTCTCATATTTTTATTTTATTATTATTATTTTCATAATTTTCAAACGTAAAATCAGCTAGCTTTTATTTTGGTGGGTTGCCGGCAAGTAAGTATATGTGCTTTACTCGGGGAACTATGGTTACATACGTAACCGAGATGTTCCCCTTCCTAGGTTCAATAATTTTAGCTTGGATGGAACAACAGCTATGCTAATTATGTCTCTATTTGTTTCTCTATTTCTGTCATGGGATTAACAACCCGTGGTAACTAGGAATTACACAAGCTTCAGTCTGGATCCAACCCTTAAGTGATCCGAGATGACCAAACACCTGAGAAGAGATGATGCCAACCCCTCAGACAATATACAGAATTAACCAAATTTTGTCATAAGTTAAATATATTAAGTTTCTGCAATAATTAATCAATTAATTTAGATTGTAACGTGATTGTATTGATTAACGATTGTATCGTGAAAAGCACTATACAAATAATCTTGAATTGAATTGAATTAAATTCACTCCGATGCTGCGATGACATACCACTTTGTCGCAAAGACGCAAGTCCAGAATCGGATGTAAACCACAATCTATTTTGGGTACAGCAAAATACCGGCTGTAAAAACCCGACTTCCTCCGAGTTGGCGGTAATTCTTCTATAGCCCCTTTCTCTAGGAGTGACACGATTTCCTGGCGTAACACCATAGCCTGCCCAGGACGTACTGTCGTGGGAAAGATCCCGCTGAAAGGAGGTGGCTCTATTCGAAATTGTATGGTGTAACCGTGTCGGATGGTGCATACATAGTACCCACTGCGAGACGTCGGGTAAGCGTTGCCATGCGGCCAAAAATCTGCCAGGGGTTCAGACGCTGCTGGCGTCCGCTAGTACAGGTAGCATAGGCGGGGTTAATAAAAACCTCTCCTGATTTTCCTGCATAGGGTCCCAAAGCAACTGAGCCTTTAGAAAAGACCACGAGTGTCAAACTTTTAGCCGCAGACTATCACAGTGCAGACAATTAGATAGGCCGCTAAACGCTGCTTGTGCGTGACTACGGCCCAAGCAAAGCACACACTTTTCATGTGTGTCTCCTGCTGTGATGAACCTGTCACACGGCTCGATGCACTGCCTATGGCTCATCGTGTCCGCTGAGAGGAGTAAACTGCTCTGTTTTTCCGAAGAAAAAGCTGAGAACACGAGAAATGTGCTTTCTGACGGGCTACAGATGATTCGCTTCCTGAAGGAATTGAAATCTGATGCAATAGTGTGCGGCACATATATACCATACTGACATATGCGTGGGGGGGCGGTGCCACGCGCTATTGGGCCAAAGAATTGGCGTGATGGTATAAGGGCTTTAGACATTTATCACACCATTGGTGTTCGAAGTATTTGTACTTCGTTACTTCCCATCTCTGATATCTGCATATTATAATGTTAATCACATTCATCTGCTCTAACTGTGAGTCACATATGCCTGTGGCTTGTGCTACTTTTGCTGAGCGAGAATACAAAGTCTATACAACAAATCTTCAAAAACGTTTGAGGCACCACAGCATGCATTTATTTAGTCACTCCCAGATGTGCACAGGCACTAAATATGCAAATAAGCTGCACATAGACAAATACAGGCAGACTCACACACAGATGGCATCTGGGTTAAATGGTTAAAGATATGGCATCAAATTAAAAAAACAGATTGCATTTGCCCATTTTGATTTGATAAGTATAGGACATGGCAAAATGTGCAGTTATGTTCAATCAGAGCTTGTAACTGAAATGTTGTAAATATATATAAAAAATATCAAACAGCCTCCTTGCAGGAAACAAAACATAATAATCAAATAAGTGTCTAAACAAAACTGTCTTCTTGCAGGATTTACTTTAAGACCCAATACATGCTACAGCCTTTAAAGGAACAAAAAAACACAAATAAACAAAACACCTTCCTTCCTGCTGGACTTACTTTAAGACCCAATAAATGCTGTAGCCTTTGAAGGAACAACAAAACAAAACAAAACAAAAAAACTGCCTATATATAAATATAGTTTTCAGTTGCCACTTGGTTTGATATTGTCTTAGCAGTGACATTCAGACAAGTACGGCTAAAGAACCCAAACTCATTTTTGAGGGCCGCTCTACAATGTTATCTTACTTCCGTGGTTAAGTTTCAGGCAAAAACAGACACCCCGGCTCAAGTGGAAATGTCTGCACAGGTATAAAATATAATTTATTTATCTACTCAAGTCTTATCAGCCTGTTCTCTCGATCAGCCCTATTCAGTCCTAAATGAAACTGCCATTTATTATACAAATGAAATTGGAACTCATGACCTAAGTCATACATTTGCAAAAATTGTATTAGCTATCTCTGAACACCCTTACAAGATGGCCATGGATCGCTGTAGGACGTTTCAGTGAAAGAGGGTAATATTCAAATATGAGAGGTGATAACTGTATATCTTATTACTTGTATTAGTGATGATACAATTACTCTTCCCTTCACAGCCTGTTTTCTTTTGTCACATGGGTAATTTCTCTAGCCCCAACCTTTTATATTCTTATTAATTGGTCATTAACAACCTATTTATAATCTACAGCTTAATCTAGAATATGTCATCAAAGGCATGAATCAGGATGTGCTCTAATAAACTTCACAATAAGAGACTAATTTAAATAGCAGTTGATTACTTATTGTTTACATATCCAATGCACTTTAGGTTTCCACATGCATTTACAAATTACACAATTAAACAACTAGTACATCCAAAATGAAAACCTTGTCATAATTTACTCCCTCTCATATGCTTTCAAGCTTGTATGAATTTCTTTCTTCTGTGGAACACAAAGGTAATTGCAACTTTTCTCACAGTTTGCTTTTTTCTCACAATTTTGAGTTTATATGTTACAATATGTTTTCTTAGAATTGCAAGATACAAACTCAGAACTGAAATTATTCAGATTTTTTTTAATGAAAATTGCAATTATTTGCAATTATGAAAAAATCTTCACAATTATGAGGAAAAAAGTGACAGTTGTGATATATAAACTCTATATACTTTAGATAAACTAACAATTGTGCTTCATTGTTTTTTATTGCTGAAGAGTGTTGAATCTTCTCCTGTGTTCTGCTACTGTACAGACGTGAATTTACTCTTCCTTCAGCCTGAGGTTTATTCATTACACTTTTTTGGTGTGAAAGGGCTTTTACATTTGCTATAAATATAATTTATTTTATTAAAAACAAACAATCAAGCCCTGCTCATATTTAAAAAGTAATGCAAATGTAACGTAGAAGTAACATAACGCATTACTTTCCATAAAAAATAACTAAGTAACGTAATTAGTTACTTTTTAGGGAATAATGCAATATTGTAATGCATTACTTTTAAAAGTAACTTTCCCCAACTCTGATCATGAATATAGCAGTCGTCATTAACTCCCGACATCTGAGCCACTGAAGATGCAAAGGATTAACGTTACTTTCGTTTTGAAGAGAATGTGCCGATCCCGATTTGCCTAAATGCGTTTATGTTTGCACGAATCATTCATGATCCAGTTTCATCTACAGAAGAAGTTAGTATAAGGGTTTTATATGAATCGTTGCAAATAGCCTTTACTAAAAACGTGCTAGTTAGCCAGTTTCGTGGCTAAAGTAAACAGTACGGAAGAGAGGGGCGGGGTCAGCAGAGCTCATTAGCATTTAAAGCAACATAGACTAGAATGGCTTGCGAAAAACAGAGCTGATTTTGACAGGGTAAAAAAAGGTGTTTTTACACTACCATTGAGAAATTTTAACCAAAGTATGTTATTGAATTTTTATTAAGACCCCAAAGAATCATATCAACTTGTGTAAAATGGGCATCCGATGACCACTTTATAAAGAACAGATTAAAAATAATAATAATACAATAAAAATATCAATAAAATCCCAGTATGACTTCTGTTCTTCTGTAAAGCACACAACTGCACGATAAACAAAAAAAACTGTAAAATTATCAATAATATCATCCTTTTGTGTTTTTGTAAGAGAGAAAGTAGTAAATAATGGCAGAATTTTCATTTCTGGATGAAAACATTGACCCTCGTCCCCTGGAGAAAATAACTGCATAATTGGCACACTTGAGAGCATGTTTTCAGCTTCACAGGAACACATCCTCCCAGCCTGCTCCTCATCAACCCGCTTGATTTCTTTAATATGAAGCATTTCGCCTCCCCGCTGGCTTCCTGACCCTGCTCTTCAGACCTCCAAAAGTTCACGAGCCGTAAAGCAGAAAACACCTTTCATGCCTCATCAGTCCTAATCTTGCTGATAGGGCATTTAGGGACTGTGAAGACTAATTCCCCTGTTATTGATGGTTCATCTGTAGAAGTGTCTATAAGACGAATGCCAGGTGAAAAGAAAGGCATTTGAAGAACGAAAATATAATATATTCAGTAATAAATCAGACATGCAACTGACAAATATCACATTATGCTAGTGACTTTCATATCTGCTGCTGTGAGGAGTGAAGGGCATACAACTGGATATTAAATAAATATATAATCCAGCAGACAGGACAGAAAAACAACCTTCAGGGACATGAAACAAGATTTGTCCTATTACTATGACAGCGAAGTAGCTGTTATTGCCAAACAACAAGTGTATATACACAATAAATAAGCATAAACATAAATCAAAAATATATTTGTATCCCAGAAGAGTTCTGTACAGAGCTGCAGCTAAAATTCATGAGTTATTTTTATTTTTAGAAAAGGAAAAACAATGCTATATAATAATACTAATAATGATAATAACACTAATAATTTAGAGTTATGCATATTTAACTAAACCAAATAAAGTAAACTAAATTAAATACAGGGTAATTTGTAGTGACTGTAAACATGGTTTGTGCAGACCATAATGTGTTTTGTGCAGAGAATTGCTTAAATATATAACTGAATAGACTACTTCTATATACTATATGTTATATTGCATATTGCTGGGCCACTGACGTTTTAATAACTACACTCACACAGACACACACACACACACACACACACACACACACACACAAATACATACACCCATAAACAAACATTACTAAAAATGACAAAACACACACAAAATGACTACAACTTTAACTAAAATGAAAATGGAAAACAAAATAAAAATGTATTTAAAATATTAATAACATTCATAATAGTGTAATATAAAAAAGTATTCCATAGGCCACAAAAACCCAATTAACAGTATACTCTTCTTTAGTATACTCTTCATTTCTAATAGCTTATTTTATTAAAGTTAATTATACATTTCTTAATAAAAAGTGAGATATAACAGTTTTGCAATTTTACCAGTTGAGAACCACTGCCATCGAGAAGCTTAGTAAAATATAGCCCTGGTCTGAGTGATTTTCTGACTGCTGGGTAATCTAAACACAATTAAACTGATATAAACTACTGTGACATCAGCTAGGGACAGTCAATTCCCATCATGCACCTGGGGCCATTTGCAAATGATATGAATCATTTGCAATTCATAGATTTCACATCTGAAAGGGATGCGTATGTGCGCTTTCTGTTCGTACATTCATTCTATGAATCACACGTACACATATCTGAGAAATGATCGTAAGATCAAATTTAGGATGGTTTCTGTGCAAAATGTTATAAATGAGGACCCTGGTATTGTAAATGTATCCCTATTTATCGGTACCATGTAATGTTGTCGGTTCATTGCAATATTAGCGCTGGGTTTGTGAATGTATGCATTTCCAGTCTGTGTGGTTATTTATGTGCTTCTACAGGCCCTGCCTGTTAGTCACCCGCCGTCAACTTTAATGACCAACCTGTTGTTCTGCTCAATGAGTCTGTCTAAGTGTGTCATAATACAGCTCTGCTGGGAGTGACCTTGACACAGAGATAATGGACCCACAGCTCAGCACAACACTACACTATATGATTGTACAAACAAACACAAAACAGTGTGTTTACATCCACCATTTTATACAATAAGAACACTGACAGCACGTAAGGTCATGTAAATGCCTTAAACTGCTTTATTTTATCTGGAAAAGGTCATACATTGTTTAAGAAAAAACTGATTGTCACATTACAGAGCCTTGTGCATGTAAACACTGGCTGACTCAATGTCTGTTTCCAGTATTATTTTAGTATTCTTTATATACCATTGATATTTTAAATTAAATTGTATTTCTATATTTTTACTTTTAGTTTAAACATTTTATTATAATTGTTACATTTGTATTAGTTTTTGTTTTTATAATTGTTCTATATGACTTTAAATTCTTTTGATTTCAGATTTACTTTACCAACTTAAACTTAAGATTTATTTTATTTTATTTATTTCAAATCAAATTTATTTTATTTTAAGGCAGCATTTCTCATTTCTAATATTCACTTCATTATTTTATTTTATTTTATTTAACTTTATTTAATTTATTTGACTCTACTTATTTTGTATTTTATTATTATTAGTATTACCAGAAATAAGTTTGAATAGATTTAATCAGTTTAAGTTTTAACATTAAAAATCATGGAAGCCTGAATGTAAAATAATGATAATTATTAGTTGTATTATTATTATTTTTTAATAATAATTTACATCTTGCAATTGCATTTTATATTTCACATTTTATTTCTCACAATATGAATTTATATTTCTGCACATTTATTTCTCAACTATTTATCCCAATTTCACTTTATGTCTCACAAAAAGCATTTTTATCTCCTAATCTGGCTTCATTTCTTACTTTAAACTCACAGTTAGGTGTTTCACATTTTAAAAAGCAGAAGTTTCAAATTCACAAATTCTGTTTTGTTGTTGTTGTTATTGTTGTTACCAGCATTTCTTTGTGCACATAAACACACAATGTAGATTTCATCATCCATATTTCATCATGTACACTCTCACTCTTACCGACTTGAAAGTGCAAGTGCACTGAAGCTTGTTGATCTGTGACTAGGTCGCCCCAGATTCAGCTAGCGATTTCTGCTTGGCTGAAATGTCATGATCCTCTTTGCACAGATGAGAGTTTGACCAGAGCACTGTACACAAAGAAACACTGTGCTGATGCTGCCAGCCAAGTCGATGTCTATAAGAGAAGACACATCTTGAAAAACAACTCTAGGAACAATAATCTGTGTCTTGCACTTTGACTATTCCAGGTCAAAGAAGATATTCTCATACTGCTGGACCACTGGACAGAAAACACAGCTACATGCAGAAGAAACTGACAGTATTAGAAGAGCAGACTTGCCTCAGCAGTCAAAAGCAGTACTCATTTATTATTTATTATGATCATGTTCTTGTAGCAGCTGGGAAAGACAAATTTCATCATGCAGAAACATTAGACCACAGACAAGAACAAATTAAAAGGTCAATTACAGAACAGCCATATTAAAGTGTATTTTAATTCACCAGTTCAAAAGAGAGGCAACCAAGGTTAATGAAGTTGTTTTACTATATTTAACTGTTTTACAATGACTATAACTGTAAGGAGTGCTAATTTAGTATCACTGATTAGTGTGTATTATTATTTCAAATCAGTTTATTTTTCTGTCTTTATTTTAAATTTGTTGAGTGTTTTTGTCATTTTTAGTACTTTTTGTTTCATATGTCTATGGTAAAAAACACTTTATTTTCATTTTATTTTATTTCAGTTCATTTTATTTTATTTTATTTAAATAACTTTTTATGGTTTTATTTTAGTTTTAAGATTTGTAAATGTTTAAAATGTCTTATGCCCACTTAAGATTGATCATAAATAATAGTTGTGTGTGTGTGTGTGTGTGTGTGTGTGTGTGTGTGTGTGCGTGCGTGCGTGCATTTAATATGTTAAAAACTGTATTTTTTTATTTTAAATATGTTACAATTATTTATGTGACGGCAAAACTGCATTTTCAGCATCATTACTTCAGTCTGCAGTGTCACATGATCTTTCAAAAATAATTATAATACACTGATTTGCTGCTCAAGGACATTTATTATTATTAATGTTGAAAACAGCTCTACTTCATATTTTTGTGGAAACCATAATACACCTTTTTCAGCATGGAACAGTATTTTTACAAAAATATAATATTTTGTAAAACTATAAATGTCTTTAGTGTCACTTGCGATCAATTTAATGTATCCTTGCTGAATGAAAGTGTGAATTTCTTTCAACAACAAGAACAAATCCATTGAATGGTAGAGTATGTGCTATACCTTATATATGTTAGTATGGTGTGGTGTTCCACTACAGAGTTCTCTAATGTGTCAGAAGTGCCCTGTGTTGTGATGCTCCCTTCTGGGTTAGTTCAAAGAACTGTCAACGGTGTTCAGAATGAGCCAGCGTGGACATTTTTCCCAGCCCTAGTGGAATTTCAATGTGCCCAATCTAATTACAGAGATGTTTTATCTGCGTTGCGGGTGAACTTTCTCTGAACCGTCCCCTTTGCAGTGCCAGAGGTGAAGATTAGCATTGGACCAAGGCTAATACACTTTGGGCTGGTTTTCATGCCAATCCCATTACGATCACTCCATATCTGGTATATAAAAACTGAGAAATAACATAGAGAGAAAACCAATTAGCTTGTCTGTTTGACAAAATGATTCATTACATTTGTGCCTAGTTAAGCAGGGAGCTTAAAAATCCCTCACTGAAGGACACCCGCTTTGAGCTTCTTCCATTCGGATTAAGTGATTTAATGAAGGACTTTTCTGTGTTAATAATTCTTGCCTTTCATGGGTTTATTTACACAAACGTGTTCAAATGAAGATTTTATCCCTTAGAATCCAATAAAAATACACTATTAATTAATAGTTTAGGTCAAGTTAAATTATAAGTTGAAGTATATACTGTATATATATATATATATATATAAATCTTATAATATCAATATTTTCTATTCAGCAAAGGTGCATTAAAATATTCATAAGTGGCTGAAAATGTTACAAAATATTTATATTTCTTTTCAATTCTGTTCTTTTGAAGTTGTTCTTTCTGTTGTTTTAACATAACAATTGTCAGCATTAGTATTATTATAATTATCATAAATTTTTCTTAAGCAACAAATAACCATATTAGAAAGATTTCTGAAAGATTAAGTGAAACTGAAGACTGAAGTAATGATGAAAATTCAGCTTTGCATCACAAGCATATATATTTTAAGTTTAAAGGGTTAAGATACCAGTTAAGGTAAAAATATATATTAATACTTTTATTCAGCAAGGGTGCATTAAAATGTTAAGAGGTTGTAAATGTTTATAATGTCGCAAAATATTTCCATTTATTTTTAATTCTGTTCTTTTGAAATTTCTATTCATCGAATAAACCTGAAAAAAATCACCATTTCCACAAAAACATCAAACTGTTTTAACATTGATATTAAATAATAATAACAATAATACATGTTTCTTGGGCAACAAATCAACATATTAAAATGATTTCTGAAAGATGTGACACTGAAGACTAGAGTATTGATGTTGAAAATTCAGCTTTGCATCACAGGAATACATTACATTTTAAATATATATTAAAATGGAAAACACTTATTTTGAATAAAATATTATTTTAGAAAAAAATATTACAGATCTTAAACTTTTGAACAATAGTGTAGGTATTTGAAAGGTTAGAGATAATTTACTTTACTCAGCAGTGTAAACAGGAGACAGATGGATATTTTTAATTGCACTGTGGCTGATTTTAAATGCAAACGGCTCATTCTGAAACCAGTTAAATATATCACATCATAATAAACAAGATATCATGATTACTTCCTGTCAGATCAACTGAGATAATCTGTGAATACTAAGGCAAACTCTCTTTCCAGTCCCCAGAGCCTCTCTTGTCACCCATAGAGCTAGCAGGCAAATCAGGCTCATCAGAGCACAACAGAGCATGCAAACATGAGCAGTCGTGCCAGGAATCCTGAGAGATCCCTTCTACAGAGCCGGACAACAAGAAAGCTGCAGTATTTTGGCTGTCCAGCCTAACAAGCATGCAGAAGACGTACAAGAGAAGCTCCTCGGAGGATCTGGCAGCAGTACAAGGGCCTGCGGAGCGTCCTAAAGTACCGTGGCGTAAACACACACTGTGAGCTGCTTCTGACATTCCAGTCTCTTTCACAAAACATTCATCAAAGACATAAATGTCAAACAGTTCAAATTGGGTAGTTCAAAAACACTAACTTCATACATTTGGTTTTGTTTGTATTGTAGAGATGCCACATTTCTATGGTAATATGACAATGTGTCGACAGACAAGACAGAGCAGGTTACTTTTGGTATAAAACAAAGCACAGCGTTCAAATGTGTATTTTTTTTAAAGAAATTCAAAAAATCAATACCATTTTGTGGCTCTTTAATGTGTCATGATGACAGATCGCTGTAGCGCCTCAGTTCAAGCAGCACTTGAAGTGATCATTGCTTCATGAATGTATCTTGTTTTAACCATAGGAAGACATCAATATACAATGTTTCAAGTTTGAGTCCACCAACGTTAATCTGCTCTCCTGTCTGGTTTGTTTGTCAGACAAAAACTTTAGATAGGAGTGTTTTTCACAGAGAGTGAAAATGAGGATGGGAAATAATCATTTTTACAAATACAAATAGACCTTTTTGATGCAAAAAGAAAAAAGTGCCTGCATGAGAAATGTAATGTAAATAATGAATATGAAACTCATTAACATTTTAGGACATTAACCTAGGAAAACATATGGAATCCTCCAGAAGTCAAAACTTCCTTCTCATTTCCACAACTTTCTGGTGCCAGACAGATGAGCATTGAACACAGATGAACACAACAGATGAATGCCCACATTTACACGTCAATGACACCTTTCAGTGTACAGAAACGTGGAAAACGAGAAACTGAAGTGTGACTGTTCAAACTTTGACAAATATTATAATGTAAGTGAAGCTAAATATAAAATGATAAAAAGGTATAAAATGGTCTGTTTCATGCTATAGCAGCTGTGTGGTAGGATGCATATGCACTAACCTAACAGTCTGTCTATAGATTACATACATATAGAAATATGGCAAATATTATTAGACTTTCAGTTTGTTTCCAGACTATCAGCTAGGCAGTCAGCACAAAGATCATTTGTCTACCTTTCTGCTTGTTTCATTCTTGGCTATATTTCCTATGGGCTGAGCCAGGATGACGGAGGAAAACAGATGAGAGAATATCAATACCTTTGATGGTGTATTTTGGTATGACACCAGACAGCAAACCTCAGCAGACTAAATAAAATACATACTCTATAAAGCTATGATAAAAATCTACTTTGTGAAGACTAAACCCTTCCTGAGCATCACTGAGCCGAAAATAAACCCAAGAGCATTCAATAGACCAATGTCAGTGTTTGATCATGCCATCTATTGGTAAATGGTACGTTCTCATTTACATGTGGTATGGATATACATGCAAATCCAATATAAAACAACCAAATATTTTTAATATAATGTTATGTTGTATAAAAGCTGTACAGTGGGGATCAAAATGCTTTTTATTTTACAGTTTTAGATTTATTTTATTATTTAATATAAATGTTTAATTAAAAAATTATACTTTTATTAATAAAACAGAAACGATTGAAAATTCAGTCAATTAAATCAATTTCATTCTCAAAAGAATTTTAGTTCACTTTAATATAATATAATATAATATATGACATAATATACATTTATTATTTATTTTACAGTTGCATTTTTATTCTTCAAATATACATCATTTCCAGGTTTAAATTATAAATATTTGAAGATGTTCAATGCAGTATAAAACAATAAAACAAGACAAGATCAAAGGCCACCGAGGTCATACGTTCAATTCCCCGAAATGCATGATAATACACAATACCTTGAATGCATGTAAGGGGGTGCTTATTTGCTGTTTTTGTTTCAAACTTTTTATTTACAAAATTGTTTTATTTATTTACAGGTTTTATTTTGAAGTTGGTCAAAGCAGTCTCTGACTTTAGACCCTACTGTACAAAATAAAAAATCTAATCAAATCAAATTCTGTACATCACATATTAGAGAATTGCACTTGCAATGCCAAGCTCATAAGTTTGATTCCTTGGGAACGAATGATACAACGGAATACATTGTATGTATGCAACTTGCTTTATTTCAACAAAATTTTTGCAAAATGTAAAAATTCTATGTATTTGCATGCAATGATTGGGCAGTCAAAGTCTATTAGAATGTGCGAGAGTGAGTGTGTGCACTCACCTCCACCTCTGTTCATATACATGTACTGAATTTGAATCAGGTGTACTTATGCCATAACTGACAATGAGTTTGATAACACATTAAGCAATTTATGAAATGACACATAATGAGCTTGTCACATCATTACACCTGGTGACATGCATAATGTCCTATTAATAGCCCTATAATTGATACAATGAGCACAGCACTTTAAGCTTTTCCAATCAACTCAAAGCACGCACGGTTCAACTATCAACAAGTCGTTTTGATATTTAGGTGGTAATTGACTAGTTAAAAATAAACACGATGGTGTATTATTGGCTCATGAAAAACAAATCTGAATTGGGAAAGAGAATAGAGAGTGAAAAAGAGCTATGAGTGAACGAGTCACTTCATCATGGGTTTTTACTGTTATACAAAGAAAATATCATGCACCTAACATTTCTAGCCATTGTTTAACACACTTAATGAACTATGACATTTTATAAACACATCCAAAACTCAATTTTAAGTGAGAGAACACCTCACCGAAAATGTGGAAAACAGCACATTTTCCAAACTCACATCACAGTTCATAATGACTTCCAATTAATCGTCTCTAACTTCCTGAGCTCACTGTAAAGCACAGGAAGAAAAGCAATGCAACGATTAGAATGCAAACCAATGCAAGAAAAGCAATATTGCGAAAACTAAAAACATATTTTAGGTAGTTGCCAACATGATATAATTGCTTTAAAAATGTCCCTTAACGGTCACACATTGCTCGAAACAACTAAATGTTTCTCATGATGATATTGCACATATTACTGTGTTTCAAAATAGTATATTAATAAACTTGTCAGGGATGCACAGTATTGTACATTGAAAAGTGCATTATTATTTGTACATTTGTATTACCATCTTTAGATTTTTTTATATATATATATATATATAAACACAATTTAATAACACTGTTAAATTAAAACTTTTAATAGCACTGTTAAATTAATGCCCATTTTTATACTCTACATTATAATTTTGCGATGCAAAAAATTCAAAAGCATTTAAAATGTAGTGTTTTATTTGGTTGTATTTGTTATTTTGCATGTATATGTAAAGTTGAAAGATAACATTAAAGCATATATTCATTTCTTATATTCATTTATCACTTAGTGAAAAAATAGACATTTAAAAATATTTTTTTATTTATTTATTCATTCATTCATTCATTTAGTTATTTTTCTTTTCTTTTTTTAATGTTAGAAATGTAATCAATTTTATTCAATATGGTTCAATATAATGCAATGCGTTTCTGGTCCATGGCCCTCAATCAAGTTCAATTTTTGGACCTTCATATTCAAGGTTTGGGCACCTCTGATTCAGACAATTTTCATTAAAAGAAAATCTAAAATATAAATATAAAAAAAATATTTGTACTAATTTAAACCATGACCTCTTATATGATGTTAAGCCAAAAGTTAAAGCTTAACTATAGTGGAACATCACTATATGTTTATGAGGTCAAACTGCCTATAGGAAAAAAATACAACAAGAGTAGAATTGGTTTGCAATGCCAGCTGACCCACACTTCCCACACTAAACCTCATGTGCTAACCGCTAAACCACTGCTCAGATCCTTTAAATCTCATTTACCTGAAATTACTCAACGCCCAGCATTTTTCCCTAAAGAAATATACAGACTGCATGATTCAAGTTATGATTAAAAAAGCACAGTGGGTGGCAAAAAAGACAAGACAATCTCTGTTAAAGAAGGAACAGTCGAGAGGGGAAGTGATAGATGAAAGGTTTTTCAGACAGACATCAGAGCTCAGAGCAGTCGGGGTGGAGAAACATCACAAAGCAGGCTGTTTGTTAGCTCCTGACTGGCGTAATCCATATAGTCGCAGACAAATGACTGACTTCATCGACAGTTCCTGAAAAAGCCTGTGGGCGGCTTTCTTTACTGTCTCAAAAAATGGTCGCACAAAGCAGAAAGAGGATCAGTTCCTTCTAAATCATAAAGATGCTCTGCGATGGAAAGTGAGGCGACGCTTGGAGGGTTTTCTGAGGTAAAATACTGTGTGAGGACCTTCGACATTTCAGAATAATCCGACTCTTTAACAAAATGAACGTCACGTCAAAATAAGATTAAAAAGTTTTCACTCAGCCTTCCAATAACACAGCTTGCGTTGGACCTCGGATGAACTCTGCATTACTCCTGGCTTGCATCAGGCGATGGAGGACTTCTTGATATGATGCCTTACAGCAATCTGTTCAAACAGTAAAACATACCGTATCCGGACTCTCTTTTAATAATTCTTGGAGATTTTAATAAAGTAAATCTCTCCCGTGAACTGCCAAAATACAGACAGCACGTTGCATGTCCCACCAGGGACAGAAATACTGTATATTGGATCACTGTTACACAATAATTATAGAGGCATATCACTCTGTCCAATGAGCAGTTCTGGAGCTCTCTGATCACTGTTCGTTCATCTTATACTGACCTACAGGCAGAAACTCAAAGCAGCTAAACCTGTTATAAGAACTGTTAAAAGATGGTCTAATGAAGCAGAGCAAGATTTAAAAGCTGGTTTTGACCTCGCTGATTGGAGTGTTTTCGAAGCTGCTGCCACCGATCTAGACGAGCTCACAGAGACTGTAACTTCAGATATCAGCTTCTGTGAGGATATGTTCATCGGCAAACGATTCGGCGTTAGTATAGTCTGGTCTGAGGAACATCACCAAGTACAAGACACCTCCCCCACAGTCTATGGAGTATCAACAACTGTCTGATGATCTCAATGTGTTTTACTGCCAATTTTAAAAGGCCAGACTGACACTCAGCACCCGCTCTGAACTGCACTTCAAAGAACGGACCCCTCTGTCAAGCTCCTGAAGTTTGCGGACGACACTATAGTCATTGGCCTCATCAAGGATGGAGACGAGTCTGCTTACAGACAGGAGGTGGAGCAGCTGGCTGTCTGGTGCCGTCTTAACAACCTGGAGCTAAACTCTCAAAACTGTGGAGATGATAGTGGACTTCAGGAGGAACTCCCCTGCTCTCCCCCCACTCACCATTATGGACAGGAAGGAAGGAAGGAAGGAATGAAGGAATGAAGGAATTAATGATGCATTTATATAGTGCTTTATTGTGTATTGCTGTACACCCAAAGTGCTTTACAGTCATGTAAGGGGGGGTCTCTCTTCAACCACCACCAGTGTGCAGCATCCACTTGGATGATGCAACGGCTACCACAGGACAACGGCGCCAGTGCGTTCACCACACACCAGCTACAGGTGGAGAGGAAAGGGAGTCATAGAGCCAATCAACTGGATGGAGATGATTAAGAGGTCGTGATTGTAAAGTGCTTTGGGTATACAACAATACACCATAAAGCGCTATATAAATGCATCATTCATTCATTCATTCATGATTGACAAGGGCCAGTGGTGGGAATTTGGCCAGGACACCGGGGTTATACCCCTACACTTTACGAGAAGTGCCATGGGATTTTTAATGACCACAGAGTGTCAGGACCTCGGTTTAACGTCTCATCCGAAAGCACCGTGGCTGCAGTAGAGTCATTCAGATTCCTGGGCAGCACCATCTCTCAGGACCTGAAGTGGGACAATCACATTGCCTCTATTACGAAAAAGGCCCAGCAGAGGCTGTATTTCCTCCGCCAGCTAAGGAAGTTCAACCTGCCACAGGAGCTGCTGAAACAGTTCTACTCTGCCATCATCGAGACTGTACTGTGTTCATCAATAACTGTTTGGTTTGGTTCAGCTACCAAAACAGACATCAGAAGACTACAACAGACAGTCAGGACTGCTGAGAGGATTATCGGTGCCCCTCTGCCCAGCCTCCAAGAACTTTACACCTCCAGAGTAAGGAATAGGACTAGAAAGTCACTCTGGACCCCTCACACCCAGCTCTCTCTTTGAACTGTTGCCCTCTGGCCAGCGCTACAGAGCACTGAGCACCAAAACAGCCAGACACAAGAACAGTTTTTACCCCCAGGCCATATCCCACCTGAACAACACACCCCAGTACTGTACATCTGTAAATAACTCATCAAACCTTCATCTGTACATAGGACACATGCACATTCACAGTTCTGTCTATGGTCATTTTTCTTTTCTGTATATTTTTATTACTATTGTTATTCATAAATATTGTCTATTCTCTTCATTATCAGTGTTTTTATTACCTTAATTGTTGTCTGCACTATGTGTGTACTTTCTGTACTGGAAGCTCCTAACACCAAGTCAAATTCTGTGTGTGTGCAAACACACTTGGAAATAAAGCTCTTTCTGATTCTGATTCTGATACTACTATATGCGCAACATACAACATGAGATGACGCAAGTAGAGGAGGGCACCTAGAGGTCTACAGTATTATGTATAAGAAATAACTGAAAAAATTGTTGTTTTAATCTCATGATTTAATCTCACAGATTCACAAGAACATACCTCCATAATTTAAAAGAAAGAATAAACGATAATTAAATAAAATGTTAAATTAAATTATAACCTAAAAATCTATTTAAATTAATTAAGTTAACTTAAAAACACCAAAAACTGTAATGTAGGCAAAATATTTAGACAAAAAAGACAAAACAACAAAAAGTGAATTACTATAATGTGAACTTAACTGAGTGTAAATGTCATGAACTTAATGTCAAAATGCAAACATAAGTTATAATCATCTTGAAATAGACTTAATTTTCATTTTGTAAAATATAACTTTTTCTTTCCTTTAGTTTTTGCAGTAAATTGATGTTTTTATTACTTCCCTATTATCAGAAACAACACAAAGTGTATTTTTGAATAATTAAGAAATCTAAACCAAAAAACAGCACCTTTCACCTCCTCACAAAGATGGGTGTTACAATCCATGCAAAGTTAACAGCCATGTGTTTTCCTTTGTCAAGACTGACAGGCGGGTGCAGGATGGAGATTAGAGCTTGAACACGTGAGAATCATAGCCCTCAACAAGCTGCAAAAACTATTTAGAGCCGTGCTGACAAACCGTATCTGAAGATAAAACACCTCAGTCTCAGTCTCTCTCACCCATAAACAGAGCAAATGGTATGTTGGTTAGCAACTGTACGTCCCTATGTCCTGTCTAACAAAACAGGCTTTATTAAAAATCCCTCGAGTGAGTCTCCTTCTAAGCAGGGTTCAACCTCAAACCACCTTCCTTCTAATTCCCAAAAGCCGCTTTGCATCAATGGCTTAAAGATGAGCGGAGGTTACCAAGAAGACCTTCACAGCTCAAATATTTCCAAATCCATTGGTTTTTGAGGTCAAAGGTGCTTGACATTCACAGCGAGACTGTCCTGTCATTTAAAACATACTCATATCTTCCTCTGACACACCGGTCGTGTGTCTAGAGAAGATTACAGAGGTTTTCAGCTTTTTTTCAGTGTTGTGATGAAAAACACCTGCCTCTGAGCCATTAACAGGTTCAGAGAGGATGAGAAAACTTAAAAAAATCTGGTGGAAAGTTCTTAAAAGTCTTCTTTTTCTTTCCCTTAAATGTACAATATTTAATGGTAAAATATTTTAAATAGGTATGGTTTAAAAATGTTATATAATTATTATAATTTTTTTGTTCGTGAATTTCATTAAGTTTAACCTTGCTAGTAACAAAAAATATATATATATTTTACTTGACTATGACCAGACTTGACTATGCAAGACTTATCATTTTATTGACAGATAATATCATAAAATCTGTTGTGACCACTGATCCAGAAGTGTCTGACTGCTTGAGTTTTGTGCCAATATTAAACGGCCAGACACTATTAAATGTGACTATTTTGAAATGGAACTATAATGATTTGCTTCAAAATAAAATCAGTCTTAAGATATAAGATATAAAATAAAATGTTAGCACAGAAAAGAAAGGGAAGAGAAAAATCACAGAAGAAAATAAAACTACACAAAGCAACAAAAAGACCCTAAGATTTTCGTGATGCAGAAACACAGCTTGCAGTCATAAAAATGGAATTTAGTGTATTAAGTGGAATGTCATGGAATTTGGCAAATTTTGGATGAATAAATTAAAAGTAGTGCGGTACAATGAACCAAATTTCAATATGAACTAGGCCTAGTGTCTGTTAATTTTAAGGCACAAAAAGACTGCTATTTAAATTTGAATTCTGCATGTTCTGCACACATGTTTTTAGCATCAGTTGTCTCACTATATAAGGACGTGAACACATGAACTCAATCTCCAGAGCTGTTATGAGTATCACTTCACGGGTTTTTCTACACACAGAAACACAGAGATCACAAGAATCTCAAAGATTTTTCACTTAAATACAATACATTTTATTAGACATGCTTAATTCAAATAAAAATGTAATAAAAGTAATAAACAGAAAACAGGGGGAATAAATCAGATTCCACAGGGTTCTAAAACTTGTATATTTTTCATGATTTCACTTGGAAAATTTAATTTAACCATTAAAATAGAGTCCAGAAAAATGTTAACGGGAAAAATACAGAATCCCCCAAAAAATTCAAACAGAAAAACAGAAATTTGGGAACAAAAATTAAGCTGATTTCATAGGGCCCTGCAACAATGATATGTACAATGTTTCCCTTTTTCAAAAAGCACTTACAAATAGTATTTACATTCAAAAGAAGGTAAAATAAATCCTACTCTTTCATGATCAACAGTCACATCAGGCTGTAGGCTCCCAATGGAGCGTCATATGATGGTTTAAGACCTGTTCTCCATTCCAGTGCTACATCGCAGCATTTCTCTTGTGTTCTCTTGTAGAGAATAATGCAATGACATTCACTGTGCCTCTATCAGTGACTCCGCTTCCGCTGGGAGAAAACATGCAATCTGAAGCAAAGTGAATATTTTCCCTGCTGTTCTGACTCTCCGGCTGGAAAGAGTGGGCAGGTCTGGCATTTACACTGTCGGCATAATGCACTCGTCTCAAAAAAAAAGCCTAATGTGACTTTCACAGATTTAGATGTCTTAATTATAGACTAACATGTACTAAAAACAATCTACCAGTGTCTCTCGACCATTGCGGTAACAATGCACTTTCCATTTTCATAATGCTTGTCATTTAATTTAAAGCTTGTGGGTTTCTGCAAAAGATCTGGCACTGTCAACACATCAGTGTGGCGTCGCATGTGTCATTGAACATGGCATTTAAAATGCAGGTGGTGGCTTTACCCAGGGGTCATATGGTGGACACACGCGAGCATATCCGTCTGTGTAATGTGTTTGGACAGACAGAGTGAGACACCGCTGTCCTTTGCGACAAAATAAGCTGATCGTGGATTTACACATCCCTCCCAGAAACCATATGACTGAACAGAACGGTGGATGTTCATGAATCAATCTAGATATGGGAGAAGTGTTTATGATGAGATTCTGGTTCAGGAGGGAAACTGGATGGGTTTCAAAACCGACTGAGCGTCCTCACTCGGCAACACGTGTCGCTCTGCCCACCCCTAATTCCATTGGTTTATAACACGGCACGCATGCGCATACATTTGAGTACAATTTTGTAATTGATTTGGCCATATTACAGAAATATTATGTGCTAACTCTGGAATCATGATACTTTTAATTTTGAACATGATAATTTTAGTCAAGGTGAAGTCATTGTTTACAAATAAAACTCTTGATGGCAGCACCTCCGGGTTCTTCAGGCTGAATAGCGCTTATTAATTTAATAATAATATATTAATACAGTAATTTAATTTGTGCATATAGCCTATATATAAAAGTATAAATAAAAATACTGCATAGAAAATTAACATCTATTGCTTAAATACGCACTAAAGCACATAAAAAATAATGTTTGCTGTAGGTCAGATTAATAACCGTTTTATTAAACAAAAACATTTAAAATGCAAAAATATAAAAAATGATATATATTTGGTATCATTGTCTTATTTGTCACTGCAGTTGTTCTTTAGATTCGACAGCAATCTCAAAAAGAAGTGACTATGTCTGTTTTTAAAACAATTGATAGCAAAATTTTGGAAGAAATAGTACAGCATCTTAAATCGTCAATGCATATCTTGACACACTTCAAAATGCTTATCATTTTTCAAAAGTGTGCTTAACTGTTTAGAAGCAGATCTCAGAAGTGGTGAACACTCACTTCTTTCTGGGACTTTCCAAACTCCTGAAAACTGCAGTTGTTAAGCCTTCTGAAAAGGAGCAATCTTGATAACACCATGTTGAGAGCAACTATAGACCAATATCAAATCTTCCTTTCATAGGTAAGATTATTGAAAAGGTAGTTTTTAATCAGCTGAACAACTACTTAAACTCAAATGGATTCCTGGATAATTTTCAATCTGGTTTCCGCGTGCATCACAGCACAGAGACAGCACTCATTAAGATAATAAATGATATTCGCTTTAATTCTGATTCTGGCAAAATATCAGTGCTGGTACTACTAGATCTTAGTGCGCTTTGACACTGTCGATCATAACATACTTCTAGAGAGACTGGAAAACTGGGTCGGGCTTTCTGGGATGGCACTCAAATGGTTCAGGTCATACTTAGAAGGGAGAGGTTATTATGTGAGTATAGGAGAGCATAAGTCTAAGTGGACGTCCATGACATGTGGAGTCCCACAAGGCTCAATTCTTGCACCGCTGTTGTTTAGCCTGTATATGCTCCCACTAAGTCAGATAATGAGGAAGAACCAAATTGCCTATCACAGCTATGCTGATGATACCCAGATCTACCTAGCCTTATCTCCAAATGATTATATGCTCACTGAATATAAACCTAACAGACCACTCAGATCATTAGGGTCGAGTCAGTTAGAAATACCAAGGGTTCACACAAAACAAGGGGAGTCCGCTTTTAGCTATTATGCCGCCCGCAGCTGGAACCAGCTTCCAGAAGAGATCAGATGTGCTAAAACATTAGCCACATTTAAATCCAGTCTCAAAACTCATCTATTTAGCTGTGCATTTGTTGAATGAGCGCTGTGCTACGTCCGCACTGACTGCATTGTATTTTATGTATAATCATTTTCTATTTAACTGTTTTAAATCTCATTTTAAATCAATTTCTATATCATTTTAAAACTCCTTGTTTTATTATTTTTAACTTCTTGTTTTTATTGCTGTGAATGATTATTTCACATTCTTTTATGTAAAGCACTTTGAATTACCAATGTGTATGAAATGTGCTATATAAATAAACTTTACTTGCCTTGCCTTGCCTTTAAAATATAACCATTTGCGGGTTTGTCCCATGTCTTACTAAACTACAGTGAATTATCATCATATCCTAAGTTTTCATTTAACATGCAACCCACCTGTTGAGATTGAGGACCACTATTTACGTTCATCACACACACTGTTTTTAGCACTTTATATTTCTGTAGTACAGCAAAACAGCGTAGATCATTCATAAAAACATATATAAAAGAATGTTTCTGTGCAAACGTCTACACCAATAAACTCTGCTGTATTATAATATAAACCAATGAAATTGATCTGGGCGTAGCGACACGTGTCGCCCCACATTAATGTGTCGCACCGCCACACATTAATGTTTGTTTTTTTATTGCTGAAGAGTGTTGAACCTTCGTTTTCCTCCGTTCTACTGTACAGACGTGAATTTACTCTTCCTTCAGCCTGATGTTTATTCATTACACTTTTTGGTGTGAAAGGGCTTTTACATTTGCTATAAATAGAACTTATTGTATTAAAAACAAACAATCAAGCCCGGCTCATATTTAAAATGTAACACGAAAGTAATGTAACGCATTACTTTCCATAAAAAGTAACGTAATTAGTTACTTTTTTAGGGAGTAACGCAATATTTTTTTTGAAATAACTATGTTTCTTCTTAGTTTTTTGGACATTAGGGTTATATATGTTACATCTAATGTTAAATAGCATTATTTAAGATTCATATGTGTTACCATGATGGTGTTTAGTGTTTGTGTGAACCACAGCTGCCAGTTCTCTTTCAGTCGGTCACTACGACTCACATCGGTGACCGATGAATTGGGATCTCTCCAGAGAGACCAATTCACTTCCAGTGTAACTAAAACGAGCCACTGGACATTGGCATGTGGTACTTCTCATCTGGCTGCCACACCGCAGGTATAAGAGGCAGCAGGTGCACCACCTTAATTCATATTTTTGCTTCAGAGTCAAGCGGTGGTGCATCACTACTGCTCTACCCTCCTTTGAGTGATTGCAGAGACTGGTGCGGGTGTTACGGCGCAGCAGCGGTCGTCGCGGTCGCACGGAAGAAAAAAAGAGATCGTCTTCAGTAGACATACACACCAGGAGACATCCACTGTCCTGCATGCTTCAGCACTAAAAGAGTAATTTATCTAAAGAGAAACACGGGTATTTTTAAAGATGCCTTATCACCAGTACCCCGGGAGCAGGTATCCAGCATATCCAGGCATGCTGTGGTATTCACGGATGCCTCAGCCACGGGCTGGGGAGCTTCACGTACAATGGGCACGCAGTGTCAGGGGTATGGACAGGTCCCCAACTGCGTTGGCATATCAATTGCCTCGAGTTTCAGGCAGTACGCCTTACCTTGAGCCGCCTCACGAGGGCGCCTTCGGGACAAGGACGTTATGGTCCGTACGGACAATACTGCGACCGTTGCATATATCAACCGGCAAGGCAGTTTACGCACTCGTCGCATGTCGCAACTCACCCGCCACCTTCTCCTCTGGAGTCAGAAGCATCTGAGGTCCCTTCGTGCCATCCACATCCCGGGAGTGTTCAATCAGGCAGCCAACCATCTGCTCGAGCAGCACTTCCAGGGGAGCAGAGACTCCATCCCCAGGGGGTTCAGCTGATTTGGGGATGGTTCGGAATTGCTCAGGTGGACCTGTTTGCATCTCCGGAAACCACCCACTGCCAGTGGTTCTACTCCCTAACCAAGGCAACGCTCAGCACAGATGCACTTGCAAATATGCATTCTCCCAAGTGAGCATACTAGCACAGACACTGTGCAAGATCAGGGAGGTCGAGGAGCAGGTCTTGTTAGTGGCTCCATATTGACCCAGCAGGACCTGGTTTCCAGAACTCATGCTCCTCGCGACAGCCCCTCGCTGGCCAATTCCTTTGAGTAAGGAACTTCCTCAGACACGGGGCACCCTCTGGCCACCGCGTCCAGACCTGTGAAACTCCATGTGTGGTCTCTGGACGGGACGCAGAGGTTCTAGGTGACCTACCCCAGGAGGTAGCACTCACTATCGCTTCAGAACGAGCACAGTCCACAAGAAGGGCCTATGCTCTGAAGTGGAACCTGTTTGTCGAAAGGTGTTCCTCTCAAAATGAGGACCTCCGGAGATGTCCGATCAGAGCCGTGCTTTCCTTTTTGCTCTCCAAGTGTTGGAGCGTAGGCTGTCCCCCTCCACCTTTAAGGTTTATGTTGCTGCCATTTCGCTCACCATGACCCCATAGAGGGGAGGTCAGTGGGGAAGCATGATCTGGTCATCAGGTTTCTTAGGGGAGCCAGGAAGTGAAATCTTCCTAAGCCTCCCTCCCTCCCTACCCTCTTGGAATTTGGCATTGGTGCTAAGAGCCCAACAAATTACCCCCTTTGAGCCTTTGCAGTCAGTCGAGTTGAAGATTCTCTCTATGAAATCCCCTATACTCTTGAATGCATTGCCCTCGATCAAGAAGGTGTGGGACCTGCAGGCATTTTCGGTCGATGAATCGTGCCTTAAGTTTGGGCCGGCTGACTCCAGTGCAACACTGAGGCCCCAGTATTTGTTTTTTATATATTTTGTTAAATATTTGTTTTGCCTAATTATGGCATTTGCAAAAAAGACTGATGTTAGCATAACATTTTTTTATACCGTTTAATAATTTGGAGTAATTATTTTCTTCTTTTTAAAGATAAAATAATGCTCATCAAGACTGAATTATTATAATTTTTTTAATTTTAAGTAACTGTTTTCTATTTTAGTATATTTTAAAATGTAATTCATTCCTGTGATACAAAGCTGAATTTTTTGCATTATTACAACAGTTTTCAGTGTCAGGATTCTTATTATTATCAATTTTGAAATGTTTAATTCATAGAAACCGTGATACCCATGGATTCTATGATGAATAGAACATTTGGAAAATATAAAATGTATTTAAGCATTTATTTAAAATTGAAATATTTTGGAATATTATAAATGTCTTTACTGTCACATTAATGAGTCTTTGCTAAATGAACAAAAAAATATATACATTTCTTTCTTTTAATAAAAAAAAGTCGAATTTACACCAAATTTTTTAACTGTGGTGCATTTTAATAGTAATTTTTTTAGGTGAAATGTTGCATCTTTAATCAGATGGAAAACATTTTTTGACTGGATAAAATATTTGTAATCAACATTTGCCTTGACTATATTTCAAATCTTGCAAACCAAATGCATTCTGGCATTATCTACAAACTATGAATGTGTTGATGTCTATGAAGCCTAACTAACAGAGGTGGGCAGCTCAGTAGGTTTTGATGCAGACTTTATGAGTCACAGAAATGTCGCCTTGTATTTTCAGTCATTTCAGGCCACTACGGTTATTTCAGTGTTGTTTGAAAGGGGATTATTAACCTGTCGTGAGACTTGTCATTTTACCCTGTGCACACTTGAGTTAACTTAAGCTAGACAGCCGGCATTAACATGTGGGTCAGACAGGCTTCTCAAATGCTACAGGCCCAGTCCTCCTCCAGAGAGAGGGACACACGAGATGAAGCCTTCAGGTAAATCACCTAAAAAGAACATCTAGAGAACAGTACAAATAAGAACAAGGCATATCAAAAAGATCTACTTCAGCCAAAATTGGCTAAAAATGTACTCAGGACATTTAAGATTATTAAATCTTAATGTTATTTCATCAGAAAAGATTTGAGGAAATTTAGCATTACATCACTTGCTCACCAATGGATCCTCTGCAGTGAATGGGTGCCATCAGAATGAGAGTTCAAACAGCTGATAAAACCACAATAATCCACAAGTAGCTGGAAGCAACCGTTTGAATTGAAAAATGTCTTGTTTATTACATACATGAAGCTTGTGGGTTATTGTGATGTTTTTATCAGCTATTTGGACTCTCATTCTGACGGCACCCATTCACTGCATATGATTCATTGGTGAGCAAATTATGTAATGCTAAATTTATCCAAATTTGTTCAGATGAAGAAACAATTTATCTACATCTTGCATGATCTGAGAGTAAGTACATTTTCAGCAAATTATTATTTTTGTGTGAACTATTCCTTTAAATCTTGAAAAAGTACTGTAGTTGAATGTGTAAAGTGTATTCAGTAGCTGAAACCTTCTATAGACTACACTACATCACTACATCAAAATTGACCCATTATAACACCCCCGTTATGGTCTAGCATAGCTACTAGAGACATTGAGAAAATGTGGGTAATGGAAAGAGAGATATTTCTGTGCCTAAAAATAGACGATTAGCTATGGACAAGAAAACCAGATGTTGGCATCAAGTTAAGACGATGGTGCATATTCAACAAAGCATGCATTATTCTTCAACAATATCCAACCAAAAAAAAGATTACTCCAGCATCAGGGCCTATTTCAAGGTTCTGAATAAAGAACCTTAATGTTCTTGTCATACAATTGCTCCTGATTTTTTTAATGGGGCCATTTGAAAGAAGGGGACCATGCATTGCAATTTCGTGGATTTTGCAGGAAGCCATGAACAGTGTTCACTTTGAAGTGCTCTAAGTGAAATTGGTAGGGAGGTAAGTAATTGGTCCTGTTCCCATATACTTTGCTAACCGCGGAAGTTAACAACCCCTGAGATCCTTTATTCTTTTTGCAATTATAAATCCTGGCACCAGCAGAGGGATACAGTGGGCAATGACAATTCAGTCACGTTGACGTTAAATCATATTTGAAAAACAGCTATAGAGCATAATAGGTTTTTCAGTATGTGAGAAGTGAGGTTAAATCAAACTGAGCTGACACGTAATTTATATTTCTTTCCAGGTTTCTACTTCTTGTTCTTTGTCTTTCTCATTCTTCCAAAGAAAATGCAAATTAAGCTCTCCTAATCATCTTAGCATTTGCTGAAACGCATACATAATTGCATACATAATTGTTGATTAAGCAGCCATATTGGATAAGTCTGGGTACAGGTTTGGGGTTTCCTTTTGGTTTTGACCATTTTATTCAAAGGCAAGCTGTTTCTCTCAGAAGGAAAGAAGAAAAAGGAGGGGAGGGATGGAGCGCAACAGTCAGATTTTAGAAAGAAAAATGCCATTCATTTTCTCCATATGGAAATTGATTTGAAAGAACTCATAAACCTTTAAAGACAGACCTACTGTGAGCTATGAGGTTGTTAATCGATAATATATGGTTTGGTTGAAGCTGTCAACTTGCATTATTTCAACTTACTTTCTAAATAACCACGTTTAACAGTGGAATTGTTAGTGAAAAACTAAATTACCAATGATTCAGTGAGGAAATATCCCCCAGTCTAAGAATCACGGCGAGTAAATTGCACAAAATTAACTCTTTAGTGCCAATGAAGCACTGTGGAATGACATCAAGTTACTTAATATTTGCATGCATAATATGTATATTTTGCAATAAACATACAATATGTTGTTTCTACATATATAATCAACTTTTTTAAATTAATAGTTATATATTTCTCCATGTCATTCACAGTGTTCTTTCCTTACAGAGTCTTGTACTTGTAGTCTTTTTGTCTGACTTTTTTGTTTAAAATCAAAGGTCGTAAATTTGCGATTCACCTTATAGCTAGGTGGTTTTATTTATGCCTTATGAAATTATTTAAGTTATTTTTAATAGTATCTATGGGAAAAACAAATGGAAAGAAATACCAAAACTACTGAAAAATTGGCCAGGCACTGTTCCACTCGAATAAGAGGAAGGAAGGAAGGAAGATGATATTGTATATTTGTAACTCCTAATTTGAACTAAGTTTACTAAACTCGAATTAGGATGAATGTCAAAACATTAGTCAGTTAGTCAGCCTGCATCGATAATGAGTCCATGGTCAATTAACGTGATGTACTTGCTCATCAATTTTGCACACAAGCCTACAGAAAACCATCCAATTACTGTTGAAATGAAGGCTTCCTAATGGTGAGTCCAGCGAAATGTTTAAAAACATCAATGCTGGCGAGACTGTTCGGTTCCAGCACAAAAAAAACTTTATGCTGCCAACTTCTGAAGTTTGTCAGTGGCTAACTTCTATAAAATACTTAGAGTATCTGCTACAAAAGCTCTCAGGAGATTCATGATTTTCCATTTCGAGATTTCACAACGAAAGGTCAAATCTTCACAAAGTCCTCTAGCAAAATAGCTCAGCAGTGCTCAAGCAAACTGGTACAATGGAGAGAAAAAAATCAGAACAATTCAAATGCCCATTTGTCATTGGTGGAAAAACACCTGGAGTGTGATCGAGCTTTTTTTAACGTCTAGAATATTAATGGACTAATGAATGGTGAATTTCACACCATGGGGCTGATTTCATGCCATACGTCCTCCAGCAAAGCCGACCTGCACACGAAAATGCCCCTTTATATCACCGCCGAAACGCTGTGTCCTCCTGACTGTTTGACTGCCTTCAATATTTTATAAAGAGGGATCTTTGGAGTAAATGGAGATGGTTGATAAAGTTGACGTTTTTTCCCTGCACAGTGATATGAAACCTGACATTGGCTGCTGCGCGACACAAACTCTTTGGACCGTTTTTTCCCTTTAGTTTAATAAAATATGTGCATGGCTACTTCCTGCGTTGAAAGGCCCGATTCAGGCCATTACTGTCTGCATGACTGCCACAAAAGTGCAATCACATGACTCTGGTTTCTTAACGGGAAAATACTGACGCCCTACTGCAAAAGGTCACCTTATAAAACATAATTGCTTAAAATGACAGAAGCTGGAAATATAGAACTGAAGGTATTAAAGATCAGCAATGCTTAACTTAACTACCACCTAACACTTAATACTAATACTTAACTACATTTTTCAGTGTACATTTTTGTGTTGCTCTGAGGTTGCTAGGATGTTCTGGATGGTTGCTAGGGAGTAACAGGGTGACCGGTTTACTGACACAAGTTTTTTTAAATGGTCTTGATATGATTTATGTCCCTCCTTCAATGAAAGTTATTTGTTGTTGTTGTTGTTGCTTACAATAATAATTGTATTTTATTCCTATTTAAATGATACAAATACAAAAATACTATGTATAAAACAAAATACTATTTAAAATTGCACTGTAAATTGATCATAATTACACTACAGCTACAACTAATAATGATAATAATAATAACAACTATTATTATTCTATAAGATTATAATTATTGATAATTAATTTAAAGTGTATTCCTATTTAAATTATAAAAATAAACTAAATACTATTGCACTGTAAATGAATTATAATTACACTACAATTACAACTACTACTACTACTACTAATAATAATAATAATAACAATAGGCCTAATAATAATAATAATAATTAATTGTTAGGGTATTACTAGGTGACTGTTTACTGACCCAAGTAAAAAAAAAAAAGGTCTGGATATGGTTTATGTCCCACTCTCAATTAAAGCTGTTGTTGTTGTTGTTATTATTATTACTTAAAATATTTGTTTTATTTTATTATTCTATAAATAAATTAACAATTACACTACAACTTACAATAATTAAGAACTTATTATTAGTAGTAGTATTTTATATAATAATATACATTTATAATTATTTTCTTTAATAATAATGAATAATTATTAAATATGATTATATTATTAAATTCTATTATAATATTATTATAATTCATATAATAGTATTATATAGCATTTATTTAATGATTTAATTTTATTTTACAGAAAATAATAATATTTACTAACACAAATGTTGAATTTCTTTGGTCTCGTACGTGGCACTTTTATTTTGATTGAAAACTGCTTTGAGACCTTACAAATCACTTTACAAATTCAGGAATATGTTTGGTAATGTTTCCTGGATTTACACTTTTCAGTGGTTATATTTCAGTTTGGAAACTGCAGAAATGCAGAGATACAGGGGTGAAAAATCACCTAAAAACAAACGTTGTCCCTTTCCTCCTGCTCCAGTCTGATGGCAGCATTACTGCAGGAACATCTGGAAATACTGTTAAGCCCTGGAACGAGAAGATTGTAGAGAACAATTAATTGTACTATCACTTTAATGTTGTCATTTAATTAAGCAATTTGTCAATGCACTTTGTGTAGCAAGCCCCCGATGTTTGCAAACATGACCAATTTATCTCAGTAATAACCCTGGGACAGTTTATAATGAGGGATAAATGCCGGTGGTCCTGTGTGATATGTCTGGGGGCTCTGAATGCTTATGCATCTGAGTAATTGTTGTTATAAGATCCCGATTAAGCACTTAGCTATTTGTCAACTGCCTATTTTTTTGTTCCTGTCCCTATTGTAGCTGTAAACAAGTGTTTATCGTTTCGATCAGTCCTTCAACATATCATCTATTGATGTATGTTTTGTTGAAAAGATCCCAGAGCGCTGATAAAATACATTCCTGATGTTTGCGGTGGGCTGACGACATCTCATTTTTCATTTTTAACTTCTCATTTGATGAAATCCCCAAAAATTATACATATGTTATGACAGATACATACATATAATAGCTGATATATTGTGACTTCAAGATAGGAAATGACAGCCAAAATAATCAACTATCCACCAAAAATGAAATACAGATAATGTGTGTTGTGTGTGCGTGTGTGTGCGTGTGTGTGTGTGTGTGTGTGTGTGTGTGTATACAGTGGTGGCCAAAATTATTAGAACACTAGTATTTTCGCCATCTAAAAATGGTTTTAAGTCAGTTATTTCTATATTTTGCTGTAGTGTGTCAGTAGGAAATATCAATTTACATTTACATTTCCAAACATTCATTTTAACATTAACTATAATAATCCAGTGAGACTTTTGTCTGACAACAGCCAATGCTCCACACAGAGATCTCATTTCATCCTCATCCAGTCTGTCTGGAATGACATAAATAAACTACACACTGAGACAGACAAAATCCAGATGAACTGTGGCACCGAGGGCAAAAGCTGCTATTAAAGATGTCCACACCAAATGTTGATTTAATTTAGTTAATAGAAGTTAGTTGATAAAGAAAATCTTTTTGACAGCATCCTAATTTTACAGCATTTTTACACAAGTGCCTAACTTTTAACATTACTGTAGCTTTGCGAGTAAGTTTCTTGAAGCATCTTGGAGACGTTGCCACGGTTCTTCTGGATTTAGTCTGCTATTTTAAATGGCAAAAATATATCACAATCATATACTGTTTCACTCTATTTTGATCAAATATATGAAGAGACGTCTTTCAATAAAAATATTTCTGCATCCAAACTTTGTAGTACTATATATGTTTACTAAGCAAATAATTAAGTTAATAAATAAATACATAATAGAATTAATAAATTGTGATCCTCTCTAAGAAAACCCTGCTAAAGTCGATTTTTTTTGCGATTTACTGTTTTCTACATAAAATCATCCTTCATAAGGTAAAGAACATTCTGTGAAAATTTAACCTTCATATCTTTGAAATTGACTGAGTAAGGCCATGTCAAAGATTGAAATTATAGTGAAATGTATGGTAGAAATCAGACTTTGATGCTTGTTATCTCATAATTCGATTTTGAGACTTTAGCCTGGATTTCACAGAGACGGTCACAATTGTTTAGTCAAATGTATTTTCTCAGTATACCATCTAAAATGTCAGAGGTGGCCAGCGTCCTCTTTCTTTGCAAGAAAGAGGTCATTTACCTTGGCCTTTCCTGATAGCAAGCGTTTTTATTACAGTTCTCAATTGAATATGTCGCAGCCAGATATTATTAGAGCAGTGGCGAGCCATAACATAAATGAGTCCCTTTCAAGTTTCACAAACAGAACACTCAACCAAGAAGAGGCAAAGAAATAAGCAATCATTCGACACTGGCTGATGTCGCAGTATAATAATGGTTGCTGACTGCTTGAATTGCTTTCAATTACAGACACAGCCTGAAAACAAAGAAGGATCAAGGTAATTACACCTCGGGGGAAATACATCAACGTCACATTACTCAGCACTTCCATCTTGATTTGTGATTACTAGTGTGCAACTTGTTCCTGCCTTATACTTGATGCACAGTCATGCAAAAAGACCAGCGGTTGTTAAACACTATAGATACAAAAAGGGGACTTTTGTAAACAAGACATATTTTGAATTACAGATCCTATTTTCTTATGACAGCATGTGATCAAGCATCATTCCATAACGATTAAGTCAAATTATATCCATAAATGAAAAAGTAATGAGTTGAAGGTCCGCTAAAGGTAAATGACATGCCATTCTGTGTTCGGTTTCTGATTTCATACCGAGCCAAATCAGGTCTTAATGATGTCTTTGATTGTAATTGCTTGAAGTGCCGAGCAGATGAGCGACTCACGTGGCCACTTGTGGTCATTCAGAGCTTTACCTCTGGAACAACTATTGATGGCAACCGGAGTTCAATTATTTCACAGCTGTCTAATCCACAAGTCTCTTTGTTACCTTGACTTGAGTGTATTCTAATTAGAGCCTTGGAAACCAGTCCTTATTCACAAACGGTTCAGCTGCATTAATGGTTCCCTTAGACTGAAATACTTTTCCCTGCTATACTATTCAACATCACCAACTGAATTTACAGTGCGATATAATTCCAATGTCTGACTCCCCGAAGAACAAAGACAGAGTGCAATCAGTATTTTCGGTGAACCAAATATACAAAATGAGCACTATAATTTAATTCAACTATGATACTAATGAAATTATTCACGGGATTCACATAATTTGGCATTAGAATTGCATTTATTTTCCCTAAATATTTCTTCCTCACAAGTTGAAATATTGACCAAACAAATACATACCTTGATTGTAATTTTTATTTTTATGTTATTTTTCTCGATAACAATAATTAAACAATATTTAGCTTGGAGTGTTTTTACCTTGGCTGGTTTTGGCCTGTCATGGATAAATAAACATTACAATAAAACCGCCAGTAGATGGCGGCAAGTCCCTGTCGTAATGAACGGTTCATTGAATCATTCATTCAAATAATTCGTTCAAAACAGCCGATTTGTTTAGAAACAAAGCAAGTGTCTGAATGTATTACTGAATCGCTAACTCAAATGTTTTGATCAAAAACAGATTCATTCAGGAAGAAATCACTGCATTGCTCCAATAAGAGACACATGAATGTTCTGCTCCAGATTTTTTGAAACTGAAAAAGCAGCCAATTTTGTGTCTGAAATGTAACATGCTCAAAATTAACTTAATGTTTTTTTTAACTGTTATATAACGTTAATATCACATTCTGTTTAGGAAAACATCACTCTTGCTTGTTTGATAGCTTATCCTTATTATATCTTATAAACATAAAAAAAACACCTTCAGGGATATTTTTGCTTTAATAACTTGAATGAGAGTGGCAACGCTTTGGACTCTTGTTTGTTTGTTTTCAAAGTGAGTGACATAGACATCATTAAAACAACAAATACAATATTACCATAGACAATAAATATCGCACACCCCTGCTCATAAACACTAAATATACAAATGAAGCTATTAAAGGTGATAGGAATAAATGATAGGAATAAATTATATAACATCCAATATTGGCAAATATATGGTTGACAATGTATAGGGTCTCAGTGAACAGGCTTTGCGTCAATATTCACTTGTCCTGCTTAATGAAGACAGTAGCACACATCTAAAAAAAGGTCATCAAACATTCAACTGTACAAAGTACAGGAGCCCACTGAGATATTTTTGAGCAGAGCAGATATGACAGGTGTATTGATGAACTACACTGAGTAATTACCTGGAACACTAGAGTTCGGGGACAAGTATTTTGTCAAGGGAGGAAAGGGACCAAAAGAACAAACAATCAAGGCTCATTTGCTACCAGGAGACATTGATTATCTTTCTGTCTTAGTGAAGAGTTCCAGCAGGATTCTGATGAGCCATCATCAGGCTTTCTGCAGTTAACAATCCAAATCAATGTTTCCTTCACATTTTTATGCTTTTTCTGTAGCCTCAGCTGAATAATAGACCATTTACCTTCTAGTGCCATTTCAGTCATGTTTAAAAACTTTTAGACTTAAACTGTAGATATAAAATGTCACTAGAGAACAGTCTTGACCGGAAGTCAAATTCATTCAATTCATTCCCTCCATAGATAAATTATCTTTAACAGTAACTGTTATGAAATCCTTCTAGCTAGATCTACAATGAGCTAAAATTTGTTAAGAGACAGATGTTTTTGTTCATAAAAAGTATATTAAGCCATTGGGGTCCAGCACTCTTAAAAATAGACTCTTTATTATTATCTATGTTTCCAAGAACCTTTATTATTTATGGAATTTTTAAATTACACAAAAAGTTTCTTTCTGGAAAAGGATTGTTTAGATTATTATGTTTTTTAATAATTGACAGACTCCATTGACTTTCATTATATTAACATAAAAACACAGACATTCTTTACAATGTCACATTTTTAAAAAGATATGGAAAAGTTTAATATATGTGGGTAAACTGTCTGTAATGCATAATGTCCTGTGGCTCAGTGGTAGAGCATTGCGTTAGCAGTGCAAAGGTTTTGGGTTCGATTCCCAGGGAACACACATACTGACAAAAAATGTATAACCTGAAAATGTAAGTCGCTTTGGATAAAAGTGTCCGCTAAATGCATAAATGTATAAGCTCACAATTTTCTCTCATTTTCACTTTAAATCCAACTGTTTTTTTTGATTTGAATTGTCTTAATTTTCTTTGATTTGAACTTCTTAGAGAAAATTAATTAGAAAAATACAAGAAATTATTTAAATCAAATGTTTTCGAAAAGGGTCAGGTTAGTTATGACAAATTATGTGTGAACTGTCTATTTATCTAAGCATTCAATCTTGTACCATTTTCTCTCCTTTTCAAACACTCTTTGCTTTAATCAAAGTGTATTTTTTATTGTAATGATCTCAAATCCTTAAAAAATTTGAATTTAGAACTGTCTATTTATCTAAGCAATCAATCTTGTTTTCTCTAATTTTCAAATAATTTTTGATTTAAGATTTTTGATTTTGTTTTTTAATTTTAATGATTTTAATGAATCCTTATAGAGAAAATTAATGAGAAAAAAATACAGTGAATTATGAAATAATTTTCACTAAATTAACACTACCTTATGCTAATTTTTTTCTAGCCATTTCACATTCATAAAAAAAAAAGATCTCAAGTATCACAAGGACTCTTTGTAAGATAAAACAGGAACAACACGAGTTGAGAAATGTATTTTAGAAGTGCTTCCTGTCCAGAGGGAATGGACCTTCATCAAGCCTATGCGAACTAAAGAACACGAGAAACATTACAGCAAAACTGGAGCTTTTCTAAATGGCATTCTTGAAGGTCATGGAAGCATTTTCAGAGACAGCTCAATACTGCAGCACTTTTAATGTCTTTTCCTTGGAGTCTCATGGGGCCAAAGCATTGTTTCCCCAATCTCGGATCCCATTCAAAATGTGTGTTTTGTCAATCTACTGAGAATTTAGAGATGGCCTATTTTAGCAGAAGACATCTGCCTGCACAAACGGACAGACTCATCTCTACAAGAATAAAATCCCTGGAGGTCTGACCTTGGGAAACTCCATTTGATGTTTGCAATAAACTTGTAACGTGTGCCAGGGGACCAAAAAAAAACTGGGCCTGAACACAAAGCATTAACTGGGACGAGCTAACTGAGTAGGCGAGAAAAGAGGCCATTAGAAAATAATAAGGCTACTGCTATTGGAAACGCATTAAATGAATCTGAGCAGTGAAATCATACGCAAATTAAATTCTGTAAACTTTGCCTCTAATCTAGATGACTGTGCAATGAGTTCTGTTTGGGAGAGAAGCTCACAACAGGGTCAAAAATATTTAGTGAAGTGTAACAAACAAAGTGGAATAAATTCTATTATCCAGCCTTCAAGAGTGTTTTAAGGGTGAAATTGAACGTCTCAGGTTATGCATGTAACCATGGTTCCCTGAGAATAGGGAACAAGACTCTGCGTCCTCTAGAAGCCGCTATGGGAACGCCTTTAGCATGACCGGTGTCTGAATTATGAATGAAAAAACGACAATGAACTTGACATTGGCAGGCGGCAGCCTATGACGTAAGCGTTTGCGGGTATAAAAGAGCACCTGTGTAATACGTCATTCACTTCTTTGTCTGAAGGAGACGCAGGAATGCCCGAAGCATGGCTAAGAGACGCAGCGTCTCGTTCCCTATTCTCAGGGAACCATGGTTACATGCTTAACCTGAGACATTCCCTTTCGAAGGAAACTCCACGCTGCATCCTCTAGAGGCCGCTATGGGAATGATATACCAATGCTGCCATGCTGAGGGATGAGTGCGCAATTACTGGATTCCCTATGTCAAAGACTAGAGGAACATCATCCTTGCCCCAGCAAATCGCTGTGGCCAGAGCCTGAGACCAAAGTCTCCCAAAGGGAAGCTCAAAGCTCGCCACGTCGTAGACTAGCACACCCACCAAAGTATGAAACTCTAAGAGTGGAGGTCTCAGCATAATGATGTCTACTCTGCATAATGACTCTCTAACGAGAAGAGACCTAGCTACACTCAATGCTGGAGACTGTTAGTGAGGCTCAGACGAAAGAGCCTACACATTTATGCTGCCTAAGCAGAACTCTGAAGAGTGGAGGCTTCAGCAAAATGACTCTCTTAAACGAGAGGAAGCCGAGCAACACTCGATCCTAGTAGGGGTGTTCCTGTGGCTCAGTAGTAGAGCATTGCGTTAGCAGCGCAAAAGTTTGTGGGTTCAATTCCCAGGTAACACACATACTGACAAAACAATGTATAGCCTGAATGCACTGCAAGTCGCTTTGGATAAAAGCGTCTGCTTAATGCATAAATGTAAATGTAAATGTAGGGGAACTTTTAAGAGTGGAGGTCTAAGCATAACGACTCTCTAAAACGAAAGGAGACCTGACTCAGCACTAGAGACAGCTAGCGAGGCTCGCAATAGAGCCTAGATACTAATAGTGCTGCCTAAGCAGAGCTCTGGAGAGTGGAGACTTCCGCAGAATATCTCTCTAAAACGAGAGGAAGCCTAACAATGCTCAAGTCCTCTCTAAAACTAGAAGAAGCCTAGTAACACTCAGCCCTAGACGAGGAGCTCCTAAGAGTGGAGGTCTCAGCATAACAACTCTCTCAGCGAGAGGAGACCTGACTACACTCAATGCTAGAGACAGTTAGTGAGGCTCAAATAAAAAGCCTATACACTAATAGTACTGCCTTATCAGAGCTCTAGGGAACTGTAATCTAAGCACAGCAACCCCTCAATTTACAAAATTGACACATTTACACAAAGAGACCCATCTCTTTAACCTGGCATACACATAACACACTAATATGCTTCTTATATTCAAATCCGTTAAAGAATTCTTAAGCTGCATTAATTAGGTCAACCGGAACCAGGAACACTTCCCATAAGACACAATGTACTTGTTACATTGTAAAAAGATTGACATCTACACTAATAGTAGTCTGTTTCTTTCTTTTTTCGAGGTCCCCATAGCCACCCAGATCCAGTCCGTTCCCAGCCCAGTTGGATGGTAGATGTGTGAGGACTCCGTCACCTAGAAAGCCATCAGGAAAAGACCACTGGAAGCAATTGAGCCCTTACAATCTGACTTTGCTGCAGTTGGAACAAACTGCTGGTTTGTCTGGCCAGAGGAGAAGTGAGCCTGGTTTCTCCCAAGGTTTGTTTCTTCATTCTGTCACTGATGGACTTTGTTCCTTGCCGCTGTTACCTATGGCTTGCTTATTTGGGGACACATCATTTCCAGCGATATCGCCGACTTGATTGCACAGATACTATTTAACCTGGACTGAGCTGGACGATGCCATCACTTAATTCAATAATGAAATGCCTTCAACTGAAAATTGAGTGTGTAATCTTGTCATTTTACATTATTGACACTATTTTCCTATTGTGCAGTTGCTTTGACACAATTTGTCTTGTTAAAAGCGCTATGTAAATAAAGGTGTCTTGACTTATGTTTTCAATACAAATTATATTTTAAAATAATTAAAATCTATGCTTGTAATGAGTCAACAGAGTGGGGATCCATTTGCAACTTTAATAAGAGTTAGCCGGAGCAACAAAAGACTTCGCGATGAGTTTGTGTGTGAGTGTGGCTTAAGTAGTCCCATAGATGAGCATCAGGTGAACTAGTAATCAGAGTCCTGGTACAGGATGATGGGAAATGGAGTTTGGCGAGAGAAGTCAATACTCGGGCGATGGTGACCTCTGGTGACGATCAGAGGGAACCACAGAGGCCGGATTCGTTACAATGCTCAACAAGGCTGCATTTATTTTAAATGTATTAAAACAGCAATATAGCAAAATATTGTGGCAATTTAATACAACTGTTTCTTATTTTTGTTTATTTTACAATTACATTTTCATTCAAAAATGCTGATTATGTGTTCAAGAAACATTTAGTAATATTATAAATGTCTTTACTGTCATTTTTTATCAGTTTTTATGCAACCTAATTAAATAAAAGTATTAATATATTTAAAAAAGCTGACCCCAAACTTTTGAACAGTTTAAAACAGAAATAACAGTAATGCATTCATACACTGTTAAACGTAGGATATGATCAGTATGTCATTGTAACTTCTGTTTTACATTATAAGTTTCATCATAAGTTTAGCTATTTCAACCTTGTCATTTAAAATTCAACTTGAATTCGGTTTAATATAATATAAGTTGAAATGACTTGTATTATACATAAATTGCATAAAAACATTTAAGGTAGTAACTGAACTTAAGTTGAAAATAGGTGGAAATATTTACAGCGTATCGTAAACACGGTATTGCACAATCTGCAATAACTTTTTTTTTGTTCTGAAGATGCTTTTTTATTTGCTTCTAATTTAGCATTAAATAAGCAATATCAAAAAAAAATATGCAATAACATTTTATTTTATGACCTTTTCAACATCCAAGCAATCTTATAGGGCTGCTTCTCAAAACTTACAACCAACCACATGGATGTTCTCAAATAACTGAGATCTTCAAGGATGTCTGAATGATTTGCTAATCCCATTAGGCCTGTTTCATTGTCGACCCCATAATCTTCTGTAAGAGCTGTGATTTTTACTATGTTGTGGATATGTCCAATACTGAAACAACATCCTTCGGGCGTGACCTATAGATTATTACAGTTAGATTACATGACCCCTGTTTGACCGAATGACTGCTGGCATCAATAAAGGAAAAATTAAGCTTACGCTGAAGCCGTCATTGTGTGGCATATACAGTCAGACTCTAATGGTGTTCTCATGAGAGCGCGTTCCAGCTAAGTGCTTACAGGTAGGGTTGGCCTTCAACAAATCAACTGACGCTAAAGGGCAAAGCTGCATTGGAGCATCTCAACAGACAAAGTGGTTTCTGAGAGAAGCATTCAGAACTAATATATAACCTCAATTCAATCTATTGTGATTGAAGTGTCCAGACATGGACTGTATTCCCATATCAGACATACTTACTCAGACATACTTTTGCTGCTATATTTACCTTGTATTATTATTTTACTGCTCTTGAGACAGACCTGGACATCTTCAGAGCACATAGCTTTGCAAAATGTTTGACTTTTATTTACTATTATATTATATGTCCCAATTCCCACATAAAAATCTATTATTAGAGCAACTTTCAAAGGACTTTATTGTCCTTAGAGGTTTGAAAAACTGTGTAAGTGAATTTGCGTCCTCTATAGATAAAGCATTCACTATGAGATGTCTAAATGAGAGTATTGTTTCATTTAATCACAAAATCCATAGCTGCATATGTAATCTCACCAATGATGTTTGCATTTTCTCAAATATTCTCATGCTGAGTCCTGAGTAATGAAAAAGGAACGTCCTTATATCAATTTCCATCAGTTTCCACTCGCAAATGCTAATGCAAGACATAAAGGATCATAAAAGAGGAATTATTACATTAGCATTGTCATAAAACATCATCATCCTCAACCAAATGCTGGGATTTGTATTAATGATACAGTTCTCAAACTTGCGCTAAAACATTCTAACCCTGCTGGACTGAGCTACTTTATAAAAACTTGTGCTTTATACATTATTCGATCTCATATTTAGTGATTTATTTTTGTTGCTGATTATTATTAAGTATGCACTGCCACTCATGTCTCCTCAGAGGAATCATCCCTGGTCTATATCCTCTCCATAACGAAGCATCTCTGCATGCAGGTCTTTCTGTCATATTACCCACAATCATGAATTTATATTGGCTGCAGGGTCTCTTTCCGCCTGCCCTATCTCTGCACTGTTCGCTCGCTTCCGCCAGTCGCATTCACAATGAGCTGCTCAAAAGTGTTACCATTCCCATCATCTCTCGCTCAGCAGCGCTGTATAATCTGTGTATAACAATCTCAATGCAGCTCAGAGAGAGTCCACCCGCTCATCCTCACCCTATATCTGCTACATATTGTGACCAGTGTCCTTCTTTTACATATTTTTCACAGCTCAACTGAGAGAGCCACAAAACAGGAAGAGTGCTGCTGATAAAGATGGATTGTAGAGTTACTCAGAAAAATATCTTCTTCTGAATGGTCTGCATAATAACTCCCTGGTGTTACTGGCGCTGGTATTTCACCTGGGTTACTGAGTTTCTATAACAAAACAGAATAAAGTTGAGCTGACCAGTGGTGGATGAAATGCACAAATGAATAACCTTCAATTCAGGTGAAGATGCCTCAAATGAATCTGACACTAAAATGAAAGCATAAAAAATGTAAAGGTTAAAGTTAACAGCCCTAGGCTACTGAAATGAATGATGTAATGAATGATCTACAGCTCTATAAGGTCCACCGTGTCTCAGAGCAAGGCTCTTAACCTCTCAGACAAGTGTTCATAATGTAACTACTTACTGACGAAAAATGTGTCCTCTTTTGATGTCTAAAATCTCAAATACCATGAGCAGACTAATAAGAGAAAAAATATATGTATAAAAACATATGATAAAATATATTTTACCATATTAACCAGAGGTCTTTGACCACTGAAAATGATAATAATTCAACAATCTGAATACGGAGCTGCATCGAGATCCTCATATCACTGGGAATGTAGGGCCTTGAACATGAAAAAAGTTTATTACGAACTAGAATCTAAAATCACATTGAGATATTTTTATATTTCTTGAGTTACAGTATTGCAAACTTTTGAAAACGAATATTTACACACTCAGACAGGTATGTTCAATGCAGTTTTTCTGACAGAAGGAAACAAGATACTGTGACGAGTGGGGCGGGGCCGAGAACCGTGGGAACGGAGCGAGGCCGGTGGAGTAATTGGTAATGAACGACACCTGCACCACTCACCGGTCTCGAGTCCCACGGAGGAGCTTCGGAAGGGTTAAATGAGGAGTGACGACAGTGGAAGAGGAGAGAGGACCAGGCCTGGAATTTTAGTTTGTGTTTTATGTGCGGCAGTCGTCCGTGAGGGGCTGCCGCTTTTCATTTGTGTTTGTTTATTTTGTTATTAAAGTTATTACATGTTCGCCTGGTTCTTTCTCTGAGTCTTTCAGCAGCCTAAATTGGTCAGCTGGTCTATTAGAGAGACACTGACCTGCTGAACACCATGCAGCTTTGGACAAAAGTGAGCAAATTAATAAATACCACACTTTTAGACATGCTAGACCATCTTAAACCAACTAAACCAGGGTTGTCAAACAGTTCCTGCTCCAACACACATACCCATCTAGTTTTCAAGTAAGCCTGATTGGTTGGATCAGGGAGCTGTTTCTTACAACAAATTTACCAAATAAGCCAGGTTTATTCAGTTAGTCTGACTTATTGTCATTTGGTTTGGTTCAAAATAAGTCAGAATAACTGAAATAACAATGGCTTATTTGGTAAACTTGTTTTATGAAACAGCCCCCAGTTGTGTTTAATTCGGGTTGGAGCTAAACTCTGCAGGCCTGTGGACCTTCCAGGAACTGAGTTTGACACCCCTGATCTAAAAACATCTTAGCCTGGTTCAACCTGTTCACACATGTAATCTTTCACCTTATCACAGCATGTACAATAACAGCAGATGATTAAAAGGACAGGCCTACAGGGAGAGCACTCAGTCGCTTCCCTCTCACGATATTTTCTTCAATTAGAATGTAATCTTGCGATACGCACATTGATTGGGAGGCTTATCAAAGACTTCCTCCAGAGAACAGATGTGTCATGCTCGTAAAGTGTCGGTAATCTGCAAGATGTTATGAGGATTTTAACCAATCTTTAGCCTCCCATTCCTTTGAGCAGAGTCTATTAATTGCAGCAAGGTCAAATGATGAAGTTTTAAAAGTCAAGTCACCCCCTCTCAAAGTCTATTTGGTGATTGTTTAAATTTACTAGTACGGTTAGTCATCTGTGATGCAGGGATTTGAGTGATCAGTTAGCATCTCACAAGGCATTACCCCTCAAGATCTCGCAGACGGACAGCAAGACCCATTACAAACAACGAGGAAATTCGAGTCTCAGGAGACCAGGGCTTTCCCTCTGTGACACGCTATTGGCAGGTCGCTGATTTTCACTGACAGGCGGCTTTACCAACAACTTCCTCATGAGAACAGATCTTTCACGCTCTCAAAGTATCAGTAAACCACAACATGTCTATGATGATTTTAACCTTCTCATTCTGTTGCAAGTTTTATCTTTTAAATAGAATCTAGCTATACAAACATGATAACAATTTTGATTACAATTTTTTTAATAGAAAGGATGTCATTTATATACCATCAAATAGAACTGCGAAAATAAGACTTACCCAGTCACTGGTCAGAAAAACAGATAGGCCTAATCCGTCCCAAAAACATGCTATTGAATTCATGCGAAAAATGATCATCCATAACAACTCTTCCTCCAATGAAAAAGTCAATTCCCTGTTGTCCTCTCGCATTAAAATCCATCACCATATTTGTTTAAAACCGTTTTGGATATTTTCACTTGTAAACGGTGCTTGATCTGTGTATATTTCTCTCCTGATTCAGACAAACAACTTTTCACTGGAGAAAGCAAAATTATGGATAGGGGACTCAAAGTTTAGCTGGAAGCATCGATCTAGACATTAATTGGTCGACTGCAGTCACGTTTATTACTTGTGGATTACTGTAATGTTTTTATCAGCTGTTTGAACTCTCATTCTGATGGCACCCATTCACTGCTGAGGATCCATTGGTGAGCAAGTGATGTAATGCTAAATTCCTCCAGATCCGTTCCCATGAATATACAAACTCATCTATATCTGTCATGGCGTGATAGTTAGTACATTTTAGCAAATTGTTCTTTCTTTTAATGAAGGTAAATTTTATTTAATAATCAATAATAAATCACATTTATTTAATTATCAACATGTGTGGTCCATGGTGCATTGATGGTTAATGTTTTAAAGTAAGTTAGCACTCTGCAAAATCAACCTACTAATGTCTGTCATCTCTCTTGTCTCTTTGTATTCAGCTGAAATAAGAATATAATTAACATTACATTATTTGGCTGATAACACTGAACAAATGTGAAGATAATTGTGAGATATTCTGACAAAGATCAAAACATGAACTTTAATCTCAAATCTGGCAGGTGGAACAGTTTGGAGGAATTATTACTATATTGAATATTTGACAACCTACTTCTTGTTTTTAATGTAATTACTTATGGCTTGACTTTGACTTGAACTATTGACACTTTCTTCAGAGACTCAAGCATCACCACAACAGCAAGAAAAACAGCAAGTGTTATTGAAAACAACTCATTTGCAATATTCAGACAAAACATTAATCATGATAAACATGAGACTTCATGTTACACAATGACAGACTACTTTTCTTCACATTTCCAAGCACACTAAAAACAACTGTGTCATTTAAATTCCATAAATGTTTAATCTGGGAACAATGACTTGGTCACATGTCTGTACTGTGATAAGTACCAGTATTAAGTATTTTCTCCCTATTAGATGTATAAAGAAAGTACTGCACTATGAGTCTTTCTTGATCGAGTCATGCACTACAGCCAATACAAGAATGTTTTGAAATCATATGAAATGTTTTTAATTACAAATACCAGATGGCTGAATCCAACGGATTACAAAATAAGGATAAAAATGTCTTAATTAAAATGTTTTGAGATTGTAAATAGTATTGAAATGTGCAGAAAGTTAAACTGATTGGAATGTTATGTTCAGTGTAAATACTGTATAAATAAGAATAAATATTACAATTCACACTGTTTTGCATGAAGACTTTAAATAAACATTAAATGCTAACAAGACTTTGTCTGTGCAAAGTAATGTCTAACTTTTCAACTACTGCAATGACCATGGAAAGTCAAATGATACACACAAGAGTGACAGAAATGAACTGCTATGTAAAGAACATGACACAGAATTACATTACATTAATAGAAGTTCATAACATTTTTAAAGCCCTTTGTAATGCGTTGCCCCAGAAACTTCCAATGTAAAAGCATCACTGTTATAGTTGAAAATTAAAAATGATTCACTGTGGTAATCAGTGGAATATAGAGCTCAGCTCAAACAGAATATTCATTTGATTAAATTATATTACATAAATAAAACATTAAAAAGTTTTAAAAATGTTAAAAATAATAATAATAATAAAAATAAAACTAAATTACATTAAATAAAATTAAATCCAAGTGAATACAATATGCTCACTTTCATAGCCAAGCACTTGAGACAAAGTACCTTTTAAAATGTTTTTCCCATTTGGCATACTGCTGCTTCGTATCATTACACGTTTTATCCAGTAATATGATGCAATGCTTCCGTGCAAACATTCCATTATGTGCTGAATCTTGCATGCTACATGCAACATTTAAATCACAGCTGCTCGTATTTTTAACTTCCCTCTTATAACTCTGCATCAGGCAAAAATCATTTCCGTCCCATCCAGCCTCTCGTGAACCATCTGAGCATGAATAAGCAATGCTATGATATGAAGGGAAGATCTGACCCCGATTATACTAAACACAAATCCGCTTATGGACTCACACAGCATTTACATTGTCGCTCAACAACAGCTTGATACTGTAACCAGCAACCACAACAAAAACCCACAAAATCTTTGAATTTGACAACATAATGACAACAAAAAGCAGCCACAATAAACAAGTCATTTATAATCATTTTTTAACAGTGACCTATATTAAATTAAAACATTGTGGTGAGGTGACGGGTCGGTAGCCAGAGGGGTCTCTCACAGGGGTGGGCTTTTTAGGAGCAAAGAATTTAATTGCATTGTTTATTATAACAGGAATACACTCGGGGAAAGAGCTAACCCACTTTTTGCTCAGTGTCAAGCAACAAGTGTAATTAAAAAAAAAACTCATGCAACCATTTTATTCATAGCACGATTTTCTCCACTACACCTCCAATTAAAATTACTAATGTTAATTAATTTTTTGTGTGGATATAGTGAAGGTAAGGGTCACAGTGGTCGACTGGTAAATTAGTAAGATGATCATTTTATCTACATATGTTAATAAATTAATTTATAGATATCCATGTGCTTTAATTAGCACATTCAGAGCGAGATGTGGCTTAGCTGTTTACACAGTAAATCATCTCTGAAAAGTTGCATCTTTAAATTCACCACCACTATACCCACAGTCAGAGACATAAAACTACTAAAAGTTTGTTACATTAAAGAATGTTCATAACATTAATACTTTTATTCAGCAAAGATGCATTGAATTGATCAAACATGACAGCAAAGACATCTATGTTCGATAAATGACGTTATTTTGAATGATCATCAACAGTTTCAGAAAACAAAAACTTACATGGTTTCCTCAAAAACATTAAGCAGCATGACTGTTTTCACTATTAATAATAATAAATGTATCTTGAGCAGCAAATATTAGAATGATTGTCATGTGACTGAAGACTGGAGTAATGATGCTGAAAATTCAGCTTTGCATCAGAAGAACAAATTACATTTTAGAAGTTATTAAACTAGAAATCTGTTTTTTTAACTGCAATACAATTTCACAATATATTACTATTTTTATTGTATTTTTCAACAAATAAATGCAGCCTTGGTGAGCATAAAAATGGCTTCTTAAAAAAAATCTTCAAACATTATTTTCCACAATGCATAAATAAAAATTGGAAGAATTAATTAATTACACACTGGGGACTAAGTACTCTTTCAGAGCAGGTTCACAGCACAGAGTGCAATTGTAGACCAATTAGCATGTATGTTAGGTCTGTTAGTCCTACTTAAAAACCGGACTGGTAAGATTTCCATAATAAACAAAGACAAATTATTGCTTTACTTGGACTGAAATTGAAGTCACTGCAATATAGCACAAGTATCAACATGGGAAAGCTAGCATATATATAATTTTCGCCTCTGTAAATGCAGAAGGAACCAGGCCTTCTACGTGTATCACACTATGTACAGAGGCCTTCCCAAGGGCGGCCCTGAGACAGGAACCAGTTTGTCATCTGGTGTCCTTGTCCTACTTTAGAAACCACCCTGTTTCCGCCCACAGCCTCAAAGGAGCCCAGAAACACGGCTCCTCTCACCAAGGGTAAAAACCGATGATGACCTGGAAGTGAACAGCACTCACTGTGGAACGTGTTCCCATTTTCACCCTGACACATTGGCAAACACACATCATCGCCTCGCTAGCGTCTGCTGAGTGCAAGCCCCACTGCCATCCCTCCATTTCCCACCGCTGCGGCGCACTTTCAAACATTTAACATTTGTCCTATTTGAGTTAAAGTGCAATCATGGGATTAAACTACAGTAAGAAACGCTTCTGATTTAAAAGCACTCCTCAGGGGAACATTTTACTGCCCAGAGGTTCATCTATCACACCTCTGGAGACATTATGGAGCCTTCAGTTGTGTGTCATTTCAGTATCAACTCTGCCTCAAGATGTTTCTCTTAAAGTGATGTAAAAGATACTTGACTAGCTAGAATATACTCGCTTTTGAAGCAGTTAAATTAGTCAAGCTATTAGTCAAGTATTTCAACTAATTTGACAATATTTAAGAGGAAAATACCTTTGTAAATAAACGAGAAAATAAATGTGAGGAATATGAGCAGTCTAAATTAACATGAAAAGCCTTAAATTGAACAAATTTACATTAAATAAACCTAAAAAAAACAAGAATTTACACTATTGTTCAAAAATCTTGGGTTATTTGGGGAAATGCATATTTTTATTCAGCAAGAATGCATTATTTTTCATCAAAAATGACAGTAAAGATATTTGTAATGTTTCAAAAGATTTCTGTTTTAAATAAATGCGGTTCTTTTGAACAAACAGCAAACCAGCACATTAGAATGATTTATGAAGGATTATTCTAAACTGTAGTAATTCTGACAAATATTAACATACTGACAAAAAAATGTATAACCTGAATGACCTGTAAGTCGCTTTGGATAAAAGCGTCTGCTAAATGCATAAATGTAAATGTAGATGTAAATTTAGCAATAATACTGTATTTTTTATCAAACACAAGCAGCTTTAAAAAACCATAAGAGACTTCAAAAACTGACCCCAAACTTCTGAACCATAGTCTAAACAAGATGTCTTTGTAATCTTTCATCAAAACGTCACAAACCCTTTTATTTTTCAATATAACCTCCAACCACCTGTCACACAGAGACTACTTTCTATACTCCAATCAATTCCTAATGGACAAAATCATCTTTATTCTCATATCCCGTTTCACTCTGAAACAAGCCACATTACCAAAACACAATAGCTTTTGCTCCATTTGCTCCTCATTTTATTTCATTAATGTCTAAGAGAAAGAATTATCTTAAGGAGATCTTGTTTGTGATTTACTCTCTTGTAGTGTTATTTTCAAACGAGACAGACAATAACAGATCACGGTTATCATTTAACATACCATAATCCTTTCGTGTACTCAAAGCAATGGTATTGCATCTTGTAGGGTTTAATTTACCTTTATTTCATGGTTTATATTAAAAGGATTATTTTGTGGCTCACAAGGCAGAATTAGTTAAACGGTTCAAGTCTGCTCTACTGGGCTACATCTATTCCAGTTTAATCAGGTGTCCTGGAAGAGCCAACGCTCCACATGAGGCAAGCTAGTACCGTACGGCTACAAATCAATGAGCTCACCTCTGTAATTGCTCCTCAGGTTCTTCCCACAATGCACCAGCGCTGAGGCAAAGAGAAAGCTGTACTGATATGGTAATTAACAGTGAAATATAATGCTTCATTAAAACTTCATAAGTGAGCCATCATTTGGAAAAGTAATGGTTTTGGTATCTGGCAGAATGTCGGCTATTTCAGAGTGCGTTATGAGAGATGGTATATGCTAATATCCACTACCACGATGCCAGTATGTTCTGGGTGGTTGCTAGATGGTGAAAAGAGTTAAAACAGTCCAATATAAATTCTCTATAATATTCTGGGGCCAGCTGCACCAGCTGTGAGAAGATTTAAACTTAGTCTAGATGAAGCATAAATGGCAAATTTATCCACTACTTATTTGAAATATATAATGCATAAACTAAATAATTATAAAAACCTCTGACCAGAATAAAAATATAGAATAGAATTTAAAAGTTAGCTTAAAAAAAAGTTAGTTTACCCCAAAATGACAATTCTGTCATCCCTTATTCACTCTCATGTTGTTCCAAACCAATACGTCTTTTGTTCATCGCTCTAACACAAAGATATTTGTTGATAATCTCTCACTATTTTTGTCCATTTATTCAAAGTTCACATAACCAAAAACTGTCATGCGTTAAAAAGGGCAGCACAAAATAACCCATCTGAATCAAGAGGTTTCTCCTGAAGAGACATGGATGCTTTATATGATAAACAGATTTAATTTAGGCTTTTATTCATATATAAAACATAGATCAGTGCACACACACACACAGAGCTCATCAAATATGGTAAACAAAAGCTCAAATCGTCTAAACAGCCAAATTAAATACAGAGTCAGTTGCACAAACTTTACAATACACTTGTGTTTGTCCCAATTAAAGCAAGACTTAACAAATTGTTGTGTTCTTTCGCCAATGTACTGTGAGTCAGGGAATTTATACTACATGTCAGAAGAACTGCAAATTCAATCAAGAAAAGAAGTAATAGCATGCCTCTTCCTAATAAAACGCACAATTTGAGATATCATTCATGTCTGTAGCGCAAATGGTGCAGGAAAAGTTATGCGGCAAAATGTAATACTTCGTTTCAGAGGTTTGTTCAAATCAGTGATCACTAACTATATGAGCAATAATAACAGAGACACGTCCCTTAGCAAGCGCCACTAACAACGTTAATGATGCCCGACTGGGAGTGGAATAGCAATATGAAAACGGGATGAACTCTGTGTGTATGCATGAGTGATGGACGAGGCCCTCCACCTCCTCGGCAATAACGGCCTCTTATCAGCCCTGTCGTCGAGGAGAAATGTGGATTTCATTATTTGTTGCAGTTAATGTTTGGTTCTGGTTGTTGACAGGCACAGCTGGCTGAGAGGAGATACTCAGCCAATGTCATCCCCATTAATATCACTTATTCAAGCACACGGCTGAGAGAGAGAGAGAGAGAGAGAGTTGGTGAACAGTGATGGAGGAGCGCAGAGACGAGAGGAAAGGGGCACGAGAGAGAAGACTACCCACGCTGAACCCTTGACTGATGCTTTTTTACACGGACTGAGAAACGCCTCAGAGAGGTTACAGCCTTGCCACGGGTGACACTGAGACTTGACAGCATTTCCTGTTTTCTGAGAACAGAAGTACAGTAGCAAAGCACTGCAGGCCACGAACTATGAAGGCACATCAATGAGAAATAAAGATACAACAACAGCACATACAAGTTGTTTAGACTACTTTGTCAATTCATTTTAAAAAGTCTAAATAAAATAAAATACTAAAACTAAACTAAAACACATTTTAGTGACCCCAAAAAAGTAGCTAAAATACAATAAAAATGATTGTAAATGTATTTTTTGTTTGAAAAACAAAACAATGACATTAAAGTCACAAAAAGTCACAATTTTGAAAGTCACGTTACAGACACAAATGTGCGATGAGGTGCAATTTTGCCAAACTCAACTTCGAGACATAAAAGCACAAAAACAAGAAATAAAGACATGCAGTTATGAGAAATAAACATGCAATTTTGAGACAAAAGATACTGTTTTGAGAAAGCCACAAGTGTGAGATATAAAAGTTACAAATGTGAGAAATAAAGGCATAATTACGAGAAATAAAACGGTTTGAATTTAGATTAATCCTCAGTTCCTTAATGATTTATTAATGATAACATTTTATTGTATTTTATAAATGTATTGTTTTATTTTATTCTTATTTTTTATTGATTGCAATTGATCACAACAGTTAAAAAAGTTCATAAAAAGCTAATATTTATAAAGTTACAAAAGATTTATATTTCAAATGATTGCAAAAAAAAAGATTCCCACCAAAAATATAATGAAACCCACTGTTTTAAACAACAACAACAATAAAAAAGGTTACTTGAGCACCACATCAGTATATTACAATGATGTCTGAAGGATCATGTGACACTGAAAGCTATCATTTAATTTAATAATATTTACAATATTACTGATTTTAGTGTACTTTTAATCAAATAAATGTAGCCACAGTGAGACTTCTTTTAAAATTATTAAAATCATCAAAATCATTATTTAATTTTAGTTTAATGTACTGAGTGAAAAGAGAGGACAATGCAGTCAAAAGATTGTTGGCATATTATTTATCCTTTAATTAAATCTGTGGCGCTGTAGATTTATCAGTATTTCAGTACAGTCTTCTGTTCACTCCTGCGGAAGAATGCAAGAACTCTTAACGTTCAAGAACTGTTAACAGAACCAAACATCATCAAAATGATTTGGTTCTAGTACTTTGTTTGTTTTTAAACGTGCAACTGATTCAGAATAATAACACTAGCTGGCACTGAAGTCACGGCTCAAACACACAATCAATCACGCTTAATGCAAAATCAGCATAGCTGACTCATTTGCTCAAAGGAGGTTAATAGAAGAAGGGTGCTGGAGGGGAAAATGAAAGGCTGATTGTCTTGTCACAGGTGACGGTAACGGCACAGTCTTGCTGACAAAGCCGTGCAGCTCTCAGAGAGCGCTGGAGAAGTGGTGACCTCTCACACCACAGTACTCGTGGGAAAATACACACTTTCAGCTGGCCAGCTCTTCTTCTTCACATTCAGTCTAATCTTTCTCACAAGCACAAAGTGTTTTCACACTAACACACAAACACCTGAGCCACTGAGACTGCTCCAATTACTGCTCCTCAGACCTGCCCTGAATCTCAAACCAAGCCGGTAAAAGTTCTGTCTTCTATGGAACACAAAAAGTGCAGACATTTAAGCTATTAACTGAAAAAGAAAAGTCGTTTGAGGCCACCAACAGGAGAAGATTCTCATGAAATAACTCAAATGTTGGTTTGTTCCCAGCTATTGAGTAATTCAAAACGATTTTAAATAAAGCACACAAGCTATATGAACTACTTTACTCATTCACTTGTTTTTACGCAGTGCTGTCAAACAATTAATCATGATTTATCGCATCCAAAATAAAAGTTTTTGTTTACATAATGTGTGTGTGCTGTGTATATTTAAATACAAATGCATGCATGCATATAGTTAAGAAAAATATGTTTATATATTAAATACATTTATATATAATATAAAATATTAAAATATAAATACATAGATGTATATGCATTTAAATATTTCCAAAATATATATACTGTATGTGTGTGTATTTATATGTGCATAATAATATACACAGTCATATATTATGTAAACAAAAACTTTTATTTTGGATGCAATTACTCGCGATTAGTCATTTGACAGCACAATTTTTTTATGTTTTTAATGGAAAATCTGCAAAGTAGTGTTATTAAAATTAAAATGGGGGGAGGGTTAATATAGTTAAAAAGCTAAAGTAAAATACTTAAATTCATAACTCCAAAATTAAACTAAAATAAAACTAAAAAGTAACGAGTAGACCAGACAAAATCAGACTGAACAGACAGGACTATAAATACACAGGATAATCATAGATAGTTGACAAACACAGCTGGACAAGAATTAACTGATAATCACACTTAACAAGGACAGGAAACAAACCAAATATGGACCCAAGACGTGGGAAGACAAGACACACGACAGAGGACTGACAAAAATATTATATTTGTATCATATACAAATAAATGATTTTATATATATATATATATATATATATATATATATATATATATATATACATATATATTAGTGGTGGGCGTTATCGCCGTTAACGTGCTGCGTTAACGTGAGACTCGGGCGATAAAATATCGCCGTTAATCTATTCTCAAAGTTGGGTTGGGAGCTGGGTCTATACTACGCAAGCTATGATGACTTTCACCCTGATATTTTAGCCGGATGTATACCTAGCAATTGCACTGTAGGGGCGAGCAGTCTTGAACTAGAGGCTCGCAGTCCGTGATGGACAGATTGTTAACGGCTGGTCTATGTGGTAATACACTCGGGCAGGACATCCAAACGCTCACCTATCATTCATCAACCTCAAATATGGCTTTTCATCTGAAAGATGTATGTAGTAACAACTTTACATGGCCGCTCAATATGATGTTAACCTAGAGAAATGTGTGCTATTGAAGTGTTTGTGTGAAGCGCGTTTGCTGCAGGACAGGCTCGTGCGCTCACTTGCTCTTAAAATCTCCGTAATTCTTGGTCATACAGATAAAAGTAGCCTAATACATCTTTCGAATCTGTAAAGACTCTACGTTTATTTGTGTGCACTCAGAATAACAATGAACGTTAAGCTTTTAAGCAAACAGGATGTGCTTTAGGTCTCATGTGAACTTGAGCGAGAAACTTCGAAACTCCGTCTTTGAAAAATATATCTATAGAGAGTGAAATGTCTAAAAAATAAAAATAGAAGACGTGTGTGTTAGCATGGATGATTTACATGAAATTTAATCTGTGCAACACTGTGCATAAGATGGCTTTCAGTTCAATATAATAACAAAAAAAACGACATTTTGGGTTTTATTCAACTAATAAGGTGGGCACGCTGTGATCTGTACTATATTTTTACTGTAATTGACAGTTATCGGCAAAAAAAAAAAACAACACGGGAGTGGGAGGGAATGGGAGTCATTCTTCAGTGGAACGGGATTTTCCTCCAGTTTTTCTGGGATTGGGACGGGAAGAGATTAAAGTTTGTGATGCATTTTGGAAACAGGAGATGAGCCCTGGTCTAATGAGCCACCTGGCTTGAGAAACCCGTTCTCAAAGACTTACTTTTAGTCATTATTTGGGTAGCACACATATTCTGAATGCCTGGCAGAATTCAAATGAGCCATTTAATCTAGATTAATCTAGATTAATTCCAAAATTAATCTAGATTTAAAAATTAATCTATGCCCACCACTAAAATATATATATATATATATATATATATATATATATATATATATATATATATTAATTCATTAAAATACATTAATAATTAAATGATAAAATCTAAATCAACTATAACTAAACTAAATCTAACAATGGGAAAATAAAATAAAAACGAGAAAAAAACAAGTATAATAAATTGAGAAGACTATTTAAAAATAAAAATAAATAAATTCTAAATTCAAATTATTACGATCTCTGCAAAGTATCTCCTTTAGTGTTCCACGGAATAAAAAAAGGAAAATATTAAGACTTTTGAACAAACTGAGGGTAAATAAGAATAAATGGTGTCAAAACTGCATTCTTTCTACTTTTTGCAGAGACACACGCACACACACCAGCATCCAAAACACATGCAGAAGACCAAGGCATCAATGTGCACACACTGTCCTGAGGACTTCACTCAAGTGAATCTGATCTCTGAAAGATCTCCTGAAAATACTGCAGTGGTCTCACGGCAAGTCTGTGAGCAGAAACACAACCATTTATAATGCAATTTAAGTCATTTATACTGCAGACCAATACAAAACTGAAATAGTTTCCACGACAGATGAGCATCATAACAACCTGTGCCAGCTAAAGCACACACATGCATTTGCACAAGTCCATGACAGCTGGTATAAAGTAGTTTACCTGGGCCTGGAGGGCAACAGACTAATCACAAGCTCTCTGAATGTTATTTGTGCAGGTAATACCTCCAGGAATAGTCCCGCTGTTGTAAGGACGTTGTATCAATGAGATATTATGGCGAGGTGATACGCCGCTCAAGGTCATTGAGGCATGGCTTCCCGCAGGGGCAATTCATGGAAATGTGGGTAATATGTTTAGCGACAAGAAAATGTGATAAGTCTAACGGTTCCGCGCCTTGTTAGATAGAAGGGTAAACTAGAACCAGAGCTGTTTTGCATAGTTTTATTTTTGATGTGACCAATTATATTTCAAGCTAGCTCTAAAAATACCATATACCTGCTTTCCTGTGATACTCAAGCACTCTACTTTTTTTATGAAAAAAACGTTTCAAACTTTGTCAGAGGTGACTTTTAGTAACAGTACTACAATTGTTTTGAACCACTGTATTTAATTGAACTGGCTGGCCATTTCATCCCACGCTTTTTATTTTATTTTTACCCAATTAAAAGGAGGAAACAATTTTTCAGATGTCTGGAAATCAATATCCTCCTCTGCTTTGATCTCCGGACCTTTCCTCACTTTCACAGCCTATCAATTAAATTTGAATCGTTTAAATTGTTCTTATCTGTTATGGAAATGTCAGAACTTTCCCATTGGATGCACACTGGTATGCAGTATTGAAAAGTGCATCTATATTTACAGCAAATGTAAGAAGTGCATTACAGGGCCTTCAAAAACTATAGACAAAAAACTGTCATCAAATCTATTGATATTTATCTGGTCTGCAGTCGGCGCTTCAGGGAGCTTGCGGGGAACCTAACGAATGCTCCTGATAAAGTCGACAAGACAACAATTTCTGGCATATCTGCAGTAAGAGGCGTCTGTACGATGCCAAACTGTATTGATTCATGACTAACACCAATGTGAAGCCAGCTAACTGCCGTCCACCTGAATACTCCTCTGCAAACATAAACAAAAACAAAGTCTAAGTCGTGCAAAATCTGCTTCAAAATCTTGTGAGCTGCCTCGCTGACTACTGACTGCACAGGCAGCATCCTAACAGTCATGAAATATCATAAGTGATCTTTTAAAAATACACTCAAAATGCATTCCAAAAGACTTGAGTTTGATGTCAACAAAGGGTGTAATAATACTTAAAAAGCATAACTTTAAAGAGTGTAAACATTATAAACACCTGTTAATTTGTTTAACGGCAAATTAATACACTATACAATTAAAAAATGTAATCCACACTGTAAAAAAAATCCACAATGTCCTGTAATAATATAAAGGATTTATTTAGTCAATGTTTGAAGAGCATCAAAAAATGTATCAAAGTTGTCCTAGAAGACAAGAATGCATTTTTGTTTAAGGACAACTTTGATGAAAGGTTTTGATCCACTTCAAATGTTGACTAGTATTTTTGTATTTATTTTTACAGGTGTTTTGCCTGTATTTTGAATGTGTGTGTGTGTGTCCACAGTTTTTTACTGTGATCTTAAATCTATCTGTAACATTTATCATAAATTTCACTATTTTTTTGGTGAATCTAATAAGCATAAAAATACAAAGTGTACAAGTGTACAAATAGCAATTTACCTATAACTATTTGTACACATTATTTTCATTGACTTTCCTCAAACATTTCTCTTACCTCGTCCTACTGCATTATAATGCATTCTTGGATTGGTTTCTCCACAAATGATGCATGCAGATTTTTTTACATTTATTCATTCTGTCATTCCAAACATGTTCTAAGATTTTTCCTTCTATGAAACACACAAGGACAAATTATGAAAGCTGTTCTCTGTGTTCTTTTTTCAATTATAATGAAATGTGAATTACATAGCATTTTAGATCACTTGTGGCACTTTTAAGTCTTCTGCCAGACACAGACACAAATATTTGTTATTTACTGAAAAACCTTGACCTCGACCCTAGCGCTTCCTTAGCGTGTTATGTCAGTGAAAGAAGTACCGATGATTGATTTGTAAATTGATCATTTGTTCTTCAGTTATTAGGTTTATCCAGCAACTCATTCAAACTGGTCCTGAAGTATAACACTGAAAATGATTTGATTGCAACGGTAACCAATTAATATCTACACATATTCTCTAGATGCAAATAATGACTTACATTTCAGAAGGCTTGGAAGTGAGTGATTAGTTTTAATATATTACCGCATTAATATTATCATGTCCTTTTTTGAAAGAGTTTGAAATCTCTTAATTCATTGTACTTGCATAGAAAAAATCAAGCACAGAATTGTTCCCTTTGAGTTTCACAGGAAAAAAACTGCACAGGTTTTCAATCAACAGAACACCCATTTTTGGATGAAGCATCCCCCCAAAATGCCTAACTTTGCTATTGCTTTTGTGTTGAGAGAGCACCCATGACGCCTTAATATGCTGTTTCTGCTCACTATAGGTTTTGCAATAAAGCATTTGTGATGGTATTCATTTGAACTTTCATCATACAAAGAGAAATTAAGCATTATAATATGGATGTGATTGATTAACACAATAGTAATGAAAGGTCAGCCAGTTTAATAACACATTCACTGGTGTAGGTGTGATAATTGTACAGCTGGTGTGAATCATGACTGACTCACTAGTACAGGTCAAGACGACTGTAGGTTAAACCTGGATCTCTCTCAGGCATGGCCAATGGAACAATCCTCCAGATCATTGCACAGAACATGGAATGAAATGTCATTAGCAAAAACTACTAGCATGAAACATCATTATACAAGTAATTATTTGTACCCCAAAAACAAGCTACCTCAAGTTAACTCTCCACATTCAAGGGATATTAAACAAATCAAATATGTTTTATGTGTCATCTCAAGATGAAAAGGTAGAGTTTTTTTTATAATTACCAAATGTTCAATGTGCAAATTATGTACTTGCTTTTTTTAGATACTTGAAACTAGATGAGTCATACATTTACAGTTAATTGCGTTTATATTATAATTTTTTTGTTCTGTTTATCTGTTCAGTCTGTCAAATAAACTGGCTTTTGTAACTCTGGAAATGTAAATATTTGCATTGGCCTCATGTATTATGCCCATTGGGTGAAGGCCCAGAAATGAAATGAAACTGTAAATCGGCTTTACAATGCAATAAAATGAAAAAAAAGAAAAAGAAAAAGTTGTTATTGTGACCATTGTAGTTAAGTTTTATTTGTGTTTTTTAAATGCAATTACAGCAAGAAAAAGCAGTTTTCCTTCCTGATTTTTTAAATTAGAGTTTTAAAACGTCTAATCATATCTGTTTCTCATACTTTGCTTGTGGGCCCTTGTGCATTCTAGCAAAAAAACACAATCTAAGGTCGAAATGTAACCGAAGGCATATTCTCATTATTTGTGTTAATATTCATTCCCAGTGGGTTGTGCACTGACAACAGATCAAATAAAGATTAGCAAATTCGCAGAAACGATTAGGACAAAATAAAGCAATCACATAAATGATGCTGTAGGGAATTGGGACAAATGTGCACTTGTGTTCGGAAATATTCTGCAGTGCTGATTAGCCTACATCCAAGCTTGTTTATGCACATTATAGACACTGTTTGTGACAAGATAAATGTTTAACAACCATTGTGAGTTTATGGTGCGTAAAACACACGTTTAAATAAACATGCCAAGAGACAATTCCAAAATTAGACTGTCCCTGACTCAACCAGAGGATTGGAGGAGTGTCAAAATAAATGAGACATCCTCACCGAGCTGCATCTGGCCAGTTCTCAAGACCTTTAACTGCACCTTTCCATCAGAGCTGACAACACTGATTCAGTCTGGCAGACGGGACTCTTATAGATCACATTCCTCCAGTGCTGTCGACTTTTATCTCTGACTAGACCACAGGAGAGAGGGTGGGATGCATATAAAGAGATCATTCTGCTCGTTAAACAGGATGTGACATCATATTCAACATCAAAGCTCACAAGAAAGTAAAAGTGAAGAAGATCCAACCAGGGGTTGCACTGTGTTTTTAAAATAACTGGCTGCATTACAAGTATATAAATAGTCATCGTTAATTATGAAAAAATTAACACCTATAAATGAATGTGTCATGGAGAAGCAAAGTAATAATTGCCTCTCTAACATGTCATTAGCACAAATCTCTCACCTCCACAGCAGAAAAATCATCTGTAGCACCCAGACTCTGTTTATTATGCTGCCTTCACATGCTATCAGACATTTCCTATTTCCCACTTATGAAGTCGTGAATACAAGCTTGTCGTATTTAAGTGCTTTAATGTCGGAAATAATCAAATGTAGCATCCCATTGGTTGACAATCATTTAAACATTCACCGTGCTATGCATGCAGTTTGCTGACAATTCTGGAATTTCGGTCAAATACATTTTTATTTCACTGCTTATAAAATAAACAATATACTTCGAATGATTGTTCATATCTAACCTATACATACACTACTTTAGAGACAAGATAAAGGGATGTAGTTGTTGTGAGAACAGCAGCAATGGTTGTCCTCTCCACCATGTTTAAAGTTTATGACCTGCCCAACTCGGAAACTCTGGTATCAAAATTATTTCAGAATTTCCCAGTAGTAAATACGACTTGAGAGGACATTCACATCCAATTTCCGATTAGGAAACTCGTATTTACGATAATTTTGATAGCAAGTGAAGGCAGCATTAGTCAAGCTGGTACCTCTGTGGTGTCTCGTAAAGAAAAAGTTCACCTGAAAATGAACATTTGCTGAAATTGTCCTCAACCTCAGGCCATCCGAGATGTAGATGGGTTTGTTTCTCATCAGAACGGATTGGGAGAAATGTAGCATTACGTTGCTTGTTGACCAATGGATTCCCTGCAGTGAGTCCGAACAGCTGATAAAAACATCACAATAATCCACACGTAAATTACAAGAGTCAAGTCAAGGCACTCGATTGATGTCTTGTGAAATCAAAAGCTGCATGTTTGTAATAAACAAAGTCATCATAAAGATGTTTTCCATTTTAAACCGATGCTTCCGGTTATGAGTCCTCTATTGATAATATTACTCTAATGAAAAAGTCATCTCATCTGAATCAGGAGAGAAATATGCACAGATCAAACACCATTTACATGCAAATACAGTTCAAACAGGCTTAAACAAATATGTCAGTGGATATTCCTGTGAGAGGACAACAGGGAATGGACTTTTTCACTGGAGGAAGCATTATTTACTTAAGTTAAAACAACTTAATGATAAAAAAAATTCTTACAAACACGCAGCTTTTCACTTCACAAGATGGTAACAGATAGATTGGAGTCATATGGATTACTTGTGTATTATTGTGATGTATTTATCAGCTGTTTGGTCTCTGATTCTTACGGCACCCATTCACTGCAGAGGATCCATTGTTGAGCAAATTGTGTAATGATACAATTTCTTCAAATGTGTTTCGATTAAGAAAGAACTAAATCTTGGATGGCCTGAGGGTGAGTCTATTTTCAGCATAGACTTTTATAAAATTATTAATATATGCATGTTAATAACTGGCTTAATTTAGTCTCAAGTTACTTTAAATTGACTTTTTGTTTTCAGAAATGTTGCATAAAAACAATATTACTCTCATAAGTGCGCTGAAAATTGTCATTTTGGCTTGTGATGATGCTTAAGTGTTGACGTATCCAATAGCCTGTGGTGTGTTTTTGTCTTTCCTGTGTTGTTTGAAATGCATGCTACTAATGATAGATGTGGCAAATCACCACCAGAAATATAATCATAATGTTCTAGATATTATAATATTTGTCACTAAAGATGTGAAATGGCTGTTATTGTATGAGTATCTTAAGAAGCTTCCTGCAGAGGCAGCCGACACCAGCTGTGCAGCACTGAACACCGACTGTAGTTATGGCATTTTAATGCTTTAATGCACTGCTTTGAATCCATCCAGCCATGCATAGCAAATAAGCAGTGGAATACAATTACCCCCAGTTTGGAGTCTTTTCTCTCATCTTCACAGCTCCTTCACGTACATCTGATTGTATCACTCAAAGGTCAAGCGGGTCTTTGCTTCAATATAAAACATTTAGCTTTTTTGTAATGTTCAGTAGTTTTATTTCCCATTAACTCCATGACCGGAGGACAAGCAAAGCAAAGGGAAATTTTAGCATGTCACATAAATTTCATTTCAGCAATTGACACTTCTCTCTTCATCATAAACCCATTCACCTTCTGACCCCAGTGGTCCCAATCATCTTGGGATTGTTCGCTAACTGCTCCTCATGAAGACATTTTGAAACATTTAAAATGATGATAAATAGGCCAAATCTGAAGATCTTTTCTCACATTTTCTAAAAGAATATTTACAAAAATCCAACAATTATTATTACTGACTTCTATTTTGCATGATTAAAGACATAACATTACGTACATCTATTGGGCATGATGTGGGCTACTTTAAACAAACAGGAATGTTAAAGCCCTTTATGCCACTTGAGGCGCCCTCAATCTTCTGAACCAGAGAAAACAACATCAAAAGTCAACACAGTAAATTGGATTTCTGAAAGCATTCCTATGTCTTGCACCATTTTCATTGAAATCATTAAACTAACTACTCTGACACAGATGGCAGCAGCTATTTGCACTAAGTACAAATAGCAATTAGATTATATTTACACTAAGTGAAAATAGTATATTTTCTTAGCGATTGATGCTATTTACACCAAGTGCAAATGGCAATTGATTCTATTTACACTGTGTAGCATATACTATAATTTACTATAATAATATATTTAAACTACTTAATGCAAATAGTGGCACATATCTGCACCTCAGTATTGTAGTTCATTCTAAAACAGTATGCAATAATAACATATTAAGTGTAAATTATAATGTTAATACAATTTATTAAATGGATGCCTCCTCATGGGACAATAAGGCCCTCCTAACACCTACCCCAACCCTACCCGATTTATTCCATTTTATTTAAGGTAAATGCCTGATGTGATATGAGATTTGAAACGGAGGGAAAAAAAGTTTGGCAAAAGGCGGGTTCGAACTCAGGTCGGTCGCGTCATAAAGACTGCGGTATGTGCTATACCAGAAGTCTCCAAACACCAGGTCGCGACCCACTACCGGGCCGTGGAAGAATTACTACCGGGACGCAAGAACGTTCTGGGAAAAATGTGTATAGATATGACACGCTGTTATTTATGTTAATGACTGTTTGTATTTTTCTGTATTTTCATTGTATGCAATTGATATGGAGTAGCAATTTGACGATTTCATGTTAAATAAGTAAATTAAATATTGCTCTGATCTGTCGCATATTTGGGGTTAAACGGATCGCAGTGTGATTCGCAGATTAATTTGCCAATTTACACTTCAAGCTATTTTAAATCACAAGAATAAGAAACGAACGAGAGCTCATTTCGATACTCACGCACTGTTCTCGCACACAATCAAGTTCAAGTTCAGTTTTATTTCTAGAGCACAAGCACAAAACAAGGCCGACCAATGTGCTGCACAACAAACAATAATATAGAAAGAGGAGAAAATCAGTAAGTTAAAACCATTCAGAGACCAAAACAACAACAAAAGCAGATTAAAACCATTCAAAAGCATGTTAAAAGCCAGAGAGAAACGATATGTTTTAAGATATGACTTGAACTCAGATAAAGTGGAAGCCATTCTAATGTAAACTGGAAAGTGGTTCCAGAGAGTGGGACCTGCCACTTCAAAGGCTCTAGATCCCCTGGTTTTTAAGCGGGCTCTAGGGTCTGGAGGAGAAGTTTGCCATCTGATCTTAGTCCAATCAAAGCACGCACAAGAGACCTGTTTCAGACAGCGCGGAAATACAGAGTTATGTATGTGTTACGGTCACACATAAAATTAGCTTATGCCAAAAACGCTTCACGGTATTGTCATTGTGCTTTAAATATTTTTTCTTGCTTATCCGAAAACATTATCCGATCTGTAAAAAAAAAAAAAACAAAAATCCCCCCTGCCCCCCTGGAGCTGATGTTTGACAGCCATTTTTTTGTTGTGTTGACTAGCCCAACCACAGGTTTGGTAGACAAAGTTAGTGCAAATAGCCTCTGCTATTATTTATAGGTAAATGTGCCTTTGTCATTGACATTTTTTAATTAATAGAATTGACTAAATACTATAAAATCACCAACTAACTCAATATTCTATTTTCCTAAACAGATTTGTCAACAGAGTTTGAGAAAAGTTACTTTTAAAAGTAATGCATTACAATATTGCATTACTCCCTAAAATGTAACTAATTACGTTACTTGCTTTTGCATTTTTACATTACTTTTGCATTACTTTCGCATTAATTTTTTTAAATATGAGCAGGGCTTGATTGTTTGTTTTTAAGACAAGAAGTTATATTTATAGCTAATGTAAAAGCCCTAGAAGGCTTAGAAGCACATTTTACATATGATACGAATACTTACGATTACTAATAATATCACATTGATATTCTGCAACAGGTTTTAATGATTTAATGTTTTGTTTTTTCTGTAATGAGCTTCTGGTCCTTCCTTGAACCCACCAGCTTTCTCTTCCATCTAAAAGTCCAAAGAAGATCCTCAGGACACCTCCTGTGTGTCCTTGCTCAGATCTACCCTGCTTGGTAACATATAAAAAGGGGAAAAATGAAACATGAGTGCACTCTAGAACTTTTTACTGAAAGCCTGCTTCAAGCTGTCCTATTTAAGTCCTGCTTAGTTTGTGTTGCAGATGCACAAACGCATTAGTCTGATGTGTGCCGCTTTCCCAGAAACCTGCAAAACACTCACAGCATGAGAAAAACAGTCATGCTGAGCAACGTGCTTATTGGGTACAAAAAAATAAAATTTTTCAGATGTTAAATAAGTTCCCTAGTCACTTCAAGGGCTTTTTTCCTGAACGCATGTATTGTAAATATAGTCCAATTAATGGTGAATTTATTGAAATGTTTTTAAGGAAAAACTGAACTTCGAAGAATCAACTCTAGGAGACTGTTTTGTATAACAGACAAAATTAGGTTTTCTACGACTTATGAAACGCTTCCAGATCTAAACTGCTACAAAAGGTGTTGATATTCCTTACTTTCTCAAAGTGTGTGTGTCATCGAGTTAAGAATGAGTCAGAAAACACAGTTGCAGATTTCTACTAATTTAAGTTGAACAACCTTGCACAGTGCTTACAGTACACTTCAAAATTTCTCCCACAGATGTGAGGTCCTGTCAGACTGTCTCAGCAGCGCTCAGGGCAGGTTGCACTTCTGAGGCTAAACGTCACATGGGATAATCTTCAGACACTATTATGGCACAGCTGTGGGAATCGTTCCATTCAAAATCTGTGTTACTATATGTGCATTATCAAAAATTGAACGTGTGCGTGATGTGAGCCTCTGTCTTCTGCACGCCAGCACCCACGGCTGTCTTTGATAAATTACTCCAGATTCCCTCGGTCCCCTTTGAATGTGGATCAGCGTGTTTGCCGGCAGCGCAATGTTAACGTTGTTTAATTACTGAATTGTTTGTGTGAGAGACACGCTTGCTCGTGCATTTGTGTACTGAAATGGTGTTTACACAGCTTCACCTCTGCAAAACAATTTACTAGCGAGTCATTTATCACTGATTATTTGAATCAAGCTTCTTAATGGCTTCTCATAAGGATCAGCTGCAGAATCAGCTCTACATATATTAGCTGCTTTTGATGGATCGTGATGAAGGACAAGGACATTAACTGTGAGGTTGACAAAAAGTAGTAATCCCAAAATGATTTTTAAATGTGGATAGTTTTGGTCTTGAATGCTGACTGGGTAAACATAATGTGGTCAAATAAACAATTTAGCTATAGCAATGATGCAAAACATTTGTCTATCATTTACTTAATAGTGCATTCTGAATGCAAGTTTTTCTGAAGATAATAATGATAATAATCATTTTAATGTAGATAAAATATTTTCAGGGTTGCAAATGCATTGAATTTTTAAAATAATACATAAAATTAAATATGTAACAGTATAATGTATATAAAATAAAAAAACTAGAACAAAAATAGATACTTATGTTTATACACATGTAATGTACATGTTGATATTTCTGGTATCCAAAGAATATGCACAAGAAACAAATTGGACACGAAACAAAAAATTAAAATAATGCGCATTTCCTGCAGTTTCCTTCAACATAATTTTAGCTTATTTGTGGCAACAACAAAACAAAGTACATGTACATTCTGTTTGTGAATGCAGTAAAAATGTTTTCATATATATTCACACTGGTCTTATATCATTCCAATGTCCGGCTGGCATCATCTTTCTAGCTCTTAATAAGAGGTTTTGTGCATGGCGTCTAGCCAGTGCCCAGGCAGTACTGAACAGGTAGAGTTGGCTCATTGATAAATAATATCACATCTATCACTCCTTGCAACACTACACCTGTCAAATAATGAACACATTTTATGTAAGACAACTTCCAAAACGAAAATCCTGTACTCAGTGATTCCATTGCAACAGTTCCTAAGCTAATAGTGAAAGACTGTCAGTGAATGATGAATCGCTGGTAAATTATGGGTTGTTCATTGCACAAAGCTTTCTTAAGACTTTGAATATAGCAAAAAATTCAAATGGAGCGATTTTTATGGTATTGAAAATTTAAAATGACATTGCATGTGAATAAAATCTTTTTTTTTTCATTTAATCTTTTACTAGAGTCATATTCAGGTCTCTGTTGACCTTCTCTATTTGACTCACACTGTACTCTGTCATCCCATTGAATAATTAATTTTTGCTTGAACAAACTGTCACATCACTTTTGAATCATAATGTGGTGGGCAGAGATCAGAGCTGCAGGTGAACATGAAGACTTCTGCTGCTGCTAAAACACAACTACATTAATCAATGCTGATAAACCTTTAGCTCAAAGCATTATAAATGTTTATGAATTATAAATATTAACACAATATTTTGATTGTTAAATGTGTAATATAAAAATATTTTTGATAAATGTAAAACTATATGTAGATAGATATAATATTAAAGAAAGACAGAAAGAAAGATTGTGTGTGTGTGTGTGTGTGTGTGTGTGTGTGTGTGTGTGTGTGTGTGTGTGTGTGTGTGTGTTGGTTTTGGTGGATTACAAGGACAGTTCACCAGTTTACATACCAACATTATAAGGACATTTGGGATTATGGGGACAGAGGACATGTCCTCGTAATTCAAGCAATGTAGATTCATCTATTTGAGCCTCAGGAACAATCTCCTGCTTTTTTTGTGAATGTCCTTATAAGTGGGTGAACCAGTTTTCTGGTGTTTTCGAGTGTGTGGCATTCTGCCTCTATCGGCTGGATCTGTTACTGATGATTTATACACATTACGAACTAAATGGGCGGAGACTCCTCGGAAAACGGGCTGCCTTTTGATTGGCGAATCACGCTCATGCGCTGTGGAGGCGGGGTCTTTCCGAAGCACGCAATCTCAAAATGGAGGAGTGATACAGCAACGCCATTTAGGTAAGTAAATAAAGTATAAAGATTTATATATTAATTCATACAAATTAGTCTTGTCTATATGGCTTATTTTCTGTGGATTGTATTCTTCTGGCAGTCGCTAAAAGATATATTCACGCAGTCATTATCCATATATGCGATATAGGAAGCTCGAAGATAGGCCGCGATTGAATAATACATGTACCGTTATGTAACGTTAACGAATTAACGTTGCTTATGACAGATTAGCAATATTAAACGTATGTCGGAAGTTTTGGAAGAACTGTCAGACATAAAGACACTAAATGCCTTGAATTCGCGTTGTGACTGAGAGCAATAATCATATTGTTTTCTGAAATGGCTTCATTGGTAAAAAAAAAAAAAAGACAGTAAAGAGAATGATGTATACGTTACGTATGATTTCAATTTAGATAATCAATGCGTTTGAAAAGCTAATATGCTAATAATAGACATAACACAGGCCATGCACGCGATTCATATGCATTCACAAGGGCAAAATGAACATTTATATGACATAAATTAATATAATCTGCATGTAACACGTTCTGCATTTTGCAAATATTTAATTTGTCATCTTTAGATTAAATGGCCACAGAGTTATTATGATAATGCTATTTTTTCCTGAGAGAAGCTTTGGGGAATATATTTTATAGCTATACTTTAATATGGATTATATGTTAATTATTAAATTATTATTAGTAGTAGTACTTATTTATTTATACTGAATTTTTACTTCTTTACTTGATGTCAATTAACTGTAACAGAGGTCAGCTCAGACAGTTTTTAAGAGTATAGTAATTTAGAATTAATAATACATTAATATTATATTGACTGTTACAATGCAGATGAGACTGTCCAATTTACAGTAACATATTAAGATAGTTAAATGTTTTAATGTCTGAATAGCAGAATAAAACTAAAATGACTAAAAGCGTCTCTTCTTGATCTTCTGCATAATTAACACATCCTTATTGATTTAAAAAAATAATGAAATATAAAATTAGAGGTACAGATGTAATGCAACATTTATCTAAACCATCATGTAATGAATTGTGCTGACTTTATCTCATGTCAACCTCACTGTACAATACAGCTTTTCATAGAGGAGTTCAGATGCTGTTTACGTAAAATGATTATGTACACAGTGCTTTGTTTTCCCAGAGTGTGTTTTAAGTGAACTGCACTAAAATCCTGGAGTAAACTGTACTACCTCCTGAGGTAGTCCGAGTGTGTTTGGACTTTTGGGCTTTCTTGTAAAATTCAACTGAGTTGATATCATACACCCTGAAAAGAAGCGATTCTGTGTATACTGTATGGATGTTGCAGCATATTACAGATGCATATATTTGGAAATGTTCTGTGTTTTTAACGTAATATATGTTAATTTCTGCAGATAGCTGAAATGGAGAACGGTTCAAGGCTTCACAGGCTTAAGCCTGTATGTGATGCAGAGAGACACATACAATCAAGAACTGTCCTTGAGCAGCAGTTCATTAACAAGTTCAAAGGTACGGTACTCCTGCACTGACTGCCTTGTACTGTTTTGTAATGTCTCATAATCATGTACTTGTCATCACCACTCTAGGCTGGTCCCTGGACCGTTTAATCTCACTGGTGTGATTCAAAAGTTATGTAGATGACATTATAAACTACTATATTCAAATCTGCTCTCCTGCCTTTGACTGGCACTCAGCCAAAGACAGACTTGCACAAAACTTGTCATAAATATTAACTGTTCTATGCTTTCAACAACATATTGTTTATGTTTCAGACATTTAAATAACCATATATAGTAACAAAAAATATTTATACACACGGATGCCTGTGGAAACGCCAGTAATAATCAAAATAAACCTCAAACATAATCTGATTATACATTTTATTCATGGCAAACATGCAATGTGTAGTTAACCATAAAGTTGACTTATTCTTCTCTCAGTTCACCAGCCTGTCACAGAAAAAGAGGAATCTATGTGTAAATCTGACAGACTCCCTGACTCCCTGACTGTGTTAGAGCTTAAACAACCGTGGCAGCATCTCTATGATGATCATCTCTATGATGATTTTAGATGTAGTAGAAACACAAGATTGAATTGTAACTCACACATTCTCAAAAAATTATTGCAAATGCGACTATTTTGGTCGCAGTCTAGAGCCCTGTGTAACTTTTATCGCACTAGCGATTAATAAATAAAATGGCATGCTGCTTGCAGACGAACATTGTAGCCATATCTACTTCTCTCTGTTTATGGATGTGGAGAATCACACACATACCAACAAATTGAAAATAGACCCACTATAGGCTCACCGTACTGATTCATTACAAACAATGAAGACAAAAAAAAGTTAGTTACACCATATGTGAACCTGAAAACACATTGCATTGTAAGAACAGAATGGTTTGCCAGGACATTGTATTGAAATCATAGTCGTTGTAGTTACACCATATGTGAACCTGAAAACACACTGCATTGCAAGGACAGAATGGTTTGCCAGGACACTGTAGTGTGTTAATGATTAGTGAATAGTAGACATATAACTGTCATAAAGTCCTGCTAAACCACTCTGTCCTTTCAATACAGTCACATTGTGTTGTCAGTGACATCAATAAGGTTTGGTCATTGTAGCTTTGCATGGTTAAATTCTGTACCAGAAAAGGCAGAACCAGATGTCAGGCGTAAATCAACACTTTAATGCAGTACCTCATATTTTAACTGATGTTATAAAGGTTAGTGCTGGGTGGTATAACCAACAATCTGTGTCACAGTGCTTTCTAAGATTCTGCTCCTTTCACAGCATATCACAGGATTATTTTCCTTATTTAGCTTGAGCAAATATTCTACACCAGTATTTACGTACATTTATTCTCTCTTTTACAGATGAAGGCAGATGCCGTTACTGACATGTCAAGACTCTTACCAGAAGTTCAGAACAGGTATTGTGTCATTTTCGTTGAGTGTGCTTACTTTATATATGCCAAATAGAAATTTGACATAGAGACTTGTGGTAGAGTTACACGCTGTTAATCAGAAAACACACTACATTGCAAGGACAGAATGGTTTGCCAGGACACTGTATTGAAATCATAGTCATTGTAGTTACACCATATGTGAACCTGAAAACACACTACATTGCAAGGACAGAATGGTTTGCCAGGACACTGTATTGAAACCATAGTCATTGTAGTTACATCATATGTGAACCTGAAAACACACTGCATTGCAAGGACAGAATGGTTTGCCAGGACATTGTAGTGTGTTAATGATTAGTGAATAGTAGACCTATAACTGTCATAAAGTCTTGTTAAACCACTCTGTCCTTTCAATACAGTGTGTTGTCAGCAGAGCTCCAGACTAACATTTGAGAGAAGCACCAGCGCCACTAATTCTACAGATTGTGGCGCAAGGAGCAGATTTGGTATAGCTTGGGGATGGTGTGTGAGTATAAAAAAATGATTTAATCATAAAATTACTATTGCTTTGCATTAATAAGTGCAGTTACTAATAATACTATATGTTCATTTCTTTTTTATACACATTTGACAGTAAAGCACTAAGCTTGAGTTGGGAAGCATACAACATTTACTTTTATTAACAACAGTAACATGCTTAATCTAATTTTTACATAGAAAATGTATATATTCTACTCTTATTAAATGCACCATTATTCTTCTATAATATTAAATGGAACTCACCAACATAAGTGATTATGTGTCATTTAGTCGCAAATTGAAAAAAAAGGTTTGTTTTTCAAGGCACTTTGTGACTTTTCTTACTTCATACACAAAAAAGTATACAAATCCGATTACTGGATGTTTTGATATTTTATAATAGTGATTTTATAATTTCAAAATACAAAGCAAAAAAGTAGAAATTAATGTCTATTAAGCCAATAAGTGCTCCTCTGCTCCTATCAACTGGTTATAATGGTGACTTAATGTATTTTTTTATTTTACGTAAGTGTTTGTTTACCACAAAGTATATTTTTGCTCATCCCATTAAAATAGCATTCAAACTGGATCACTTTAGAGCTTTAAACCACTGAAAATAGTTGTGTGAAATGCTTGAAAGTCATTGGAAATTTCTCTCTCAAAAGGTTGTACAGACCCTGAAATCAACAATGTAATAACATTGGACAATTTCTGCCACAACACCATTGTCAGTTAGTGTTACTGCTTCTGGTTTTCTGATGTACATCAGCGCTGTTTATTAGGGATGTGCATCTCCATAACTGAGGCTGATTCGATACACATCTCGATGCATAGCCAACGATACGAAACATATGAAGCAGCTAGCGATGCGATACGATTCACCCCTATTACGATTCCATTCAACACAATGCAATTCGATGTAATGGAAAAAATATGATTTCTATTATTTCTTTGGTTCAGACAGACAGCAAATCATAAATAAACTTATGTCTTCTGACTTCTAACGCCTCGAGGCCTGTTTCATAAAACAAGTTTACCAAATAGGCCAGGATAATTTCAGTTAGTCTGACTCACAGTCAAGTGATTTGGTTCCATGAAGCAAATTGAACAAAGATCAACCTCAGACACTGTGGCTACCATAGACGGAGTTTCACATTTTTGCCTGGGGGGGCACCTACCGGTAGACCATGAGCTCTGATTGTAATTTTTTATTTTTTTACATGAATTACAAATAATTAAGCCTTAACATACTCATTAAAATACAATAATGCAAATCGAATGAGACAATGTGAAAATATTTTTGTATTCATAGATCTGACAAAATCGATTGGCTCTGATCTGGGGGGGCAGTGCCCCCCAGCCCCCAAACTCCGCCTATGGTGGCTACTTATGCTGGAAAGCTAACCTGGTTCAGGCTAACCTGAGCTCTTCTAACACTGACCAATAGGAATGCAATTATATTATCACTGACTCCTCACATACTATCATAGCCATGTAGCCTTTCTCTCTGGTTTTATAACAGCGGTACCTTTTATAGTTAGAACAGATGGTATTAGAACATTACAATCTAACAATGCTCTTTAACAATCACTAAACTAAAAGTTAAAATCACTAAAATAAAACTACATTTGAACTGCTGTAAGAAACACACATTAACTCATCTGAGCTTAGTAATTAGGACTGTATTAGCTTACATTTTATTTACCAATTACAATAGTCCCTTTACAGTTACTGCTATCATAAAATGCATATTTGACTCCTAATTATTGAGCTCTGTCTGTTTAGCTTGTCCACTCCTGATAGCAATATTGATATATTTGCATGACTTTCTAACATTTACAGATGAAAAATATACTCGTGACATGTCAGTTATACATTGAGGAAAACAAAATGTCTCAAATGCATTAAACAGCACAGATATATTCACTGTTTGTCACGGTGGATCGATTTGATCCACGATTGACATTAAGGGCTGCTTAAGAATAAGCGTACACAAATTAGGTAGATTGTGTGAACTTACATTGTCATTTATAAACGCTTTAGCCCCGATTGATTTGTTAGTTTATTTCAAGTCAGGTTTTGGACTTTAATCCCTGCTTTTCCTCGGGTATCCGCAGTGTTGTGATTTGTCATATTCTGCAGCGTTGATAAGAGAATGCGCTTGAGAAACAGTTTCTTGAGGAGAAATCAATCTACATTTATAATATTGGTCACAGATTATTGGTCACTTTCTAAACAATACAAGTGTAGCGCATCCACTAGTAATGAAATATAAATAGTTTTTTACAGATGCAAATATGTTAGAAACGATACATCGTGATACAAATGCCAACTTGAATCCGATGCACACTTTTTAAACTGATACATCGCGTCGTTAACTTTTTTGCCGGTGCACCGAGCGAATCAGGAATCTTCCCATCCCTACTGTTTATGACACAAAATTCTGGGCCGAATTTGAATGATTCTCACTAGATCTCACAGCAACCTTTATTCATTCTGAGGTGAATTTAAATGCTTCTCACTGGATCTCACAGCGCTGTGCTGCCACAGTGTCACGTAATCAGCTTTGGTTCCCGAGTAAAGCTGTTCTGAGCTTGCTCAGTGACATCAATTGATAGTTTTCATTTGACGTCACACCATTATAGGAACGCCCACCTTGAGGGCAAAACCAAGCTTTGCTCCACTGACCGCCAGTTACTTTTACACAGATTGCATCAAGTAATAATGTAGTAAAACATTCAGTAAACACCTTATTGATGATGTATATTTTGTACAGGCTACCAGATGAAGCCAGAATATAAACGCAACATGCAAAGTTTCAGGTTAAATGGCTTCCCATAGAAAACCATTAGAAGGAAAACACTGAACCGTTAAGCGGATTGCGTCATAAACTATGCATCATTAATATGGTGACTACTGAATTTGATCTTTTAATATTACTGTTTTAAATATATTACGACACTTTAAGTGTTTTTACAATGTTTTGTTGCACTATTTTGATTGAAATATTGCTGGGTGCTTAATATGGATTGCAAATGGCCAAAACTTGCATTTCGTTCAGAAATACCTTTGTTTTGTTCTTTTGAGAGGTGATCAAAATATTTGCGGCTGGGAAACAGATGAAAATTGACACGCTTGTCCTGCAGTTCTATGGATGTTTTGCCCTCCAATTCTTTGAGCCGGTCACATGACTGAAAGCTATCAATAAGGTTTGGTCATTATAGCTTTGCATGGTTAAATTCTGTACCAGAAAAGGCAAAACCAGATGTCAGGCTTAAAACAACACTTTTAAATGGCTTTTTAATGCAGTACTTCATATTTTAACTGATGTTATAAAGGTTAGTGCTGGGTGGTATAATCAAAAATCTGTGTCACAGTGCTTTCACAGCATATCACAGTATTTTTCCTTATTTAGCTTGAGCAAATATTCTACACCAGTATTTACGTACAGTCATGGCCAAAAATATTGGCACCCTTGGTAAATATGATCAAAGAAGGCTGTGAAAATTAATCTGCATAATCCTTTTGATATTTTATTTAAAAAAATCACAAAAATCTAACCTTTCATTGGATAATTAAAAAAATGGGGAAATATCATTATGAAATAAATGTTTTTCTCAAATACACGTTAGCCACAATTAACGGCACCCTTTATTCAATACTTTTGAAACCTCTATTTGCCAGTTTAACACAGCTCTACATTTTCTCCTATAATGCCTGATGAGGTTAGAGAACACCTGACAAGATATCAGAGACCATTCCTTCATCCAGAATCTCTCCAGATCCTTTAGATTCCCAGCTCCATGTTGGTGCTTCATCTCTTCACTACAGGGTTCAGGTCAGAGGACTGGAATGGCCATAGCAGAAGCTTGGTTTTGTGCCCAGTTTGTATTATTGTCCGGTAGGAAGATCCAAACATGGCCCATTGTAAGATTTCTAACAGAGTCATTCACTTGTTGATTTTTTATCTGTAGGTATTTGATATAATCCATGATTCCATGCGTCTAAATAAGATGTCCATCTCCAACATAAATATAGGCCCACAACATAGAAAAATACAGCAGTATATTTAATTGTACATATGGGGTATGTTTTATCCCTGTGTTCACCAAATCCATCTTGAGTGTTTGCTGCTAAAAAGCAAATTTTTTAGTTTCATCTGACCATAGAAGCCAGTCCCATTTGAAGTTCCAGTCGTGTCTGATAACTGAATATGCTGGAGTTTGTTTTTGGATGAGCTAGGATAATTTTTCTTGAAACCCTCCCAAACATGTAGTGATGTAGGTGATGTTTGACCATTTTTTTAAGGTTTTCTGACCCAGAGACTTAACTATTTTCTGCAATTCTCCAGCTGTGGTCCTTGGGGTCACTCAAACTCTACTTCTCACAGTGCATTAGGACGATATAGACACACGTCCTCTTCCAGGCAGTTTCATAACATTTTATGTTGACTAGAAATTCTTAATTATAGTCCTGATGGTGGAAATGGGAATTTTCACTGCTTTAGCTATTTTCTTAAAGCCACTTCACTAATTTGTGAAGCTAAATTATCTTTTGCTGCACTTCAGAAATATATTCTTTAGTTTTTCTCATTGTTATGGATGATTAAAGCCCCGTTCACACTACAAGTGACACAATCCCATTCATTTCAATTGAGAGCTGGCGATTTCCGGTGACACGAGGGACAGCGAGCGATAGCGACTGTTGGCGACCGGATGGGGCGTGTCCAGCGACACGACAAAGTTCAGAATCCTTCAACTTTATGCAAATGAAGAGCGACATTCTGGAGCAACCGCCAATACAAAAGAAGACGGTTGAGCTTACGTGATCGTTCTCCTCTCAGCGGTGAATAAACATACTCAATGGAAAAAAAGTAGGCTCTGTTTCTCATAAAAAATTTGTATGTACTTAATTCATATTTATATTTTTAGTATTTTGCCTCCAAAATGTTTGTATGTAGTGGTAAGAAACCTAATTTGCTGTCAAGGCAACCAGTAGCGAGAACACTCACTAGCGACCTCATCACCAGGTAGTGTGAACGCACTCTTTAGCTGGTAGTGTTTTCCCTCCTATTTATATTTATGTGAAACAGGAAGCCATAGCTGGATAATTTCATGTTCATAATCATCCTGGACTGCTCAAAATTGTGAATATAAATGGGAATATACTATATTTTACTCAGAAGAATTTCTAGCGGTGCCAATAATTGTGTCCAACGTGTATTTGATAAAAATGTATTTTATAATGATATTTCCCCCCATTTAAAATGTTTATTATCCAATGAAAGATTAGATTTTGTGATTAAAAAAGTTCAAAAGGTCAACAATGTAAATTTATTTTCACAGCGTTCTTTTATCATATTTACCAAGAATGCCGATATTTTTGGCCATGACTGTACATTTATTGTCTCTTTTACAGATGAAGGCAGATGCCGTTACTGAAATGTCAAGACTCTTTCCAGAAGTTCAGAACAGGTATTGTGTCATTTTCAATGAGTTTGCTTACTTTATATCTGCAAAATAGAAAATTAACGTAGAGACTTGTGGTAGAGTTACACGCTGTTAATCAGAAAACACACTACATTGCAAGGACAGAATGGTTTGTCAGGACACTGTATTGAAACCATAGTCATTGTAGTTACACCATATGTGAACCTGAAAACACACTACATTGCAAGGACAGAATGGTTTGTCAGGACACTGTATTGAAATCATAGTCATTGTAGTTACATCATATGTGAACCTGAAAACTACATTGCAAGGACAGAATGGTTTGCCAGGACACTGTAGTGTGTTAATGATTAGTGAATAGTAGACATATAACTGTCATAAAGTCCTGCTAAACCACTCTGTCCTTTCAATACAGTCACAGTGTGTTGTCAGTGACATCAATAAGGTTTGGTCATTGTAGCTTTGCATGGTTAAATTCTGTACCAGAAAAGGCAGAACCAGATGTCAGGCGTAAAACAACACTTTAATGCAGTACTAGGGGTCAATCGATTATCGGTGCCGATATTAAGCATTTTACGATTATCGATATCGGCCATTTTCAAAACAGATTTGCCGATAATTTTTTTTAATTTAATTTTTAATTTAATTTTTTTAATGCAAACAAACATACTATTTACAGGTGACATTATTTATTGGTGAATAAATAATACAGGTGAAACTATTTAATGTTTAAATGCACTATTTGGCTCGATGCAGCCTGTCTGAGCTCAACACTCTGTGAGAGTGAGGCGATCTCTCAATCTCTGAGAGCAATCTCCGCCCACCGCTCATCTGATATGTAGAGAGTCACGAGTCCGACCAATCAACGCGGAAAACTGAAGGCAGTCTCACACCGAAAGCATTTGTTAACTGGAGCTGCCTCAGTGATCACGCATCAGTTGTCTCTCAAAGGTACAATACGATTGCAATAAATCACAATCCACTACACTGAAGTTGCAAAACACCTCAATATAACCATGATGTCGCGATGCGGAAAATGCGGAATCGCGGAATGCAGTCATATAATGGAATTTACCGTATAATGCGGAATGTCATGGAATTTGTCAAAGTTTGGATGAATTAATCAAAAGTAGGTCAGTACACTTAAATCTACTCGCGCTATGGACTAGTATCTATAAATATTAAGCCTTATTAAGAAACTTAAAAGGTCCTCATGGCAACCTGTCAAAATATAAGTTCGGTTTAGCCGAATATATTACTGTGGTGCAGTAGAATATACGTAATACAACTACAACAATTATTACAACTTTTGTTGAGAATAATCACACAATACGCTTAAATACGTTTACTTTAAGTTTTACAAAATGTTTACAGAATGCTTCTGGGTGATCCCTGCACTTATGTTATTATTAATATTACTGTTTATTTAATGTTGTTGTTATTAACAGTTTTCAGAATTAAAGACATGTTTAAAAGCATTTAAAGAACGTTTTTTGACAGAGCTCTTGTTATTATTAATTTTGGCATTCATTTTCATTTTTACACCAGACACGTATATCGGTTCAAAATATCGGTTATCGGTCTACTTGATCTGTAATAATCGGTATCGGCATCGGCCCTGAAAAACACATATCGGTCGACCCCTATGCTGTACCTCATATTTTAACTGATGTTATAAAGGTTAGTGCTGGGTGGTATAACCAACAATCTGTGTCACAGTGCTTTCTAAGATTCTGCTGCTTTCACAGCATATCACAGGATTATTTTACTTATGTAGCTTGAGCAAATATTCTACACCAGTATTTACGTACATTTATTGTCTCTTTTACAGATGAAGGCAGATGCCGTTACTGAAATGTCAAGACTCTTACCAGAAGTTCAGAACAGGTATTGTGTCATTTTCAATGAGCCAGCCTGTGGGATCTAACTTTTTGTTGTTTTAAATTGCACGCACGTGAGAGAGAGAGCCTATGAAAGCACCAATAATCAAAATAATATACTTTCAAACATAATATACTTATTATACATAATAATATACTTTCAAACATAATGTTAAACTAATATGTTGAATAGAGATCGACGATATATCGGTTTACCGATATTTTCCCGATATATTTAAGCATTTTACCATAATCGGTTATCGGTTTTGTAAAAAAATATCGGTATTTTTATTTATTTTTACATACATAATTATACAGAGTATAACCAGCAGTGAAATGTGTTCTCTGTATTTGACCCATCAAGTACACACACACCTGGAGCAGTGTTCACTCAGGAGAAGCCCTCCACGACCACGCATGTAACTTTATACAAGATTAACTTGTTTGAAACACGCTGAATTATATTAACATTTACTATAGAACCATTGTTTCCCAATAAACATCTAAATAAATACATCTCTATCGAAATTGTTTATTTTCTCCACAAGCGATCGCAGTTTGAGTATAGTTCTGTGTAAATAGATAAACCGCTGTCAGCAGTTATTTCATAATCTAGAATGACAAAAACATTTGAATAATTCTGATAAAACATGCCAGTTGAGAAATGCAATAAAATACAATGTTTTGTTTGTTATAGCTTATTTCAATATTACAGAGAATATTATTCAGTGAATTAACATTATCACAGTGAATTATTATTATTCACTCTTTAGCCTATTCAACAGCTTATAAACCTAAAACTGTAGTTTAAAATGAAGTTGATATTTTGTTTGAGTTTTCCTCTTTTCCTTAGGTTTTAAATAGCCTGTAAGCGCCCGTATGCGTTTTACTTTGACTTTAATATCAGCAGCAATTGTCAAGCAGTGTTTAAAATAAAAAACAGCAAATACTGTGGAACCAAATAAATGAGAAACGAATGTTTTTTTAACATTATCACTTAGATCAGGGGTAATAGATCGTATTCACCTCTCACGTATTCTGTGTTTAGAGGAGAAATCAGGTTCTCATGGCGCTGTGAATACAGACTGAAGCAGGCTCAAAGCCGCTGTATGAGAACACAAACTACTGCTCTCGCTGGATAAACACAGGATACACACAAGATTGGATGGGCAAGTTTTGTAATCAAGGTAAAACTGATTACAGTGACATGATCCTGCATTAGCGCGCGTTATGTCCGTTATAAATGATGCACAAACGAACCGTATGCGCCTCGGTTCACTATAACATCATATTTCTGCTTGAATACAGCGGCGTGAATAGTGAATAATAATAAAATACTATTTTATTTATCATTATTAAATGAATGCAACATAAAGATACATCACAACAAGCCTTTTTAATTATTTATTTAATGTGTATTTTATCATTTATATACTTTTCACTTGGTAGATCTCGTGAGTTTTCTCCTTGACCTAGATTAATGTCAGACTCAGAACAGGCTTAAACAGGCGCATTTACATTTGGTTTTGAAACTCTTCCATCGTCTTGTCTGTCTCGCCTCACTCTTCTTGTCTGTGTCACCTCACTCTTCTTGTCTGTGTCACCTCACTCTTCTTGTCTGTGTCACCTCACTCTTCTTGTCTGTGTCACCTCACTCTTCTTGTCTGTGTCACCTCACTCTTCTTGTCTGTGTCACCTCACTCTTCTTGTCTGTGTCTCCTCACTCTTCTTGTCTGTGTCACCTCACTCTTCTTGTCTGTGTCACCTCACTCTTCTTGTCTGTGTCACCTCACTCTTCTTGTCTGTCACCTCACTCTTCTTGTCTGTCTCACCTCACTCTTCTTGTCTGTCTCCTCACTCTTCTTGTCTGTGTCACCTCACTCTTCTTGTCTGTGTCTCCTCACTCTTCTTGTCTGTGTCACCTCACTCTTCTTGTCTGTGTCTCCTCACTCTTCTTGTCTGTGTCCTCACTCTTCTTGTCTGTGTCACCTCACTCTTCTTGTCTGTGTCACCTCACTCTTCTTGTCTGTGTCACCTCACTCTTCTTGTCTGTGTCTCCTCACTCTTCTTGTCTGTGTCACCTCACTCTTCTTGTCTGTGTCACCTCACTCTTCTTGTGTCTCCTCACTCATCTTGTCTGTGTCACCTCACTCTTCTTGTCTGTGTCACCTCACTCTTCTTGTCTGTGTCACCTCACTCTTCTTGTCTGTGTCACCTCACTCTTCTTGTCTGTGTCACCTCACTCTTCTTGTCTGTGTCACCTCACTCTTCTTGTCTGTGTCTCATGTGTCACCTCTCTTCTTGCTGTGTCCTCACTCTTCTTGTCGTCACTCACTCTTCTTGTCTGCACTCTTCTTGCTGTCTCACTCTTCTTGTCATGTCTCTTCTTGAAAGTGTCATTCTTCTTGTCTGTGTCACCTCACTCTTCTTGTCAGTCATTCTCTTCATGTGATAAATGAAATCTGATCTGTGATGTAGAGACTTTGGGACTATTTTGTTGTATTCAGAAACACCCGCATTCCGCGAAATATTCTGTTTGTTCATTTCTGCTGAAGAAAGAGAGCTAGGCTAACAAATACAAGTTTAGTCTGCATAAATGTATTTATTTTATTTTGTCTTGTCAAGAGTCTTGAATTTATTGACTGATAAATGTCAATAACATTTGCTATAACACGGAATAAAGTTTTGAGAGGACAAAAGTTATAAAATTGTAATCCTTATTATAATTTGTTTTGTCAGGATATAATTTGTTTATGCTAACATTCAGCCTACAACACAATAGGACAAAAAATGTAGGTTTAGCCTAATAGCTATTTTATTAGTCTTGTCAAAACAATAAATTAATTTAACATCTTGCTGTTAACACAGTGAAAAGTGCAGCAGAGAAAAATAAATAAATTTGACACAGTCTGTCATTTAAAATGATAGGATAAGCATAATACAAAAAAAGGAAAGAGAATTGCACGTCCTTCAAGGACAGCGGAGTAATAAATCTGTCGGGACAGCCCTGTGCAGACCTAGACTGCTGTGATGCAAGACTCTCGTTAGGTTGATTGCTGCATTTAGCAGCCGCGTTCAGTTTTAATTTTAGTGTCCTCTATCTGAACGAATTTATTTTATTACAATAAAAACAATCTGAGGCCCTTGAGCAAGTGATGTAACAGTGTTCTTGCTTAACACCAGTATAACTGTGTAAGCCTATATTTATTTACTTTATAACAGTAAATAAATATCGGTTCTGAATATCGGTTATCGGTACATAAATGTATAAAGTATCGGTATCGGTTATAAAAATCAATATCGGTCGATCACTAATGTTGAATATAAAAATATTTAAAACATCTAGTTCTTATATATTCGCATACAACAGTCATACATCGCTATTAGTACTCGCCACCTGACAAGTTTGCCGCATCGCCACGGATGTTATATCAGTCTAAAAGATCTGCAAAATCAGTCGTCAACGGTGAAAATCAAAAGTATATTTATTTTAAAAAACAACAGTGTAACACTAAATATTGGACATAAACGAAACGTAAAAAGTATTTAAAACAGTAAGTTCATATATTTGGAGTAAAGTTAAATTAAACAAACAGCCCTGTGTTAGACTGATTTATTATCTGCAATTTTTATGATGATGATGTAGAATGCATTCATATTTTTAACGATGCAGTATATTCGTTTTGTCTTATAATTAATATAACCCATACTGTACGTGTAAGGCATTATCACAAGGGCTATTTATCCCAATTAAAATGCGTGCAAACATGACTGATTTTATAAAGCAGTTATAAAAAGTTAATAAAGCCTCAGCAGAACTGTTGTGCATCGCCAATCAAAGCACGGTGCTGTTTTGTTTCTGAATGAATCGCATGAATGAATATCCTGTCAAACCGCTCTGTCCTTTCAATGCAGTGTTTTGACATCAATAAGGCTTGAATGTTTAAACTGACAGGGCTTAAAATCACTTGCAAATGATAAACACTCTCTCTATCATGGTTAAGCTTCGCAATTAATCTGCAAATCACATGCATTCTGAACTGTGGGTCATGGTCCGTACAGATCACAAATCAACTACGATCTCTTCTGGGCATTGTGCCTGTTGTGCACATCACAGTGTAGATGCTAAAACGATATATCCTGCATTCCCTATTTTACAACCCATAAAAATGGTTGAGATCAAAATACAATTGACATTACTTTAAGCTTAATCTTACTTAAAAGTTTAATATGGCAGAAATTAAGAATTTAAGAAAAATAACAATTTTATCTCATAGTACAACCGTAAAATTTCAATACTAATGTTTAAGTATTTTTTAGTTTACAGACATTAAAATATGAAACATGTCCATAAAAATCGAAACAGCTCACTCCGGTGAACTCATGCAGTGATGTTAAACTCAGCATGGGGTTTACCCAAGTGTCAACCTCCCAGTCTCTCTTGAAACCAACACGGAAGTGACCAACACTGCAATTCATCGACTGGCCGCTAAAGACTGGCTCAAAAAGTCAGTCCCATAGACCTCCATGTTAAAACAAACTACCATGTTACTGTGTCATTGAAACACAAATTTAGCTGTAGTCAAGTGACTTTGTGTGACTCACCTTATCCCACTCTTTTAGCAGATGCTTTAATCCAAAACAACGTACAAATTAAAACAATAGAAGCAGAGTGCTAAAACAATAACGATAATTATAGCATTATTATTTTCTCTATAAAATATAATAAAAGTTGATTATATGTTCAATATAATGTGTATGCAATATGCAAAGATGCATCAATACACTGGTTTTCTGTTCAATTTAGCTGTATTGTAGCTATATCTACTTCTCTGTTTATGGATATGGAGAATGCAGGATAGACCTGACAAATTGAAAACAGTCCCACTTTTTAATGTACTGATTCATATTAAGATGAGAATTTTTTTTGGAAGATTGATTGACATGTACTCACTCATAAAATGCATTGTTAATTTTGAACAAAAAGTTGCACACTTGCAGCTGAGGTGTTGTAAAATCATTTAGGCCTAAATGTTGTGTGCATCCTTATGTGAGTTGGTATTTGACTATCCAGCTGTGTTCATTTTACATCTCAACCATAGAAAGTGAAAATAGAAACTTAATAGACAGTCAAGAGTCATGTTAAAGACGTAATTTCAATTTGTAAGCAGACTTACAGTGTCTAGATTTGTTCTTCGAGTTTCTTTAGCTTGAGCAAATATTCTACACCAGTATTTACGACATTTATTCTCTCTTTAAAGATGAAGGCAGATGCCGTTACTGCAATGTCAAGACTCTTACCAGAAGTTCAGAACAGGTATTGTGTCATTTTCGTTGAGTGTGCTTACTTTATATATGCCAAATAGAAAATTTAACATAGAGACTTGTGGTAGAGTTACACGCTGTTAATCAGAAAACACAGTACATTGCAAGGACAGAATGGTTTGTCAGGACACTGTATTGAAACCATAGTCATTGTAGTTACACCATATGTGAACCTGAAAACACACTACATTGCAAGGACAGAATGGTTTGCCAAATATTGGATAAATATTAGTTTAAAGAACTAAATATTGGACATAAACGAAGACGTTAAATAAAAGTATTTAAAACAGGTAAGTTCATATATTTGGAGTAAAGTTAAATTAAACAGACACATCAGTCATACAGCGCTCTGGACCGTGCTCCCATGACGAGCCCTGTATTAGACTGATTTATTATCTGCAATTTTTATGATGATGATGTAGAATATGCATTAATATTTTTAACGATGCAGTATCAGCATGTTTATTCATACAGCTGTTCAAGAAAAGATGTCTTACTCTTGACATAATTTGTAAATATAGGTTTATCACCTTGCAGTTCAATTTTGTTGTGGGCTTAGTTTTATAGTCTGTTTTAAAACATTTCCAATGAAGAAGAAGCCTAATCCTCATTTGCGCCTGTGTGTTGAGCGGTGAAATAGTGGGGCAATTTGATACTAAAAGCTGAATAATAACAGGCCTAATAATCAGGGCTGCACTCGACTAAGAATTTATCTGGTCGACTAGTAGTCGCTCATTTGAAGCATTAGTCGACTATTCACACGTTTATTAATAAACCATTTAAATAATAATAATGAGCCTTTAATTGCCTACGTAGCTTAATAAGTGCTCAAGCACACGCACAAAGCTTGCCACAGCACCAGCAGAAGTAATGAATGTGTCAGGGAAAAACAGTAAGGAGGCTGTGTTAACATTTAATAATTTGATAAACTAGTGCTTTTTTGTTTTCGGTTTAAGAGATGAACTCGCAACACTGACTCATCATCTCCATGGTATTGATGCACCTATATGCATGTTTCATACGGATTACATAATCTGAGAATATTTGTATTTCATTTGAATTAGTTTATTTGAAAGTAGACACTTCACTCTCTATATATATATTTATTGATGTCTTTAAGGCAAAGATATACATGCAGTTTCATGTTCAAGTTCACAGAGACCGAGACGGCTGTAAGCGCATCCCTGTTTGCTTTATTTTACAAAAGCACAATGTTTCGTTGTTATTATGAGTGCACACAAATTTAAACGTAGAGTCTTTACATATTTGAAATATGTATTACTTTTATCTGTATGAGCAAAAATGACGAATGTTTAAAGAGCAAGTGAGCGCACGGCGCCTCAATCTGTCCTGCAGTGAGCGCTGCTGTCCACTCCACACAAACACTTCCATAGCGCACATTTCTCTGGGTTAACATTAGATTGAGCGCCATGTAAAGTTGCTAATACGTACATTTTTCAGATGATAAGCCATATTTGTGGTGTAATTATGATAATTATTGTTGTGAAACCAATGGCTAAACCATATGTGTAGCATATGTATGACAAATGCACTTCATTATGTAAGTGAATGCTGCTTTATATAAAGCTTTAAAAAGTCCTTAAAATTCTTTGAATATGGTGAACAAACTGGTGATCTGTTTTCTGTTCTCTGAGCTCCACTTAAAATGTTAAGAAGATTTTTACATTAAAAAACATAATTTTGAAGTAATAGGCTGTTTTCTGTCCTGTTTCTGACCCCCGTCATCAAACCGCTCTGTTTGAACAGGCGTGGTGAATTGTAGACTCCGAAGTAAACACCCACTGCTATGATTGGCCAATAGTTGTGTATGTTCGACAGTCTACATCCTTCATAGATGGACGATGCTGTGATTTTAGGGCAAAAACACATAAATATTTAGTACATATCAAACGATCTGTAATAACAGACAAAGCAATAGTGATCACGTAATAAAAGCAGTTACTCACTCTTGTGTGACATTACTGTCAGATCCAATATAGTCGTACAGCGTCGTCTTTAAGTTTCAGGTTTTCAGAAAAATCCTGTGCCGAATTGTGCATCGCTTGTAAATTAATCCACGGTAAAATGAAGATTAATTTCAGAAAAAATGTGCGATTTAATTATTATTTTTTATCAATTGACAACACTCACTGATAAGTGATTTTATGCACTTTCTGATACAGTCTCAAAGTATTGTATCAAACTAAGGTTATTCAAATAAAGGAATATTTCCAACTCTGTGTTAATATTCAAAAATGCCTGTTTTTTTTCTTATTGAATCATATACTCGAGGTTTGAATGCAGTGATTGGATAGCATAGCATAGACGAAAATGGGAGATTAATCAAAATGAACATGCTGCAGAAATAACTTAAAAGAGTTGTAAAACTTGAGCAGTGTGCAGATCCCTGTTTGTCTTATGACTGTAATGACACCAGCAGCTTATTAAATTAGGAGCTAAGAGCACTGTTTAAAGAAACCGTGACAGATAGTTGATCAAAATAAACTTAATTAGATAAAGTCAACATGTTCATGGTTATTTCGAAGACAAACACCGATGTTATGTCAAAGTCCTTTCTGAAATTTAGCTGTTAGGGCTGCACAGTATTTAAGAAAACAACAACAACAAAAAACTGACATGCAATATATTTTTTTCTGCCGTATGAGAAATGGCAATGGTAAACCATCTTTTTTAAGGCTGAACAGTTTGGGAAAACTTGAGAAATGTGGGTGTTTACGCTTGTTAACTCTTTATAAGAACCAACTCAAACCTCTTTCAGTAGCTCTTTTCATTGACCACAATCCTACTATTTTTTGACCAATTAATTATAATTTTTTTTACTAAAAACAAATATTATTTTACTGTAAATTTAAATATAATAATACAAATTGTATAGTAAGACCGTAAAATTGCAATACTAATTTCTACTATTTACGTCTTAATTTCTTAATTTTTACCACAAGCTTTTATTTTGACGGTTTTCAGAGTGAGGCACAACAGTTTTTCCGTATAAGCAGACAACTCATAATCCTTTGTTTCTCTGTGTGACTTTTATTGTAAGGCCTTTTTAAAACCTCTAAACTATCAGACTTTCAGATTTCTTATAGGCAATGACATTATCTATAACAGTTTGCTTTATACAATGCTACTGAATGCATGTAGAGCAGTTCACAGTATTTTGCTTTCTTGTTTATAGTGACTGGACGTGTTGAACATCGTGAGGAGAGAAGAATGATGAAACATTTCTACACAGCCAAAGGACATATGGCCACTAAAGAGCGAAAAAGCTGAAGAGCCTGTGCTAAAAACATTCAGTGAAAACATCAGGGGTTAACACTTTACAATACTGTTCCATCATTAATGAATAACTACACGAGAAAACAAGAGTAACGCAAGATTAGCACTCTAGTAACTACTAGTAACTAACAAGAAACTCTGATTAATGAATTAGTAAGTGATAGTGCATAGTCAAATGTTTTGCAAACCTCCCCAAGAACTACTGCATAAATATAATTAATATGAAAACATAGTGTATAATTAATTCTAAAGTGAAGGTCATGGCAATCCACTAGTAATGACTCAATTATTACCAAATTCTTCAGAAAGAATTATTCATTATTTGGATCAGTATTCTAAAGTAGTAATTACTGACGTTATTGTAAACGTTTGAAGTTTTTGTAAGTTTCTGGTTAGTAATTAATTTTGCTAACACTTAAATCATTACTAGTGGGTTGCCGTTATCTTCACTTTAGAATACTGATCCAAATAATGAGTAATTTATTCAGAAGGATGTAGTAACACATCAGTCATTACTATCCAAAACCTTACATATATCTCAAAAGCTTACAATGACGTCAGTCAATATTAGAGAGTTAGTATGCTTTTCACTTTAGAATATTGATCCATGTAATTAATAGTTTCTTTAGAAATATTTGGTAATACTTGATTTGTTACTAGTGGATTATCATGATCTTCACTTTATATAATTAAATATACATTATGCATAATTCACATAAATTTTGAACCTGTATACAGTAGTTCTTAGTAGTTCTCCAGGAGATATGAAAATAAAAATCATAGTTATTTATTAGCTAATAGTGAACTATCAGTTTCAACCGAGTGCTATTTACTAAATTGTTAATCAGTTTCTTGGTAGTTAATAGTAGTTACTAGAATGTTAATAGTGCTTTAGTCATTTGTAAGACAGAGGAGGTCTGAAGGTTAGTGATGTCTGCACCTTCTAACCACTACGCTGTCAGTGTTTACTGAATGCAGCTATAAAAATGTGTTTTCCAGCTTAGTTCTCAAAGATTGTTGCACTTTATAATGATGATATTTCAACTCTTGTTGTAAATATTTTTGTAATACTTTTTACTGGATTTAAAAGTTGAAAATGAATTGATCCTTGCTGCTGTTGTAGCTAACATACACTTCTTCACTGAACTAGGTTTAAATTAAATATTCATTTTCTGTAGTTGACGAAGCTGCTTTCTACGAGCAGTCTGTAATTTTTGTAAAGGCCGGGACACACCAAACTGACTTCAAAGAACTATCAGCGATGAAAGCCGACAGTGTTGTCGCCTCGCGGTGTCGGACCAAAACTCTGTGCTTGAACACCGCACAGACTACAGCCCTCTGCAAACTAACACGTGTGTTCTGTGCCTGCGTGAGAGGAGTTAGCTGTCTATATCAGCAGCTATCAATAGTATATATTCTTTATTCAAAATGAGATACCGATACAAGGATATACGAGATAAACGGATATACTAAATGGAAATAAAACAGTGCTTGCTTACTATTTTGAATATCAGTTGTATTGATAACTTCATTTTAAGTGACTCATGTTGTTATGAAATATTCACATATTGAAATGCTTGGGTAAGATCACGTAACATCAGAACAGTCTTCTGTCTGTGCTGCCTTCATTTACTTACTCGTTTTCATCACTTTCGCTGTAATTCTGGAGCACTGACTCGTTTGCTGAACTGAGCACCGATCAGAGTTCTCACTCACTGCCGACGTGAGGAACACGCCAAACAAACTACACTAGCACAACAGATGCTCACCGACCGGTGGCTTGGTGTGTCCCGGCTTAAGGTATGAAATAAAAAAACAGGCTTTTTAATTATTATTGTTTTAATCTGGTATGAAGTATCTGCATTGTTTGCAAGACTATCAAAATGTATGTTCACATGGACTGTTTTAAAGCTGTTGTAGTAAATCAAAATGGATGTTTCCATCACTCAGGTGCCTCTTTAATCATGAGGAATTGTTTCTTCCTGTAATCAGTGTTTGAGTGAGTCTGTTCATTAAAATCTGTCTTCAGCAAGATTCATTGTGAATGTGTTGTTTTATACTGCACTCGAGTGTAACTAAAAGAGACATACATTGTTTTCTTCTATAGGCATTCAGTAGGTACTCCTTAAGGCCCTTTCACACTGAGTTTGATTAAGCAGCACAACTATGATGAGATGACACTCTTGAATTAAAAGAACAGGTCCCAATGGAGCTATTCACACTGTGTGCGATCATTCGCAGCATGACAAAGCAATTTTTGACAATGTCAAACTTATCTGCAGTCTAAACTGCAAATAAAAGTTTTTGCTATGGCATTAAATGCATATAAATATACAGTTTGGACTTCAGATATAAATTTAAAATAGTTTAATTATATAAAACAATTTTATTATTGTTTATATAATATATAATTATACGTAGTTTATTATTATGATTTCACAGTCCTAGTAAACCCTTATGTCTTTGTAGTGCAGGGTGTTGTCATGTTTGTGTGTATTGGTTATATTCTAATGAGCTGTGATGTCATCGTGACATCACACTGTCCTTGTAAACCGTTTGTCCTCATAATTCAGGTTTCTGTCTTCCAGGACATATGTCCTTGTAAATCAGCAAAACTCAGGATGTCGTGTATCTTGTTTTATAAATGATAAATAACAAATAAATGTTGTGTTTTGATGCCCTGATTTTTTTAAAGCATTTATTTTTTAATTTGAAAGCTCTACTATAAAAGGAAAGCATAGTCCCTATAAACCATGTTTTTTTCTGGTTTGAAGAAAATGTCCTTATAATGCAGGCTTACCTGTATAGGTGTGTGTGTGTGTGTGTGTAAAATTTTTATAAAATATTTTGATTATTAGATTTACAATATAAATATATTGTCAAAAATATTGGTCTGCACTCTATAAATATATAGTTTAGTTATTTAGTTAGTACCTATATTATTATATGTGTATTACATGTTTCCTAACCATGACCCTAATCTGAAAATTAGGCACAATATGATATAATTCTCACCTAATTAAACCCCTAGTGCTTAAGCATTATATAAACACAGTGTCCACTGGGTAATGTGATATTGGTATGTTAACAAATGCCCTCTGTTCTAATTTTCTCAAACAACAGACCAGGCTTAAGGAAAAAATTACTGAATCGCACCCCTAAAGCCTCTCCACCCCCCACGAGCCCAGGTGAGGCGATTCATTCAATGGGAACTTTCAAACCCAGTATCAAGGTTGTTTTCTCTTTAATTTGAGAATAAGCACAGTAACTCTGCGAGAGAATGGAAAAAGCCAAGGCTCTGAAGCAATTTCTGCCGCATTAGTGCATCAGCGTGGCGCAGGACAAATTGTTGCATTTAACCCTGAAGTGCTGTTCTACACAACCTGAATCTGTCCATTCATATTTAAACTCCCGCAGTGCATCGCTCAATGATTGAGTTGTAGCGCTGGCAGAGGAGGCAGAATGGGAGGAGCTGAATAGATTGCTATAGACCTCGCTCCTCTGAGAGTGTGCTCATTTCAAAGAACGTCTCATTTAAAATGTGTCAGATTGTCATCTGTGGTGGTATGAGAGAGACGGAGGAGACGAAGAAGGTACCTGCTGGGACCCAGATTAAAAGCATGACAGATAAGTATGTGTTTACATGGAGCTCTCGCCGAGAGATGTGCCACATCCCGGTTCAGCGGGTCAGTGAAAGTACAGTGGCAATCGCTCTAACAAGAGCAAAACACTTCTTCTCCTGATGAATTATTGATGTGTCTCCTGACTGAGGCCACAGTCCAGTCACTAACCAAATGCAGCTCTCCAACCTTCAGAACCTCTAACCTTGGAGATTTTAATTAGGGATGAGTATGAGGATGAATTGTCATCAATGATCGATTGGAAAACTTCAAAACGTTTCACACTGATCAAAATGTATTGCTGTTTTTATTCTCTGATTGGATACAGTGACATTTTTAAGAGTACACTTGTCTAACTCATCAGACAGCATCAATACTGTAGGTTTTTTTCTATATTAAAGGGATAAATCTCCAAAAGGGAAAATTAAGTCTTCATTTTGTCACTTTGTTTTGTTCTAATGCCATATGCACTTCCTTCTTTTTCAGACCGCAAAAGGGGAAATTTAGAGAATTGTTTGACTTGCTCTCGTCCATATAATGGCAGTGAATAAAGACGCAAAATTATCACAGCATGGTCCAATACAACATGTGTTGTATACTTCTAAGGGAATATGATAGGGATTGGGAAAAAAATTACTGGAATTTAAAAGCATAATAGGTGATTCGGTTAAAAAAAGTTTTTGTAAAGCTAGTTAAAAAGTCTCCTCACATCCCGAGAGCTATTGCTAAGTTAAGTGGTCTAAATGTATTTATATCATCTGTGGAAGGCGTAGGACCATAAAATACCTCGGTCCGAGGGCTATAATAGGCTGTCCTACCTGCCTGTCGACGTATTTGCATACCTCTGTGCACCCTGTTTACGCAGACACGATGCATCATCATGGTGTTCCATTATTTATTGCAGACTGAGCAACAATGGAAGGTGTTATTATTGTTCAATTATGCACTTTGTACTGCAATGTTTTCTCACCGGGGAATGAGACATGAGGTAATCTAACAGCACTGCATTCAATTCTCCACTAGCGCCGTCTCTCATTGTGTCGCTGGTTAGCCTCTGGTCTGCCGGTGTTCATTCATGTGTTTTGGAGGAGGCATGGCTTTGGAGAGTGATTATGCAGGGAGGGTGAGATTGTACGCTTTCAAAGCTAGCTTGCTAATGCTAACTTCTCCGAAATTGCCTATACCTTACCCTACAAATGTATTATTTACCGAAAATCCTGGCTGTTGGTTTCTGTGCAGCAATTCACTCCCGACTCACCTTGAAAAGCACATAAGTTTTACTGAGCTGAATATCTCTGAGCAGAATTCTAGTTATCATGACAGTCAGAATGACAGCTGACAGATGTGAACGTGATAACTTCTTGTTGCAACAAATTCAAGATATATATAATTCGCTTAAAGAAGAAAGTTAACTGTATTTTGTATCACATTTCTATTCATCTTAGTAAACTTTTGGGTGAACTATCTTTTAAGGCTTGACAAATGTATCTGCTGACCAGTAGTTCATATTTTTACTTGCGCTGCCAATACATATTTTTATTTTTTATTTTAACATTTTCTTTATCATTATCATTTTTTATGAAATAAAATATGAAATAAAATATGAAATGTTAAGTATTTTTAGTTAACTAACATTTATTATCATGATTATTATTATTGACACTTTTCACAGTAATACAACAGCTGAGGGAGTGATGGCAAATTTGATATCTTTCTTTCTTCTGTCTACCATCACCAAGTTCTCAATATCAGTTTTCTTTTGGAAATTCACACAAATGCTATCATGCATTTTATCTTTTGCTACAGTACCAAATGGGAATGCAAAAATTATGTTTGCTATAGATTCTTGAAAACAGGCATTTTCCAAAAAGCTGGAAATTATAAAGCTATAATGTACATCCATAAACACATTTTGGGTGGAAAACGATGAAGTATGATACCAAGCAGTGCTGATTTCTGTGTTAATATTTTCAACACAGTCTTACTTTGATTTCTTCCATTTTACCAAACACTCATCTATTCTTTATGTTAAAGAAATTGAATACATTTGCAATAACATACATCATAGAAAACCAAATATGTATATAATACATTTTCAAGGCACAGAAAAAGGATATACAAGACCTATGAATGTAAACTTTTCAATGGAAAAGCAGCTCTGGTCTAAAACTCTCCCATACTGACCTCAACAACAACCCTTTATAGTTGAGCCCTGTATAAAAGCATAGAAACCTTTTAGAAAAAGAGTTTTCCAGGCTAAATATTAAATATATATTGTAAATATGTTGTAATAAATAATAATTTAACTATTTCATTTCAATAAAGAAGCTCTATAAGTCTCTTTTAAAATGAAAGGTTTCGTTTGGAACCTTTTAGTGCTTCAAAAATTTGAAGTGAGTGACAGAACCTTTAGTGCAGCTCTGAATGATGTGTTTTTAGACCCCTGTGTTTTGCTCCATTCTGTTGCAGTCAAGCTATTAATGTAATTGAAAGATTGCATCTCATCTCCAGTTATATCACCTCTGGGTTTTAATGCAAAATTTATTTTATCCTGAATTCACCTTTGTACCTAATGTAGCCAACATTTCATGTATATTTAATATGCAGCACAAGAGACATTGCATGTTTGCTAGGTCTAATCTAGTGCTACAAAACTCTTTCAAAATATACCATACATAACATACAGTGCACAAAAATCTCCAGCGACATCTAAACATCCCTCCCCAAAGGTTGACAACCTCCACTGCACACGGTGACTTTGAGTCCGAGACAGCGATTAACACTCTGGAGAGGTTTAGAGGGCAATCACATTGTGTGAACAGCTAGATGTAGTGCAACTGAATGGAACAGAATTGAATCCTGAAATATCCTTTTATATTTTTAACTTGAAATATTGTCTTAATAGCATTGCTCTCATTGTCAACGGCCAGTGAAGCCATCAACAGCTTTAACACTCTGGTGCTCTTCTTTGGTCATTTTTGACTGAAATTCTGATGTTTAGCTTTTTCAGATTTTTTTACTTCATCGTAATGGTACGAAACTTGGTAAAGGTTTGGCACTTACTATGTGAACACACAAAAAAATCATGGACATGATTCAAAAAGGTTTAATGGCCCAGAAAATATAAATAGGTCACACTTAAAAATGGCCACATTGGAAATGATTGAGAAATTAATTCCAGCTAGTGGAAATGTTTGGAACGGCACCCAACTAAAATCTTTCTGAATGCTCAGTTTTTTTAATGTCAACCTCAAATTTGGAACACAACTTATTTAGATGATTTGCTTTGATTTTTATGATTAAAACTTTGTGGAAAATTTTGAGAATTGTTTATAACCGTAAACTTATATGTAACTTAATTGTTTTCACTTAACAGCAATAATCTGCCAAGTGTCTTCTTTAAAAAAAAGACCAAGTTTGTGCTGCAAAGCAGTCAATATATACCACCATGGTAATATATAGATTATAACAGATAATTAATGGATTATAACTTATGCATAAATATAATTTAGTAGTATTAAATCCCCTAAAAATACAAAATACTAAATAAAAACATTATCACTCTAAAATATAGTACATTCATTCCACTGAATAAAAAAATTGACCGCCAAGCGAGGAAACCCAAAGGGTTAAAAATACCCAGGGTACTTAATCAAAGGTCACTCTAAGGCAAAATGTTTGCGAGAGACAGGACAGTAAAGGTCTGCGTGAGTCCTAAAACAAAAGCACTTTCTCACTTCCCATTCCATGCATTTACAAAGACCCCTGTGCACTAAAGTGTGCACTAGCCTTTCAGCTTAGTTGTTCGGATACACAATATGACAGAATCAGGCTTTCTTCTGAAGAAAGACGCTCGACAAGTATGTTTGTGGAAGAAAGAGGAGAAACAGGGCAGGAGATGCACTTCTTGTCAAAACAATTCTTGAGTACATCAGATCTGATAAGACTCACGAAAGCAATTCGTGCCTGTTGGGAGGGTGATTCTTCGGCTCAGCATCTGTGCGTGACAAAAACAATATGAAATGTCAAGTACAGGGCGTTTTCCAGGCAGTGCCTGAAAAATGAGAATGATAAAACCAACAGTACAAAAATTTAAAACAAAACAAAACAAATATTAGTATGGAATATCACACTGAATAAACAACAGCATCAACAACGGATAAAGTTTTGCCTATTATATTTGAAGGGCACATGAGCAAATTGTTGCTTTTCTTGACTTCAAGTGCAATACACAATTCATTCATTTTAATGAATTTAATATTCAGCTTCTCAATAAGAACAACGCCTTCTGTGCTGCTTAGCAAGAGGCAATCCATCATTTTATAGCTTAAAAACACAAAGTTGGACCGTCAGCACCGTTCGACAGATGCAGCCAAAACCCATTCTTTATTCTCTGTAGCAGAATGCTTCTTCCTGTATTTTATCTTTACTAGCTGTTTTAGTGTTGTATTAGCGTTTAATGCGTCTGTGTGATTAATTACCCAGCAGCCCTGCTCCATTAGAACACACAGGCTTTTGAAGTGCCGTGTGCCGCGCTCTTAACTGCAAGTGTTAAATGCAAATGCTGCTCATCAGTGGACTGGGAGATAATCAATTAATCTCTTGGGGAAGGACTAAAATGACCTGCCACCTTTGCCATGTGGAGATAGAGGGGAGTTTTAGAGCAACAGAAAAGAAAAAAGGACGAAAGCATGGAAAAGCATATATTCACTCAAAGTAGGACAATTCAAAGGCACAACGGTTGATGCTATTGCAGATGACTGCAAAGTCGTTAATTAGATAAATTGCGTAATTGGCAAAGCGAGCACATGACTCATGAAGCAGAGAAGATATAGATCTCTCACATTTTCACCAGCCACCATAAAAACATGAGACTACATTCATAAATAAAGCTTCCAAAAATGTTGTACTCAATATAAAATGCAACAATATAAAATATATACAATCTACTGTGTGTAGAGCAGATGCAAGACTGTAAGATGTTTAAATATATATATATATATATTTTCCAGTTTCTTGCTAAAGTATTTATTCATCTAAATTAATTTTAGACATTTAATTTTTACATATAGTTTTATTTTATATATACTGCATACTATGCATATAATACTTCATTGTATGTATGTATTGTTCAAAAGTTTAGTTAATTGATTTAATTTATTCATTCATTCATCAAGGATGTGTAAAATTGATCAAAAGTGACCATAAACATTCTATTTCAAATAAATGTTGTTCTTTTGAACTTTAAAGTCATTAAAAAAAATCTAGAAAAAGGTGTATCATGGTTTCCACCAAAATACAACCATTTATAACATTGATAATAAATAAAAAATTAAATAAAATATAATACAATAAAATCTTTCTTGAACACCAAATCATTAGAATCATTTCTGAAGGATCATCTGACATTTGAGACTGAAAAATTCATCACAGGAATAAATTACATTTTGAAATATATAAAAATTGAAAACTGTACATTTAAGCTATATAGAATAACTTGTATAATAATTGTTTTTAAATATTACTGCTTCTATTGTATTTTTAGTCACAAATGTAGCCTTGGTGAATTAACAGAATTAATAAACAGAATATTTGTATAATTTTTATTTTAGTATTATTGATTGTAATGATTATTGTATAATATATGAGGTCCAGTTATTATAATTGTAAGTGACCCTTTGGATGCCATAATGGATCCATAATCAACACAACATTTAACATTTTCTCCCTAAACTGACAGAAATAGTAATACAAAACAGAATATTTATACTACAGAAATACAATCAGGATTACATAATCAAATTGGTTTACATTACAGCACATAGGTATAACATTTGTAAAAACTAAAAGACGAAAAGCACTCTTCTGAACCATCATCTTCAGTGATTATGCCATCTTTTGAAAAAGAAAAAAGAAGTTTCCCGTCGTGAATGCAGTCAAACACTGTGCTGCTGGACGCACGTCTGAGGAGTCAAGGGTTAAATGAATCACTGTGGCATTGTTGAATCATCTTGTGACACCAGTGTATTTCTGTAATGATTTTAATGATAGCTCTGACCCTGTGGGTCCATGCAGCCGCATGCTGATGAGTTTCACAGCTCCTTCACTCTGATCTCTGGAACAAAGACGCCACAGTAACTGAAACAAGGAGTCTTTGAAATGTACCGGCAATGTATGTACAAGACACATCAACTCGCTCGGGCAAACTTGTTGCTCTAATATTTGCTTTTCTGTTTTTACCTCTGTGAGCTTGCTTTTATTTGTCAGTGTATCCAAACAGCAGGCAGATTTAACATTATCCAGCAATTAAGGCTTCGCTTCATTGACCTTCCCTGAATTGCCTGTCTTCAGTGACGGAACAGTGACTGCGTTTTCCTCTGATCAAAGGCTTAGAGTATTTGAATGGTTCCACACATTTTCCCCACACACACTTTCCCATAAACCTCGATTCAGATTCTTGGTGGATTTTTGAAATTATTCTCTTTGTAGAGAGGACTGAATAAAAATATTCAAAAATAAAAAATAAAATAAATCGCTTTTTCAAATTTACTATGAAGGAGACAAAATGTTGCCAGGGTGGTGAATGAATGTTATGTACATGTTATGTACCACAATTAAAGTAAAAATTATATAATTTGATAATGTGATTTTAAATTAAATTGTTTTTAAGCTTGTAAGATTTTAAGCATTCTATCAGAATTTGTCTTTACCACTTTACCTAGCTAAATTATTACATTTATGCATTGGGATATTCTTTTATTGTATTTTATGCATTAAAATATTATTTTAATTTTAGAAGGTTGACATCAGTTTTTAGAAAATCATTAAAAAATTAAATAGTATTAATAATAAGAAGAAATAAACAATTATAAAATGATTAATAAACAATTTAAATTTTATTTTTATTTATTTATTTTTAATAAATTTGAGACTTTAGAAGTAGAAATGTATTCTGATTTAACAATCAATTGTGTACAAAATCATGGTAAAAATTCTGGCATATAATATATAATAATATACTATAGTATTATATAATATTATATCATATAAATATTTTTTATTAATTATTATATGACCTAATATATTATGCAATTAAATCATTATAATATTAAATTAAATCATCCTCTCAACAAAATGAAAAATATATATTTAAAATTAAAGAAATGTGGCCAATACATTTTTAAAAAGTGTGTGTGTGCGTGCGTGCGTGCGTGCGTGTGTGTGTGTGTGTGTGCATAACAAACACAAATAGCTAGAACGACCCCTAAAATGATACTCAGGTGAGAGAACAGACTATCAACAAATATTATTGCCAATAAATCCCACATAGTCCCCAGTAAAAGATTGATATGTTGGTCATAAACACCTATTTAAAATATATTGCTTCTTCATAAATGCATAACAGGCCTTTACGAGCTCTGACTTCTCGCCTGCCATCAACTTATGCTCAATCCGCTGTCTTAGTGCTTGTTAAACAACACTTGGAAACAATTACACAAACACGTGGTTCAGAGTCTCAGGCAGACTCTGTCAAACTTGCCTGAATTATACTACCGCCCCCTTGGGTCAGGAGAAACAGCAAGTTCTTCTGCTGACTGATTAATGAGCATATCAGCAGAGGTCACGCAAAGCATGTGGCAGAATAATTGGTACAATCAAGCCGAGGTCTAGCTTACCTAAAACCGACAGTTGAAAGATTTATTTTTTCTTTTTGCATAATGTCCCTATACTTGGCAAGCGATGTGGATTAATTACTCATGAGGATATGGAGCGAAAAAGAGACAGAATAAATGACCTGCCTGTGTCAGTCTGTCTACTGAGTGATTCTCACTCAATCACACTTCTCTTTCACTTACAGACACAAAGACGAGCCCTCGTCTCATCTAAACCAACAAACTGCTTAAAGACCAGCCAATAGCTTCAACCAAAAACTGAATCATTTGTTAACTCATCTTGATGTCATTCCAAACCCAAATGCTGAATTTTGCACTGCTGTTTTACAATGTTTTCACCATGCTTCTCAGATGCCAAAAACAGAGCCAAAAATAAATCAATGAGTCACAATCAAATGACTCCTATATGAACTGATTCTGTTTAGTGAATGAAAAACACACAGTGCAACAAATGTAGTCTGACTAAAAACAAATGACTCTTATGATTTGGCAGTCAGTCTGATAAAAAATACAAATGACACTCATGAACTGATTCTGTTTAATGAATCAGAAACAGTCTGATGAAAATAATGACTCTTATGAACTGACTCTGTTTAGTGAATCAGAAACATACAGTTCAACAAATGTAGTCTGATTAAAATTGAATATTTTATGTACACAGTACAATAGGACCATTCAGATTTATTTGGGTATTTTCTCTAAGTTTACATATTTATGTTTATATTTTATATCTAGCTATATGTACAGAAAGAGATAATAATCAAATTAATTTGAATCAATAATAATAATAATAATAATTTGTTACATTTATATAGTGCTTTTCTAGACACTCAAAGCACTTTACATAGCCCCCTTACTATCTCCTCATCCACCACCAATGAGCAAGAGCCTGTAAACCTGAATCTAATCAAACTAGAAATCCAAGCACAAGCCTTCTATTGTTACATATTGCCTGATATTCATGAAAAGAGCAATGTAATAAAGGCTGAACACGGTTACGTGGCACCTACATCTCTTCTGGTGATTGACTTTCACAAAGCAGCGTACTGAAACGGTTTCCCTGTAATGAAGCGCATGTCTCCTCAACGTTTTCATGCAAGCGTGAATCTGAAAATGAAAAACAACAGGAACATTTTCGAGACCTGAATTGCATAGCACACGTCCAGGATTATATCAGCTAACACGATTAGGTGCTACATAACGTCCTGCGCCTCATTTTCTCCCATGCTGCTGTGCTGGAGACATGGAGATGCTCTCAGGCCTGAATTATGTATCTGAGAGTCGTTCACATCTCGTGAATAGGTATGCACAGTTCAGCTCAGAGTTATCATATTTACGCGCTGAAGAGATTCTCAGGATAGAAGAGCTTGGTAATTATAGCGACTGGCTGAGTGGTGATTGCTTTCTCATTTACAGTGAATGCTGACAGCAATAGCACACTTCAAAACAGCTTATAGACCTAACAGACAGATATTGCTGAAGTATGACTGTTTGTGAAATAAATGTGACATGCATAATAAACAACAAGATTCTCTGTACTCTTTTGAAATAAAAAAACTTGATGCAATATTTTAATGCACCTAGTTCAAAGCTTCCACCTTTAACAACAGCTCATTCAGGAATCACTGTTTCAGAAATACACTAAAATAAATGAATCATTGAAATCACTATTTTTTATGTAAATCAATTTATGTTGCAATCAATTTATTTTAGCTACATTTAAATAAACAAATTTAGTTGACTAACTAAATATATATATATATATATATATATATCCATTGCAAATTTTTATACTTTTAACATTTTTTATTAATAAAAATGTATAATTAATTTAATTAATGAAAATGACACAATTTAACAACTCTTTATACAAACTTTAACAAAAAGTTATTTTAAGGCCTAATTCAGTTTAACTTTTACCTAAATTTATTCTGTTTTTCATAATTTTTTATTTTAATTTTAATTATTTCATTACATTTTAACAATCAAAGGTATCTCTAATCAATTGCTTTATATAAAGAAAATATTATTATGTATTATTGCCTTTTTCCAAAATTATATGTATTTACTTTTTTTTACTAAAATTGGTAAAGAAAAATCTGATTAATATTCATTAAAATAATGTTTTAATAATAAATGTATTAGTAGTAGTAGTACTATCATTACATTAACTAATGCAAAAATGCAGAAGAACAGGCAACATCAGTGCTTTTATTAACTAAAACTAGAAATATTTAATGTGATTAAAATAAAGCTGAAATAAAATATATATATAGCATGAAAAACTTATTACAGTTCATTTCAATTCTAGTTCAATTTTCCTTTATGTTGAAATACAGAAAATACTTAAACTAAAACTGAAATAAAGATTAAATTAAAGTTTAGAAATGTTTAAATAAATAAATGATGACAAAGGCAAAGGTACTTCTCCAAACATAGAAATACAAAAACACATTGCATGCAACTAATAATAATAATAATTAATTAAATATTTATATTTGTCAAATTTGGGTGAAAATACTAAAAATGCCCAGGGGTTAAGGGGTTAATTGATTAATGAATTACAACAACTACAACAATTTGAGGCTTCATTCATATCTTTGGCACAAAGTAGGATGAGTTATTCACTAAATTGTATATTTAGTGGTCTCAACAAACCCCTAATCCCACGCACTAGCAATAGCAGAGATGGTTACTCAAAAACTACTAACATTCTGCCTCTATTTGGCATTGATGAACTGCAGGAAAAAGAAAATACAAACACATTGATCTTGTCCTCCCAATCTCTCTCACACACAAGCAAGTGCCTACATGCCCACCCGCCCTTAATTTATGTGTGTGAAACGCCCTGCTGTCTCTGATGGCACAGTGAGCGGTTTGTGTGAGTAGAGGAGCTGTTTGAAATGCTGATCGCTGGCCTGGGAGGGTGGCACAGAGGGACCGGCGGAGGGCACAGCCAGTGGCCCCTAAACAGAAGTACACAGACTCTTGAGAAGTTACCCACAGGCTAGACTCTTTGCAGGGGCTGCAAACTTTATCCTGCACGCAATCGGTCAGGCAGCAGGAAAAAGATGCGACTGTCGAACCTCCCAGACTGCAAGCTGTTCTTTAGCTGTCAGTCTTCTAGGTGTGGACTATAACGGGTGAATGAATAAAGCTGCCCTGTTATATTAATGATGGTTTACAGCGGGATGCATTGATTTCTGTTGCGCATTTGTTGTTGGTTTTGTTTCTGTTTTTGATTTGACATGTTGGCAGTTTATTACAGCATGACATCTCAATCATGTTGTAGTTGTTCTGCGCCTGTGACAGTTGGAACAGTCATAATGGAGTAAAACACAGTCCGGTTTTTGAGAAATGATAAGAAGTTAAATGTGATCTCTATATCATGATGAGTGAGTGTGATGGTCACACATGGTGGGTGTGATAAGGAGTCACTGTCAGGCTTTTCACTTCTTTTCCACAGGGTTTCCAATGTCAAGCTGAATTCTGTTCCCTCAGAATCCCATCAACTTTGGAGAAATTATATTTGCTGCATTAGAGATCCTACAAAATCTTAACTATGCAAATACAACAATATTACTACAAGTTTCTATGATGAATATTTTTTTTTAAATAAGTTGTTCATCTATTTATCTGAATGTATTTAATTGATAAAACGTGATAGCAAAGACTTTTTGATTTTGAATAAACAGTTATTTTTAACTTTCCTGGTACTAATCCTAGTACCAATATATATATAAAAAATATATATATATATATATATATATATATTAGCAACACCACTGTTTCCAACAATGATTATAAATCATCATATTGTTAATAAATCAGAATGATTTCTGAAATTTTTTGACATTGAAAATTGGAGTAATGGTCAACGCTATCTCAAGACCAATTCATACATATTTTAACTCGATTTAGCAAAAACATCATATGAATTTGTACAAGTGAGGTCGTACGAATTTGTATGAAATAGCCACCTCGTAAAATATGTACGAATTACAGTGACATCAGGCTGGTAATGGCTGATGAAAATTCAACACTGCATAAAAAAAATGTACTATATTTTAAAGTATATTAAAAACTGTTATTTTAAAGTGTAATAATATTACATAAATAAATAGTATGGTAAAATATTACTGATCCCAAACTTTTCAATGGCAGTGCATATCGTGAGTAACATAAAACAGCTTTCCTTGCTTTTTAATATAAAAGAACCCAATCTACGATGGAGACATGCATTGATGTACAGTGTAACACCTCCTCACAAGTCCACCCAAAACATTTACGGAAGCATAGATGCCAACATTTATATATAGACGACTATTCAGTATTCGGCAACCTTGCCCTCAATTTGCATAACAACACTAATTTACATATAGAAGTAAATAAATAAAAACTCAAAAGAAAAACTAAAAAGAAACATATACATGAATACCTTGAAATAACTTCACATCTTTTCATAAGTGAATATAAATGAGAATAAGAGAGGCTAAAACCATTATTATTACTGTTTTATAGACCAAAACAAACAGAGAAAGAATTGCAGATACAGATGGCAATAAAACTGATTATTCCTCTAAATTAAACCATATTTATATAACTCAGAATTATAATTCAAACATTCTCATAGGTCCACAAGGAAATATTAAAGTCAACAGATGAGGAATGTCCTAAATGAGTGCTTAATTGAAATGGTCAAAGTCATAACGCAGTGACCTTTGAGTGATGTACTGTCTCATTTCAAGGTGAAAAGCAGTGGAGCCTTTCGAAACGTTCCCTTCCTCAGTGCTTAATGCAGTAAAGATGGGTGGTCCTGGTCTCCACAGGGGCGGGAAAACTATTATTCATCCCCACATGGGGAATGATGGGATGTTATGGAGTGTGAGGGATGATAATAGGAGAGCTGTTCACAGAAGACGTCTACAGAACCATGTCCCAAAATCAACATCTGTTCATCTCTTTAAACTTTTGTAAATTGGATAATTTAGAGCATTTAAATGTCATTTAAACATGTAAACCCAATTATCCTGCTTTTATCATTCACATTTCTGGGAAGAATGGTGTTAAAAGGCTATTCAGAAAAATACTGTTAGCACAAAACGCCTGCCTGAAAAACTAATCTGTATCGTTCAAACACACACAGGGGGAATCCTTACAAGCTCAGCAGCCTTATTTATTACTTGTTAACAGTTTTTTTGTGAAATTTGCTTCTTAGAATTAGAACAGAATTTGCTTCTTAGTGTTATACGAACTAACAACTTGTTTTACATTTCATCTGCAAGGTTGTGCCATTCAGAATTAAACTGTGAATGTATGGAGTAAAATTAAAAAAACAATAGAACAATAAAAATAGAACAACAGAACAATATAATAATAGAATGACAAAAAAAGATGGAATGAAACACGGATAAAATAAAATTTTAAACTCATACATTTAAAAGGAAGTCAATTACTAATTTAGAATTTTGCCTAAAGCTGGACGATTTTCAAATCTTAACCGAATTTATAATCATGGGAGACCACAGACATGAAGATAGTTCAACCGATTTTTAGCCTTATAATCCTCTGAACGTGCACACTAAATGAATCGACAGAGGTCACGCAAAGCATGTGGCAGAATAATTGGTACAATCAAGCCGAGGTCACAGGCCGAAAAAACGGTGCAAAACATTTATTAAACGGAAACGGTGATGCGTTGAACACCCTGTTCTGATGACGCAAGTGTTGCAGCTGAGAAGGCCATTCTTTTGTGTTCTTTTTGGAGAATTTTCAGAGCCTGATGAAATCATGTCAGAGGCAGCCCGATCAAGAGTCGTAAATATCAAACATGTTTGATATTTAAGATTTTAGTTCGACGATCTCGAACAGATAAATAATCTTCATGACACCTCACGATGGAGGATTGTATAATACTATAAACTGAGCATTAAGTAGTTTATATAAATTAGCAGACACTTTTATTTAAAGTAAATTACAAATTTATAACATCACAAGCAATTTATTTTGCTATTGAAAACCGAATTAAAAGCCAACTGAATAACAGGCAACAATATCTGAAATCGAAATGTTCCCCAAACTCTCTAATGGTTCATATTTCTTGAGCTGCACCTTTGCACAGATACATAGTGGATGTTTTTTTTTATTTTTCACTCAGCTCACCCACACAATCTCCAGCGAGGTGATCTTACATTTTCCAGGATACAGAACTGTACGGCGATCAATAAGCAGATTTTGCATGTGCATGTAACACTGCAAGACTTGAAACCCAAAGGAAAACGAAAACAGGAAGCATCGATACACCTTCAGCGTTTCCAGCATCCCTTGACTTCTTCATACTTCAAATACCTCTAAACAGTGAGACAACACTCAAACCGCTACATTTCCACGGATATCCTAGTGCCAGAACTGTGAACCGCTGTCAAAACATTTCCACACACTTGAGTCAAGAACTTTTCTTGGTGAGGATCTCATACCAACCCCACAATCCCAAAACTGGGCATCGAAACTGGCACACTATCAGTAGAAAATGGGCTTTGGAAATCACATGGTCAAACTGCTTTTCACATAAGTAATCTTTCATTTTTCAAAACTCAGGCATCAGAATGTGTTTATTTCATTTAACTTTCACTTTATAGCTCATCGCTGAACCTCAGCTGAAAACAGAGAGAGGGCATCCTGCATCTCTGTCAATTTGCAGCTGAATGGAAAGTTGAGACAGTGACTCAAAACATATTTGGACACCTCAGCCACCCTTAAAAATGTATGAATGTCACTGCATTATACAACAAAATATCAATCCATTGTGGATGTTCTCTGTGAAATGGATTTAATACAGGCCCCCTGTGTTTAAAGAAGATCAATTATTAATATTTCAAACAATTAGGCAGCATATCCAACCGAGCAACTGCGCAACTACAGTAGATGAACAAACCAGAACATACTTCTTAAATAAATAAATGCAAAATGTTGTCCTCAAGAAAACCTCAGCATAATTTTTTAATAACCAAACAGTTTAGAAATGCATATAATTCTTAAAATTGTTAAAGCTACTGTGTACGATATTATACAATGGTGCCCCAAAATCTAGGGTCACTAATACTTATGTTTCTGTTTTGTATAACTTTACACAAAAATGTCGATGCAAATTGTGTATGCAGCATAACAATATGAGTGAATTTTTTTTATTTCAGAATGTCTTGGTATTGTATTTGTCTCCTTTTTGCTTTAATGACAGCAGCACTGGAGCTAACATGAATAAAATGATATTTTCATGTTTAAATTACAGATTTTCTGTGGGCTCTGACCTGTGGAATCCATGGCCAGTTTTATTCATTACAGGTGAGATATATAATACATGAAGCTCTTAAACCCATGTCTTAAATAAAAAATGATAGGTGTTCGAAAGTGGAACTGCAAATTCTTTCCAATTAAAGATGAAATCTCCACAGAATCCTCTTGACAAACTTGCACGAAACCTTCATTTTTTCCTGATGGTAAAATGCTGAGCTGAATTTTCATTTGACACAAAAAGGTGAATTACACAGACTAATACAGACTTTCTGAATGATATCTGAGATGAGAAATGATTGAAAAGAATCAGTTAGGTGTCCAACATAAACATCAGATTTCATATTTTAAAGTAAATTATCAAGGCCAGTTTAAATGTCATTTTATTTAAATGTCATTTTTTGATTTATTAAAATAGTTTCTGCTGTGTGCTGGGCTGAATGTGCTTGTAGTGTATATGCATGTGTTCTTTTTACCAGTTAATAACTCACAAAAAAATGTATAACATGTGTAAATGGGTCAAAACAGTTCCAGCACACACAAAGAAGGATCTGTTGTAAGGACACCAGTTCTGATGCCTGACCGAACTGCAATGGGCAACAGCATAGCTCCTATGATGAGAAGACCAGATATGCTTAAGCATTTGGTCCTTTTTAGGAGTCATCTTGTGACAGCACATCCTGTTTTTGGTTTGTTTAGATGTCTTTGGCCAGTGTTGCATTCAGATTTCAGTTTGTTTGAAAGCGGACCAAGGCCAAACTTTTCAGGGTTCGGATGGCAGTGTAAACACCTTTTGAATTCAAGGTAACTGCTAACAGAGCACCAGAGTTCATTTTAATCAAACCAAACCTGTAAAACTGGGCCACACTAAAATATCATACCCTTTCCTCAGAGGATCCAGGAAAACCTGTGGGGTTGGTCCTCAGACACAGTCAAATCAGTAGCAAATCATAAACAAAAAACACCATAAAAGTTGGTTTGTATCTACCATCTTTCATAAATATAGTCCAAAACTGACTCATTTATCTGCAACAAACAGCTCTACTGTGCAATTTGAATGTTGTCACCCAGAAACGTCTGCATTAGATATCACCTGCTATCAACCTTGTTCCAACCTTGTTCCACCAAATATCTCCAAATTCTTCATAACACATGGTGAAGGTTACCGGGTTGTCGGAGAGGCAGACAGGCTAATAGAGAATTTGCACCATTACAAATTGAGCTTTACGGATGTTAGGCTCATTACAGCCTGGCGGAAGACAGACATTCAGGCCGTTAAATGCCTTTAGGTAGAATGTCACCATTTTACAAAAGTCCTCATTACCAGTCATGCGAATCTGTTCCATCACAAATTTCGCATGCAGCGATCGTGCCACCCATCTATGTGAGGTTTCTCAAGATGGCGTTATTAACATCGTTTGATCTATTTCTACATTAGATGTGTCAGTAGTTTGATTTATATAGACGGGTGGCATATTACTACAAATTATTATTAATAATTTACAGACAATTTTGTGTGGACTTCTATGTAATTTGCCCCAGACGTCACTCTGTTTACCCACAGGCGGATCTACCTGGGTGGCACGGGGTGGCAACTGTCACCCTAAGAAAAACTGTGCCACCCCAGAATCATCACAGAATAAAATACAAATGTAAGCAGTGTCTCATGTGCTATATTCAGCCGTGGAATTGACAGCTTAACGGGAAATAATGGCAAATACTAAAGCACGCACACGCCCAGTGTAGTCGGCCTCGTTAACAAATGACTCTATGAACCATTTTTGTTTTTTTTGTCAAAAACAAAGTGCAGCCCATTCACAAACAAATAGTTTTTACATTTGTTCGTGAATCAGATAGTGCTTCTCGGTTTATTCAGAAGTCCTCTGAGAAATCTAATCCCGTCTGGATTTGTCTGAGATTCATCCCGTAATTGTTTGGTGATCCGATTCTCTGAACGCTCGCTCCACTTTCATCATGGAGAAAGCCTTTCTGCCATATCAGACGAAACAATGACATTAATCAATAAGAAGATGATCCTCCTGAGATACCTTAATTTGGTCGATAATAAAGCAAAATAGATGTATCTTTCGCTGCCTTGATTCCCGCAATCCTGTGTAGTTGAGCAAAATAAAGATGGTGTCTATAATCATTCCAAGCAAGTAATAAGTATTAAGAAATTAAATAACTGCTGTATCCACAAGCTCGTTCTATATCATGAACTGTTGAGCTGCCTCAGAGCATGTCCGATATCAGTTAAATGACCTTCATGAACAAACGCTGTCTGTGAAGTCACTGGCTGAAAGCAGCATGTCAACAGCCAAGGTTTCGGAGCAGACGACTTCACTGAACAACGACCGTTTACAATTTCTCTTGGAGCTGCGCCGTAGCATGATTCCGTTTGTATCATGGTCATTATTTTCTGCTGCTTGAATCTGTGCTGTAAGTAGCCTACTAAAATACAAAGGTGACTTGGGTTAAAGAAGACATAAAACACAGTTTCGGCCATAGTTGGTTTCTAGGGTATTCTGGGTGGTTGCTAGGCTCTTGCTCAGCAGTTGCTGGGGTGTTGCTAAACTACTGATAGTGTGTTCTGGGTGATTACAGGCATTCCCACCTCTGGTAATAACAGAAAATCAAACATTGTTTTCAAAACTGATCCAGTTTCAATGCTTTGATATTATTGTATTTCTTTCAAATGTTAGGAAATTCAAAAGTGTTACATTTTCATCAAATGTGATTTATATGATCAAAGTTGCCTATGTAATATTAATAGAACCGTGTGTCTTCTTTAATTATACAAGCTCAGAAACATTTATAACCTGTTGAAGTTTTTTATATTGTGTATTGACTTGGTGCCATGATGGATATTGAAATGTTATTTATTTTTTATTTTAAACAGTATTACTTAATGGTAATGCAATTTTTGTGAACACAACTGTGCATGTCAGACAATACATTCCCAAAAACTATGCAAACAGGGGGCTTGCTTTGGTGTTGCCACCCCCCATAGACCCCATGCCACCCCTTTGCCATACTAAAAATTACTTTCTAGATCTGCCCCTGTGTTTACCCTAGTTTTGTTTGCGGCTCCATAAAGCATGAACATGCATGAACTTCAAAAGTTATTGAACTGTGTTTTAGGTTCCTGTGCTGTTCCTCCTCAATTTTCCACAGGTATCTCCTCTTTTTTTAAAGGCTTAGGGGTTATCAGGTGCTCATACTTCATGGTAGTTTGTTGCTTGTAAAAGCTCTTGAGGTAGAAATGATGATGCCAGGGACTCTCAGAAGTAGATGTCTCCAGGGCAGTAGGCGAGAGCAATCATCTGATAAGTTACAAGCTGCATGTAACGTTGTAGAGACCAGCACTGAATCACTTTTACCTGACAGGTATGAGGTTTCGGTAGAGTTATTAATGCTGTAAATAAGACCATTAAACTGCAAGGCAGAACTTTTAGAAGTTCATATCGGTAAAATTAGAAATATAAAACTTTCTGGTTCGTAAATGTAATGAAGGTTCTATATTCTACACAGTTTCCCCCAAAGTCCACTTATAATGTTAGACAAGGTTTCTTTGCAGCATAAACAGCTGTAATTTAGGTTTGCACTATCATTTTCCACCTTCTTTCTGACACTGAACAAAGCTTGTATGTTTCAGTTGGTTGTTGCTGTACCCTTTGAAACTTGTATATTTACAGTATGACTGCTGCTATGATTGGCTAACCTCTGAGAACCTCATCGTGGTAGGTTCAGTTACTGAATCCTGCTTTGACGTTTATACATGAAGGTAAACACTTGCTTAAAGGAATGTGTGGCACAAAAAGTAATCTGTCACTTTTTTTATGATTGGGGCCGATTCACAAACATTTAAAAAAGCTCAATAGTACAGACAAGACAGTATGCATGTTAAAAATGATCACTTACTGATACTTTCTGTGTAAAGTTATATCCATTTTACATTTTTGTTGCAATGACAATGGCGGTAAAAAAATATTCAAAGAGGCCTACCACTCAAATAGTATGTTTTAAGAGATATAAGTATTTTTATTATTATTATAAGCTTTCTTTATATGATTTCTTCATTAAAATTGGATTTCTTCATTAAAAATTTCAGAAATTGGCCCTGTTAATTACTATTGTAAGTGCCTCAGCACAACCCTTTTTTAAAGATACTGGAATATTTATTTAATGACAAGCCATGAATTAGTCATTTATTAAGTTACTGTCATCACTGAACATTTCTGATCCATATTTATTTCCTTAAATGATCTGGGCAGATGTTATAGTACATCTACATAGTACAAAATCCCAAAAATATTCCATATTTAAAGTTCAAAAGAACTATAAAAACACCTTAAAAGCAAAGAAGGAAAATTTGTAATCCAAATACCAGTCAACCACCAACGTCTAATATTTAATCAAGCCATTATGTTTAATCTCTCTTGAAATACTGTTCTTCAATTCTAATTACATGTGCTTCAATGAAGCTTATCTCACTTGGAGGAACTCCTACTGAGCATCTATTCTACAATAATACTATGAAAGCTATAACTTTCATATTCACACGATTCACGAGACAGACTTTGAATGCCTAACATTAAACAGAGCCAAGCAAATAGCTATACTATTTTAAACTATGGTAACCTTAGCTCCTTGGTATTCAAAGCAAAGAGAACAACCTTTTAATAACATGTTGGCCCATCATTTTACCGCATTTACAAACAATGCAAATGACAAAATGACCCAGAAAAATTTGATGAAACTGAATCCATTTGTGGAGTATGAACTGAGAACCTCCAGTAGCTTTTAACCAAAAGCGCCTCCCTCTCATCGACCCCAGGTCTCCATCCAACATGTTCTTAATGATGCCTCCTCTTCCCATTAATTACATTTTTACTGTGTGGACTTTGTCTCCTCTGTCCCAGTAATTGTGCTCGGGGTGGAGTTAATCTCCAGAAAATTACCTGCCAGGGACGGACAAGGTGGGAAAAGTCATTATTTCCTCTCGTATTATAATCATCCCCAAGACTGGCATGGCCCTGGTCGTCGGCGGGCTTCCTCTCCGCGTGTGGCGGCACATGGCCATTATGGGCAGCATTTTCTTTAATCATGACTGCACATTACCAGCACTGGGATTAGAATGTGATTTATGGCTGCCACCAGAAGAAAGGTTAGAAAATAGACTGTCAAAGTTACCTTTTATAATGAGGTAGAGCCGTTTCCTAAAACCTAAATTGTGAGCTAGAGGTCTAGATATGCTTGCATGAACTCCATCCCCCACAACAGATCATCAGGCACAACAATCTGTAGTCTTGGGAACTCAGGCTTATGGAAGCTCATGCATGCTCATTTTCTGAGATTAACTGTATAATTCGTGTGCAAGGCTTTACATGCTCAAATAATATTGATTCAAAACTACAAGAGCAAGAAATCTAGAAGTCATTATTATTCCATACTAGCAGTTTTGCTTAATAACATTAAATATGTCAATTTTTTAAAACTCTAGACACAAAACAGGTAAATCTTATTTATTTCAATATTATTTTATAAAAATTTGCAAAATTCTTCTTTAAACCAAGATTTTCAAAGCATTAATTAAAACAGTTTCACATTAAAATTAATAAGTAGTATTTTTGACAGAGCTACAATAGCACTAGTGACCTAAGTTATTGTATTCTACATAAGGACAAAATTGTTATTTATTCTAGTTAATTACTCTAACTAAAGAACTGAAATGTACATCAAATTCTATAAAATACACATACACTGAAAAAAATAGTTGTTGTAGAAACCATTTTCATGCAGAAATTACTAGTAAATTTCGGAAATGGCAAGTAACATTGAATTAAATGTGAGCTTTTGAAGTAACAAAGACTGAAATAGTATTTACTTGTAAAGCGTATTTCAGTAACGTTATATTTAAAACTATGTAGAATATTTTTTATGTTTGTTTATATTTGATGAACATCATGCACTTTAAGTAAAATACATTTTTCAAAATACTAACATTTGTAATCAAAGCCTTATAAATAACTTTTGTAAAGCTTATTTGTGGACATAAATATAGTCCACAGTTTATGTAGGCTACCACATCTTGTATTCAGCACAGGTGGGCAGAGTCTCGATGGAAGACGATTCATTTCTGTAGAAATTCAGTTGTACAGGCAGGATAGAGGCTGGACAGACAATAAGAACCCTCCGAAGACAGTCCTCATCCTCCAGCAAGCTCAGAAGGAGCCTCACATCCCTACAGCAAGAACTTGTGGATTGTTCAGACTGGATAAATATTTCACCAAAAAAATACTTGAGCCTTACATCTGAGTGCAAACTTTAGGTTTGTTAAGAACTCACAGCTGGTTTCCTTGTTGCGGTCATTGTCAAGTGCATGCAACGAAAGCAGAGGGCCCTTTAAAGAGTATTTTGAAAGCTGGGCCCCCCAGACCCTTCTGAGATGACTATTATTAGTCATTTATATTGCTAGCCTGCCACAAATAAGGTAATTTGCATAAGTCTTAAAGATACAGCAGCAAAAATAGCCTGTGTGATTCTAAAGGTTATGCAGAGGGCAGAAAATGGAAAATTAAAACTCAAACTTTTTATATTAAAAAAAGTTACATTCTTGACAAATATTACAAATGGATTGCAAGAGAAAATAAATAAAATAACATAAAATAGCTTACGACTGATTTTAAAATTGATTTTGGGCACAAAATATCTGGATCCTGGTTGTGACTGTAATGTACAATCTGTGAAAATACAAAACCTCCTTGTGACTATCTCCATTTTAAATTTCATGAGCCTCTGTGATAAAAATGGATTTACATGGACACGCCAATCCTTACACAGTTACAGCTTGTAAAATGTCTCCCCGACAACTGCGAGTCTTGGGAACTCACCGGCTTATGGAAGCTCATGCATGCTCATTCTGAGATTAACTGTCTTTCGTATTGTGTGAAGGCTTTACATTGCCTGGCATACTAATTTTTCCAAAACTACAGCAGCAAGAAATCTAAGTACAACTAGAGTCATTATTCCATACTACAGATTTTTGCTCTAATAACAGCACCTTCATGTCATTTTTCAAAACTCTAGACACAAAACTCAAAACAGTCATTATTTGTAACACAGGCTATATCCAATGTTCAAAACTTTGCATATTGAATTCACATCCTTAAGCCTTGCCTTTGCAGAAGCATTGGTTCAAAATACTAATTTATTAGGAAATATCATAGCAACATTACTTTAGATCACCCATACATAAGATACCCATAGTTTCACTGTGTAGTTGTTAGCACAATCATTAAATATAGTTGTTCAAAACAGATGATGCAAGGTGAACCGAGAAGTGGGGAAAAGCACAATCAGCCCCTCCTTTTATAACATTAATATCATAACATTCAAATAATTGATATATGTGACCCTGGACCACAAACCAGTCTTAAGTGTCAATTTTCTCGAGATTGAGATTTCTACATCATCTGAAACCTGAATAAATAAGCTTTTCCATTGATGTATGGTTTGTTAGGATCGCATAATATTTGGCTGAGAACTATTTGAAAATCTGGAATCTGAGGGGGCAAAAAAATCTAAATATTGGGAAAATCACCTTTAAATTTTTCCAAATTAAGTTCTTAGCAATGCATAATACTAAAAAATTATGTTTTGATATATTTACGGTAAGACATTTTCAAAATATCTTCATGGAACATGATCTTCTCTTAATATCCTAATGATTTTTGGCATTAAAAAAATCGATAATTTTGACCCATGTATTTTTGGGTATTGCTACAAATATAGGCCACCCCAGCGACTTAAGACTGGTTTTGTGGTCCAGGGTTACATATTATTAAATATATTTAAACAAATAAAAGAACTGATAATTATAACTGATGACCTAAAATGTATTTCCGTAAATCTGAACTTATTTAAATAAAAATAAAATGAACATATGTATAAAGTAAATAAACTAAACTGGAATGGACAAAGCTATTGCGGTCAATTTCATTAAATCTAAAAATTATAAAAGTAAATGAATGAAATTCAAAACAATAATAACCTGAAGTGCAACCTGTATTTAAAAGGAAATGTATAAATAAAGGAAAGGTACCACATCCATGTATGTCCAAACGCATTATATCTCAGTGTCAATCTATTCTAATCATACAAGCAGCAAGCTGTCCATCTCTGCAGGTGCCCACATGAATCAATCAATAAAACGGCGGTATTTAAATAATTATCATGTCCTTGAATCTCAGCATCGACATTGAGAGCGCTCATATCGATTATGCAGAATGTTATATTGAGAGACACGGTTGCGAAGCGTGTTCAGGGCCATGTACGAGCCGGTTCTCTGGGGAGGTACATGATCCGGACGTGGGAGAATTGAACCCAGTGAAATCCTTTAGCTCTATCCTGCTCAGCATTTCTAATGAATGTAACCTGAGGATTCTCAAGAGCTTCTCGGGCCAGGGGAATTATCTCTATCACTGCTGACATAGAAGAAAACTGCACTGGCTTTTAATGGCGACTTGCACATTATCTTTAATTATAAAACGTCAATCATATCCAGAGCCTGTACTGCTGGTCAGTGCAAGCTTACGTAAGCAGCCTTTAAACACATTTGCTGGCTTATTCCTGTTATTAAAGCAGGAACAACAAGCTGAAGTTGAAGAGAAGGTGAACTTCAAACATGTTTTTTCACTTTCCTTTTTTGGGAAGTATCTGAGTTTTAAACTCATAAATGGTAGCTTGTTATGTCGAATTCAAATGTCAGAAACAGGATCTCACACCCCAAGGCATTGCGTCTAATGGTTTTCTTTCCTCTCTTAGAAAGTATACTGTACCAAACTTTAACTGGAATCACCTGATGTATTTGTCTGTGTATTCCTCCCTGCCTGTCATTTCAGCTTCTTCCACTGTAAAATAATAAACTGGTCTGTTCAGGAAAGACTGGCCTAAAAGGACAGTGTCCAAAGCTGTATCCTATCCATCACTCTCAATTAAGATTTGCAGTAGATTGTAGCAGTGATAGTATATGTGGGCAAGACGTGGGTTGAGAACAGATAAATAAAAAAGAATCAAAATCATGATATGGCTGGGTGTGATTATTGAACTGCAAAAGTCAGAGATGAAATAGCAAGCACTGCATACTTTACAGTGAAGGTGAGACGCTCCATTCTGTCGGTGTTCTACTATGGGGGAATTTGCATGTGTTAATTAACTAACATGTGTTAATTAATATAGTACAGAATGTAAATGTATTCTAAGAGGACATCTTACCTTGCCCTATATGATTTATGCAATGCAGAAAACATTACCAGAATGACAGAATCCAGTCATAAAAACGTAATTTACAGTATAACACAGAATGTTACAAATTTTGTACATTTCATAATAAATTAAAAGTGGGGCTGTATGCTTAATCAAAACACAATATGGATGCAAAAGGTGCATTTGCCACCACATTTCACTGCTGGTTATACTCTGTATAATTGTGTATGTGACAAATAAACCTCATCTGAGCTTAAATTATTCCCATATTTTATTGCCTCTTTTGATTTGCAATAAATCATTAATTTAAAAAAATAAAGCAGACAGCATAGAATTTCTGAGGGGAGGGGAAATTAATAGGGAATTGTTATTTTAAAAATGTTATATTGTGATATTAATTTGTTAATATTTATTTTAAAATGTTTACAGTTTTGTTAATTTGACAATTAAAATGAATTACATTTTCATGTTTTTTAAATCAACATGCGAAAATATAATATATATGCACATACAATACCATTCATTTATTTACAACTGAAAAAGATGATATTTTAATTTTGAATTTAATACAAGAAGTCAAAATTGTACAAAATAAAAAATTATATTATCTAAATGATAAATAAGAGTACAACTCAATATTATTGCTTTACTATTTATTAATATCATTGCGCATCATCTACCTGACCATGTGATAAGCAGGATTCAACACTTAAAAACAAAGAAATAATATTGTAAATTAGTTGAATTATTTGTACAAAATACTAAGTGGCCAAATGGCAGTTTTAAAAATGGAAAATAATGATATTTTAATAAAGAGATACAATCTTTTTTACTTATGGTCAACGTTATAGTTTGTCAATTTCCACATGCCATCTCTCATCAAGCTAGCAAATTATTTTATTTAATAATACTCAATAACTTTTCAATTTTAAAATATATGATTGTTGTTCAAATTGGTGCTAAAGCATCCATTTTTCTCAAGTTCAAACCATAAACTTTCAATAAGAGATCCAAGGTTACTGTTCAATTATAATTATCTTTAAATAAAGTTAGGTTCTTTTTCAATTTGTTCAATAAACTTTAACTGAAATTTAATCAAGAATATCAGCTAGCTGCCTAAAGCAGCATTCTGTTTTCCTGCAGTTTAACTTGATGCAATAAAATATGACTTAATTTTGAAGAAAAAAAATCAATCAACACATGCCTTCTGTCTTTTTAATGTTGATATTTATAGCAAAACTATTGCAGTGTCTAAACGACTGCAAATAACACATAATAAGAGTTTTGTTTAGTCGCTCTACAGTGAGAGGAAATGTGTTTTACAGTAGCCCCTGATCTCCTCTACCTGCCATATTTGAACTACGTGTTCATTTCAGTACAGGGATCCATACACTTCCACGATGCTATTTTCTACTAAGACCGGGTTTACTACAGATAGACGGAAACAAGCACGATGTCTTTTATCTCCTGAACAGAGTTCAACAAGGCATGAATTCAACAAGGTGCTGGAAACATTCCCAGGAGAATTTCATGGAGTTATTGTCAATTTTTTTTGGCCACATATGCCTGCTTCCACTTCACTTCATCTTGAAGTTTCGCTGTTGGAAAGAGACCAAGGGAGCGTGCGTCCCTTTGAGTCTAAACTATAGATGCGTTTCAAAGAAACAGCCTGAGCAGCTTAAGCACAGGAGACATTTTTCATGTTTTCTAAATCAACATGCCTGTAGGTATGAAAATATATATATATATGCACATACAATACCATTCATTTATTTACAACTGAAAAAGATGATATTTTAATTTTGAATTTAATACAAGTCAATATTATTTTCAAACTCTAAATAAAAATTATATTATCTAAATGATAAATAAGAGTCATCAACTCACAATTATTTTTACTATTTATTAATTAATATCATTGCATCATCTACCTGACCATGTGAATTGTCCCATTCAACACTGTAAAAACAAAGAAATAATATTGTAAATTTGTTGATTATTTGTACAAAATACTAAGTGGCCAAATGGCAGTTTTAAAATGGAAAATAATGATTCTTTGAGATACAATCTTTCAACGTGTGATATTTTCTTAGTGGTCATCAATTTCAATCTTCCATGCCATCTCTCATCAAGCTAGCAAATTATTTTATTTAATAATACTCAATAACTTTTCAATTTTAAAATATATGACTTTGTGCTAAAGCATCCATTATTTCTCAAGTTAAACCATAGTACTTTCAATAAGAGAGGGAAGGTTACTGGGTTATTATAATTATCATTTTAAATAAAAGTTAGTTTAAAAATAAAATAAACTTTAACTGAAATCAATCAAAAATCAGCTAGCTGCCAAAGCAGCATTCCTGGTTTTCCTTTAGTTTAACTTGATGCAATAAAATATCTAAAGCTAAACCTTAAATAAAAATATAAATAAAATGTGTAAAACGTTATTAAAAGAAAATATTTATAAAAACTAAAAAATTATCTAAACAATACTCAAATAACACATGCCGAATAAGAGTTTTGCTGGCCGCTCTACTGTGAGAGAAGAAAGTGTTTTACAGTAGCCCCCTCGATCTCCTCTACCTGCCATATTATCCAACTACGTGTTCATTTCATAACGACCATAAAGGATCCATACACTTCACGATGCTATTTTATACTAAGACCTTCTCCTACAACGTTACTTGATAGTTAGCACACATTTATTGCCTATCCGTGCAACTCAACAGAACACTAATTTAAAGGACAGCCAACATGGAGCTGGCTAGCGTTCAGTGTCTTGCTAAAGGGCATAACTGTGATTGGAGAAGAGGATCCTCAGTTACTCTCTAGTCTCTGGGTCATTTCTACTTAGGATCAAACCTACAGCTCTGACTTGAATTCAACAGTGAGACATTGGGCTTTGTTAATAAACAGTAGCTGGGGACCTCTGAATATTTATTTTTAACCTCATAAATGACAAGCTAGATATAATTTCCTCCAGGAGGGTTCAGACTTATTTTTACCAAAATTATGAAAAACTTCAATCGTTCAGTGACAACGTGGTCTTAATATTATCATAACTCTACACACTCAAAACATTGTTTTTAGCCAAAGCAAGTCATCAGTCATCAGCTCTGACAACATTTTTCGACAGAAACCCAAGCATATAAACAAAACCTCGCCATAATTGTCCCATTGAAACTCTTTGGGTGCTGTAAACCAATGTATTCCTATTATATTTTGTTTATTTTCAAATAGAAACCATGGATGCTATTCGCTGTTTTACTTTTAGAGATTGCATTCTTTGAGGTCACTTTCAGGTCAAGTGTGATATTATGAGTACAGCGAATGATATTCGAATCAATTCGATTCTGGCAGTGACGTTCTGCAGTTTCTGGTGAGACTATATCATGGATATTAAGTGTAATAACTCACACATTGCAAAATGTCTAACTCGATATGTCAGCTGTTACCCCAAAGCATTCATTGGAGCGGAAACAAAGGAAGTGGAAACAATTCCTCTGCATTCCTTCCATTGAGAAAATATGGTCGACAACTAGTACATTTTGACTTCAAATAAGGCTAATGAAAAACATTTTAAGATATTGCATAGGTAGGTTACTATCCCTGTAACACATTTATTAACAAGTTTAGAAAATATGTCTCACTAAAATGTTCAATTTGTAATTTAGAAAACACACTTATTTTGTAACTGTAATATTCTGAAGACTTTTTTATCTATGTTGGTTTTTTTATATAAAATAATTAAAATAGATTAATCTATGATCCTTTTTTATTGTAATAGGCTGCTGGATCATATGTAGTTGATAAAACTTTAAAGGTGATAATTCTTCTTGGGAAGTTTCATATACATAAAGAAAAAATTATGTCTATTACTCCCTCTTTTAAGTTTTTCTGTAAAGAACTTAATATATTTTAATCGTATATATTTTAAATATGTTATAACTCATTGATTTCAATTACTAGAAACAAGAAATGTCTCTCAAATAAAAATAATGTTATTTGTAAATGTTATGTTTTACCCTCCATGATGTATATTTGTTATATGTATCCCCCACTTTTGTTTGTGTTGTGTATGATGTTAAGTATCTCTGTATATCTGTTTTTGAAAGAGAAAAAATAAATATAAAAAAGTTTCTGGCGAGTCTTTTAGATTCTTATGAGTGAGACATTGAAACGGATTTGTTAATAAACAGTAGCTCAGATCTGAATATTTATTTTTAACCTCATAAATGACAAGCAGATATAATTTCCCCTCCATTTCTTATATTTTTTAATAACTTAAAAAGTATTTTAACAAAATTATGAAAAAAGCACTGACTCGTTCAGAGAAGGGGGCGTGGTCTTCAGTATGTTGAACCAATCAAATGCACCTTCACAGCCCGCACTCAAATTGAATTGGTTTTTAACGCGGGAAAGCAAGTCTTGCATCTAAAAATGGAGGGCTTCAGAAACGAGTCAGTTCATGGGAGTGAACCAGAACGATTCTTTTACAGATGCAAATGTCCATCACGAGTGCAAATCATACTCTGAATTTGAAATAGCATACTACTGTAATACTCATACTATTTCCTCTTATATCTTTCTTTATCTTTCACCCATATTCAAACCATTGGTGCAGTTGCCAACAGAATCAATTTCACTCAACCATGTAAAACACTTTGAATTACCACTGTGTATGAAAGTGCTATATAAATAAACTTATAGTACAGATAAGATTAGAAATTACATAAACTGTTTGTCTTATTAAGACAATTGTAATGCCATACATGATTTATATATATGTAAAATAATTTATATGGTCATGCTACAATGTAATTGCTCAGTTTTCACTGCCTTCATTAATATGCCTAAAAGGAAATCAATTACAGCTACATTTCATCTATAAACTACTGCAATGTTATGAGGTTGAATACACTACAACTCTACTGATATTCTGCTGAACTTTGTTGATAACAACCCACTGGGACATTTGTCCATTGGATCTTGAAAAGGATAGTTCACCCAAAAAATGGAAATTCTGTCATTCATTACTCACCCTCATATCATTTCCCAACTTGTATGACCTTCTTTCATCTTTCATCTTTCTTTCATTAAGATATTTCTGATTAAATCCGAGAGCTCTCAGACACTCAATAGACGTAGCCTAGCAAGGATATTGGTAAAATAGTCCATGTGACATCAGAAATGTATTTATGAGATATACATTTCTATTTTGCTTCCAGGAGAGGGGTTTGAATCCACAATGAAAGCTTAGCATCAGTACCTTTTATAAACATAGCTTTTTGCTTGACTATTTATTGATCCATTCAGATGTGGGATTCAGCCTGTTCGATTGTGTACTGGTTAGCAGTTGTTTGAGAAGTAAGCCATAGTCTATGAAGGCTACCTGTCATGACCGTTTTATTCTGTCTTCCTCTTAAAACATTAACACCACAGTTTTTAAAAGTAGCACTCTGAATTTCAGCAGATATTAGTGTTTCTCCTAAGATCCATTAACTATTCTTTCATTCGTGAAAAACAGCCCTCATTTGGCTAATTAAGCTGATGATTAACGTTGGATCAAAGCTAAACGAAGGCCTCACATAACCGCAACCTTGACCAGCTGTGAATAAAAGCACAGTGACTTTATGTCAAACCATTATGACAGTTATTAGTTTGATAACAAGCTAAAGAACTCTGCTACTCTGATATTTATCAGATAATGTATGTCATTAAAAGTCACGTTCACATGTCTATGTGATTGTGTGAGTGTGTGGGCACGAATTTCAAGCCTCTAACTTTTAAAAATATTCCTATTTTGTCTGAATATTCAAGGTAATATGGCCAAACATTATTATAATCCAATTTGAATCATTATTGGACAAACTTACATATTTGCACAAATGTATGTACTGTTTTAAAATAAATGGAAATCATTTTTGTATTAAAGAAGTTTATTTCACATGCAGATCACTTTTCTCATTTACAACACACAATAATATTTTGGACGGCCTAAAATAAATTAGGAGAGAAATGTCCTGTGATTTTGTACATACACAGATAGCAGCTGTACGGTTTTGACTGGGAGGTATTAGATTTGATTCCAGTTAATTAAACTGTCCATCAGTCTATTACATGATACTGGCTGTTTGCTGACCTTCTTATCTTACAGCATTAGTGCTTCTGAAGGGCAGTAATTGGAACAGGCTGAACAAAGAGCGATCGTATCCCCTCCATCTCACAGTATCTCCTAAAGTCAAAGATGCATATCTCACTGGCACAGGTTCCAGGTCCAGATCATGGTCCTTGTGCACAAAGAGCCTTGGTGTTAAGCATAACTCACCTCAGGCTCTGCGACCTTCGGGTCACTTGCCAATCCATAATACATACTTGACAGACTTCATGCAGCTTTATTGCGGAAAAACAATCTTCACACAAGCCTTCAGGCGAATATTAGCCATTAAAATAATATTTTTTACCTCCCAGAGATATAGACATAATACAACATTTTTATTTTACTGGTTATAAATGTATTATTTACTATTAAACATGTTATTTGATTATAATAATGAAATAATATATTTTAAAACCTTAAAAATGTAATAATAACTGTTTATTAAAATAATCCAAACATTTTAATAATTATTTTGTTTTTTTACCATCTGTTCACTAACTTATTCTTACATAGATGGCACAAGCTAACAAGACAAATTAAACAAATTCATCCTAAAACAATGTTGACAAATTGACATCCTTTCAGGACTCAATAAATTAGAGCAGGCAGGACATCGTGGGTGACATTAAATCAGTGTTTGCCCTTCAAATCAACAGTGACGTTCAAATACGCTCCAGGAGTACAATGTCCCAGACTCAAGTTTCTTTCATGCATCAGACTGCATTCTACTAAAGATATTTTCAGATTGTATGATATTCATTCTTTCTCCCAGACAACAATGCAATTAAAAGGGGACTTTCGTGTATCTTTTGTTTTTCTCTTATATATTTCTCCACTGGAATTTCAGAAGAGATTTCAATATATCTATATAAAATATTTCTCATCAAATCCTAAGCTTGTTGCCAAAAAGAAACGTTTCAAAATGTTTGTTTGTTGTGTTTTATTTGTTATTTTTTCATAGTAGTGCCATACAAAAAAAACATTTTGGGTTCTGCAAAGAACATTTCAGTGAACAGTTTTTTAAATAACTATTTGTCTTTGTGTAAAGAACATTTTAATAATCTGAAGAAACTTTTTACAAAAGTTCTACACTCTTTAAAAATAAATGTTATTTTTTTATTGCCATTCGTGGTTCTATGAAGAATATTTAACATTCATGGAACTTGAATTCCACAAGAGGTTCTTTACAGTGGGAAAAGGTTTTTTAGATTTTTTTAATGTCATTCACACAAAGAAAATAATGGTTCTTATAAGATCTGTAACTGAAAGGGAACCGAAAAATATTTCTTCCATAGCATCTTTTGCCCAAACTTCCTTTTGGAATCTTTATTTTCAGAACGGTTGGATGTAAGGAACCGTAGATGCCAATAAAGATAAACAGTATTAATTTTAAATATCTATACTCTTATACAGTCAAAATAGTATCCACTTTTATTCCTCCTTCTAGAGGAAAGATCTGAGACAAAATCAATTCTGTGAACTCCATGAAGTCTCCTGAGCATTCAGAATGAGATCAAGCTCTCAAGAGGAGTGACAACCGTGTGTGTCAAGTGAATCCTCAAATGCCTTCCTGACCTGTGGTCAATCCTGGAAGCAAGCAAACCATCCATGTGTCCATGACTCAGTGAAGAGAAGAACAGCTCTTGTTCCTCAGAGGACACTGAGAGCCAGTCAAACCCATGATCTTTACAGCTCTCTGAGTCCACGACAAAACAGAGCGAGGAAACACGAAGTGACGTGGAGACATCTGTCTTGACAAACACAAAGACACAGACATGAACGCACACGCACGCACACATGCACGCAGAACAATACGTGCATGCACAGACCCACACTGGCCACAGATGGCTCCTATCATACCAGATGTGGGAGGTTGCCAAGACAGATGGACAGCAATTTGCAGTGAAGAGCATATTGGGACACTGAGGAGCCAGTCTTTTCTCATTTTTAAAGCGGGATAAGGGATTGTCTGCATATGGACATCTCAGTCTGACATGCTGTCTTTCCACCATCAGGTTGACTGATCTCAGGGGCATCACTCCATCTCGTAGCAGAGCCAAATATCAAGCGCTGTTTGTCGAGGGGCTGCTTTCCTTGACGTCTCCACACAAGGAAACATAATTGATTCAGCCTCTTTTGTGACAGCAATTTTCCTCTGGTTGTTCAGTTCATGAAAATTAAAGGCAGACTTTAATTTGGGTTATTTTACACCACCGTGTCCTCATCTGCCAAAGAGGAAAGCTTCATAAAACACTTTGATTAAGCAGCCGACAAGCTGTCATTGTCTGACATCTGAAATCTGCTATATGGATTACAACACACTATTGTTTTTCCAGCCGCGATGAGAACATTTGAATATTTGAATATCAATTTAAATTTGTTGGATGTTAGATGTTATCAGATGCTATAGCAGTCTGGCCCAGATTATCTCAAATAACCAATTTATTAATGTTTTGTAGTAGAGCCATGATACATCTTAGAAATCCCACAGATTTATAATAAATATTACAAATAATAATAATAATAGTAAACAATTATAATTATAACAATATCTTTATTTATAAATTACAAACTATTATTAATTATATATTTTGAAGCAAAACAAAACACACATGGAGCAGTGGGCAGCCGGCACTGCGGCGCCCGGGTTTTGGTCTCACCTCAGTCGTGGACAATTCCTGCCGGAGCCAAGATTTGAACCCACAACCTCGGATTACAAGTCCAACGCTCTATCCACTAGGCCAAAACTGCCCCCTTTAAATGAAAGCCCACAAACAGTTTGCTGAAGACAAGCAGACTAAGGACATGGATTACTGGAACCATATCCTGTGGTCTGTTGAGACCAAGATAAACTTATTTAGTTCAGATGGTGTCAAGCGTGTGTGGCGGCAACCAGGTGAGGAGTACAAAGACAAGTGTGTCTTGCCTACAGTCAAGCATGGTGGTGGGAGTGTCATTGTGGCGGGCTGCATGAGTGCTGCCAGCACTGGGGAGCTACAGTTCATTGAGGGAACCATGAATGCCAACATGTACTGTGACATACTGAAGCAGAGCATGATCCCCTCCCTTCAGAGTCTGGGCTGCAGGGCAGTATTCCAACATGATAACGACCCCAAACACACCTCCAAGACAACCACTGCCTTGCTAAAGAAGCTGAGGGTAAAGGTAATCAGTGGGGCATCCTCAAACTGAAGATGGAGGAGCGCAAGGTCTCTAACATCCACCAGCTCCGCGTTGTCGTCGTGGAGGAGTGGAAGAGGACTCTCCAGTGGCAATCTGTGAAGCTCTGGTGAACTCCATGCCCAAGAGGGTTAAGGCATTGCTGGAAAATAATGGTGGCCACACAAAATATTGACACTTTGGGCCCAATTTGGACATTTTCCCTTAGGGGTGTATTCACTTTTGTGGCCTGCGGTTTTGACATTAATGGCTGTGTGTTGACTTATTTTGAAGGGACAGCAAATTTACTCTGTTATACAATCTGTGCACAAACTACTTTACATTGTAGCAAAGTGTCATTTCTTCAGTGTTGTCACATGAAAAGATATAATAAAATAATTTCACAAATGTGAGGGGTGTACTCATTTCTGTGAGATACTGTCTGTATGTCTGTATATATATATATATATATATATATATATATATATACAGTATATACACTTGTTTGGGATTGTGTTGTCATACATAAAAAAAACTTTTAAAAAATCAGATAATCCCATTTTTTTCTGCATTCCAATTAATATCAATCAAACTGCAGTTGTTTTTATTAAATAATAATAAATCACCAAAAAAACCAGCTAACTATTACTATAAAATAATTGGCACAGATCCCATGTGAAGTGTTTGTTTTTGAATTAGTGCAAAGGACATTTGGTGCTCTCGTTATTCAAAGGCGATTGCTTTTATTTATTTTCAGCATTATGGAAAGGGGTTGAACTTATCAGCTGAAACTTTCTCTTTAATTTTAATAACATTTCTGACATAAATATAATAATTGGATGATTCTGTTCTGACAGACACGACCATGACTGAAAATGAAAACAAATATGGATTTATTGAGTGACATATGGATTGGGCCTTTGTGTACGCTGAAATAAAAAGAAGATTGAGGCGTCACTGTCAATGAGTGTCAGGAGGAGCAGACAGGATATAAAATATATTAAGGTTTATGATAGAAATTCTGATGAATTTTTAACCACAGTGTAACCTTATTCTGTCTTAAATGTATGCATTGGTTTCTATTCTTAAAGCAAGATAAATTTACTTGAGATAGAATATTAAAGGAAAATTACCATTCTATCATTATTTACAAATTTTCATGAAATTTCAAACCTGAATGCTGCACTTTCCGTGGAAAATGACTAGCAAATCTTCACATTTATGTCAATATCACTACATGTTGTATATGGAAACTTATTTCCATAATGGGATAAAAATCTAAAAAGGGTAAAAAGATAGTTTTTATCTCATAATTTGGCCTTTTTGGCAATTTTCAGTTTATATCTCATATTCAGTGTTTTTGTTTTTAGCCACAGAAATAAAAAAAAGTAACTGTGACTTCTTATCTCAAAGTTGTTACTTTTTTTCTCACAGTTCTGAGTTTATATCCCACAACTGTTATTTTTTTCACCACAGAATAAAAAAAAGAGTGAATGTACAGCATAAATGGCTGCCCACTGTTCCGACTTATGGTAGTAACTTATATATAGTAACTGATACTTATATATATATATATTACTTATAGTAGTAACTTATATATAACATATATATATATATATATATAGTTATACAATACTTATATACAGTTATATCAGAATTCCTAAATAAAATATATTTTTAATAAAAGACAGATTTGTGAGATAAATTCAGAATTGTGATATAAAAGTCACAATTACCTTTTTTCATTCCGTAAACAAGCTTCATTAATGTTGACTGTTTGTCTTAAACTTAGACTCTGAACATATAATTGCTTTATGTTGGTTCTTTTCTATTTGTTTTTATCAGTTTCACAAAATGTCATACAATTTGTCCGCAGAATGTAAGTAAAAGACAGAATTATAGAATAGACATAACTATAAGGCACGATTATAACCATTCAAACTAGTTTGGGTTTCTTGCCATTATACAATGTATTTGAAAATAATCTCTAACGGAGGCTGGATAGATTTCATTAAAATCTCAGTAAAATTGTATCCCATTTTTTATTATCATATTGCAAATATTATTACAATGTGATGATGGCAAAGCTGAATTTTCAGCATCACTGCTCCAGTCTTTAGTGTCACATGATCCTTCAGGCATCATACTAATATGCTGATTTGCTGCTCAAGAAACATTTATTATTACTGTCAGTGATGAAACAGTTGTGCTGCTTACTAGATTCTTTTAGGACCCTTGATGAATAGAAAGTTGAACAGAAGAGCATTTACACGAGCTGTTCACATGGGCCAGTTTTCTTCAAAGGAGGCTCAAAAGGATTCGACTGCATTATCTCTCCTCTCTGCCCTATGTGAAGAAGTGCACACAATTACTAAGATTTACTAGTCTCAGCACAGTACCAAATGCTAATCATCAGTCTCCTATGGAAGTCTCTCCTATTATTCTGATTGACTTTCCATGCTGAAATGGCAACATTTCCTGCATAGGCTGCACTAACCTGGAAAGTAGGAAGAGCATGGGGGGTTTAATCGTCTTCTTCTGAGAACCGTGAGGTCAAAATGAATTGCAGAAAGTTGGTGAGACTGGAGTGGGTAATTATATCAAATGAATCTTTTCACTTGGTTAACAATCAGACACTTGTGGGAGCAGCAGAAGCTGCCCGCTCCTCTCGAAGCATGACTGAAGTAAATAGGTTTCTACACTATAAAAAATTGAAGTAGATTGAAATCTACGTGGTGCATCTGAAAAATATTAGCATACTCCCATCAACCTTGAAAGATACCCCCACCAGAAATTCTAATGGAGTTAGTGTTTCTCTCCAGAAGATCTCTCCTGTCATCAGAGTTTGCCAGAAGGCTGGCTGGAGCTTCTGAGCCCAGTCACCGGAGTCAAAGACTGTAGGTCTGGAATACTAATCCAAACGGGAACGTGACCTTGAACTGGCTGGAATGTCGGACTTAGGTCAGCACACAATCGTGTCCCAACCAGGGGAGGGGGAGGAATGTTACCACACAAAATATTTTGGGTACAGAAAAATTTAACTAAATTGGACAAAAATGCCCCTGTACAATTAAACTACATCTATTATATTAAAGCTGTAGTTTTGCCTCTTTGTCTTTTGTCATCTCGGTTTGAAACCCGCAATTGCAGTTATTTGCGGAATTATCTGATGTTTTTAGGCGTGCGTGTGGCTGTCAGTCACGGCACTGGTGTGAGTACACTTAGCAATCACAGACTCTACATTTTGGAAGTATGACCCAAATAAGAATTTACACCAGATATTGTCATCTGTACAAGTAACAAGTCTGCAATTTTTGTTCTGACCAACTGAGGAGAAAAAAGCAATACAATAAATCACAATACCAATGGTGATTAATCTTTAAATCTTTAACCTTTAAATGTAATGATTGCTTAGCTCATATCACATGCAAAAAATAATAATACTTTGTTCTCAATTTGTTAATGTTAATATCCGCATTGCTTGACTGTGTGTGTGTGTATTAGCATTGCCTGTAGATTTCGATTTCTAATCCTCAAGATTTATCAGTCTATGACTGAATTCGCCTCTCTAATTTTTCATCACAAATAACAAATTGCAGATGTACGTACGATTTAAGTAAGAGATTTATTTGACAGTGTAGACAACTTCATTGATTATAGCGGGAGTTTTCTGAGAGTGCTTAAACTCGCGCTAGACGGTAATATTAATAAATGTTATTAAAAACATTTTATGACACCCATATCTGGTTCTTCTTTCTGAGGAGCTAATTATACTAACACTAGGCCTTGGAGTTGGTTCACCCTCTTTCTGCTTCTCTAGAGATTGCAGAATGATACATGACAGTGAAAAATATTTTAAGAAAACTGTTAACTTACAGTTACAGTGGTCTTGGAACCGCCGCTGTTTCCACACCTAGAAAGCCTGAGAGTGACACAGAGAGCGGTAGCTCTTTGTCAAGCATTAACATCCAGAAGCATCCGCTAGTCCCACTTAGCACAGTCACAGGTGGCCGTCTAAAATCAGAACTCATGAGATTCCAGGCACGGACGTCTGGGGCTGCCAGAGCTACGGCTCTTTTTCTAAGCACTTAGCTGCCCAGACATCTGTGTCACAATTTAGCAGGTGAGCTACTCAGGGGAGGAAATTGGGCTGTTCCTGAATATTTTCTTACATTTAATAATTGTAATTTACATTGACAACTGTGCACCTATTTGTTTTTCAAATCTGATTTTTAGGACTGACTGACAGGTCACCCTGACGATTTTGCAAGTAACGAACTTGGATCTGTTTGTTCAAACAGTGTAGGCAATTTTCATTATATTAGCATTCATTGGGAAGATGCATTTCTTCAAAATCACAAAATCACATGGTATTCCGATCTTGGTGGTGTTATAGTGCCAGGTGCAACTGTTTGAACAACAGGAAATATAATGGGTTGCAATATTAATGACTTTAAAGAAAAGCTTAAATGGGAAAATATGTAAGATTGGTAAGAAATCTCTTAAAACCGGGCTGCATTTATTTGATCAAAAATACAGTAAAAACTGGAATATTGTGAAATACTATTACAATTTAAAATGAACTGATAATTTACTGAAAAAGTACAAATTATTTTAAAATTAATTTACTCCTGTGATGGAAAGCTGAATTTTCAGCATCATTACTCCATTCTTGTGTCTCATGATCCTTCAGAAATCATTCTAATATGCTGATTTGCTGCTCAATAAAAATGTTTTATTATTATTAATAAAATATGAAAGGGAAAGTTCACCATAAAAAATGAAAATTGGATATTAATCTGCTTACCCCAAGAGCATCCAAGATGTAGGTGACTTTGTTTCTTCATTAGAACACAAACAAAGATCTTTAACTCAAACCGTTGCAGTCTGTCAGTCACATAATGCCAGTCAATGGATTCACGGCTTTGAGAGTAAAAAAAAACATACACAGACAAAACCAAATTAAACCCAGCCGCCCGGGACGATACATTGAGGTCTAAAGACACGAAACGATCGGTCTGTGCAAGAAACTCAACGGTATTTATATCATTTTTTTACCTCTGATCCAACTCCATGGTCAAATGGACCATTGACACTCCTAATTGAAATTGTAAATAGAGTGCCAATGGTCCATTTAAGAGATAGGTAACGGTAATGCACTTATAAGTCTGCGATTTGCCATAAATCAAGAAGAATACACATCACGCACCGGCTGTTATGAACGTGCTCAGGACCTTTGGACAGTGTGGTGGATCAGAGGTAAAAAAAAAAAATACTCAAAAAGAACAAAGCCGGCATATTCTAATCACATCTCTTGCTATTGAGATGATTTGGAATGCCAGCAGATAACTACAGTATTTCCTGGTATTATAGACCACCTCGGTTCAGACTACAAACAACTAAATGGGTTCGAGTCAGATACACTTGCTAACAAACACTATAAAACCTTCGTATTTTAGTCCAGAGTCCATAGAGGCTCAATTACAGTGTTTTTAGCCTTGGGTCAGAAATTATTTTCTGTTGGGCAAGCAACTTTTTCCAATAAATAGCATACCTGTCAACATTTGGGTACCACATTTGGGTATGGGGGGTATTGCCAAGAATATAGCAGTTTCCCCAGTAACCCCAGTAAACATAGCAGTGGTGCACCTGACTTTGAAACTTGCCGCGCTCATATTTAATCAATTAAACCACAGCCTTTTGAAGTGTAAGCTATATCTCAATTTACATGGATAGGTTTTTTTTCAAAGCACTACCTAAGTCTTCTCCTCCCATTTCTACCAGTGAACCATTTGTGTCACTGCAACTTCCCAAACAGGCGAACACACACACAAACAAAATCGTATGCCTGATGAAAATATATATTTAAAACACGTTCATATTTTAGAAAATGCAGTTAATATTTGCATCATTAATGATTTATCTTATTCACCCTCAAATAATCATAATAATTGTTTTTGTTACCCGACCGGACCCACCCGACCCGCGGATTATCCACAGCGCCAGGACCGTGCAGAGACCTTTGGAGGGGCAGGTGCTCAAAGTATAAAAGGGGCACATGGAACACGGCTTTTAATAGGGCTGTGCTCCTTGCTGATATGTGTATCGAAATGGATGCTTCTGTATTGATACTGCTGTGTTAGGGCTGGAAGTGCTAATTAACACAAATTGCTCACACAGACCATCTCCGGCACGTTGTGTTTTAAATCAAGAGGATTAACTACTCAATAATGCTCTTTAACAGAAGCAAAGCAGTGAAAGAGCAGCGCACTAGCCATGCTAATGAAGCTAGCGGCCCTCCTCCTGCTCTCATTCACAAAGGTTTGAGAAAAATGATAATATACTCCCTCTTATTAGTTTTCTTTGATGTTCATATTGCATATTTTCAGACCCTCATTTTGCTCATCTTTCGGATATGTTCTTGTAAATTGGTTTGGGAATTAATGGCTTGGTTTCCTACCTTTGTAATAAGGTCTTACTCATTGCTCATTCATACCTTTGTGTATGATTTATTTAGTTTTTTGCATGGAAATTTATAAGAAAGGTTTAGTCTGAGCAGCAAGGCATGCAAGCAATCAAAAATATACATTACTTACAATGAGGCAGTAAACTCTATTCCCAACCTTAGAAACCTAACATTTAAAGGTACAGGTCGCCCGACGATGCAATATTTTTAATTATTTACTCTCCCACTTGTTTGTTTTTGTTTGTTGTTTTTTTCAAAGCTGATGTTTTCTTGTGGAGCATGGAATACATTTTTGGGAGATCTTCATGCATGAAATGTCAGTCCACAGTGAACATGTTTGTTGCTAGATAAAGCACTTTAAAAGAACATAGTCTAGACTGAGGAAAGAAGGTAAGATTATCAGAAAATAGTTCCTGAATCTCACTCCAAACTATAATGTATGACTTCAGAGGACCTAAAGTGAGACTTATAGTGTTTGTGGGCTTTTTAGGGAGTTAAAGAATGATCTTTTAACATATCAAGATTCTGTGTGAAGACATTTCTCCTTATGAGTTCCACAGGGTGAAAACATTTGGATGAATTTGGAGCCACATTAATGACAGAATTATTCTTCTCGGTTGCTTCTCTTTTAACTATTTATTTAAACATGATAATTGGTAAAAATATTATTATTTGAAAAAAATGAATATGAGATATATACTGTATATATAATAAATACACCCATGCATGTGTATATATTTAAGAAATATTTACATGCATGTGTGTAAATATATACATAATATTTATACACAGTAACACATGTGATTAATCATGATTAATCGTTGGCAAGCACTAATAATATATTTAAGGACACATTACTTTTATAGAAAAACTTCAACCTGGTCTCATAAAGATACGTACCTCTGTGCACTTTCTGTGCTACACTGTTTTATGTACCTTACTGCATGTTTCGCCACAGTTTCAAAGGGAAATGTCCACTGAGTGGCGCTAAAACACAGGTTAAATACGTGAACCCTGGCACATTTTTATTACTTAGATATAGGTACATGTTGCTATATTTTTATTACGTTGCTACTGGTACATATAGCGGTGGTTCAGAGTTCAAATATCCCTTATGCCCTACACCAAACCCAACCCTAAACCTACCCGATCCGATAGTGTTAACAAATGCAAAACTGATATAAAAACCTATTTGTTGATGCAACCATGCTATTTGAACTTCCTTATATGCAGATTTGAACTGCTTTGTCGAACCGTGATTAAACCAGATTCGACTCTAAGTACATCTCTGTACTCCGTGAGCTACCGAACAAACTTACCGTCTATGAAAACCCATAGATATGAAGCTGGATACGTGTGATACTAATGTTCAAAAGCATCAGTTTTCAAATCTCCCAGCTTTTAATATTTTTTTGAAGTCGTAACATGATATTCTTCAAGTAATTGTGCGAAAATTACGCTTTATTTTGTGTTAAAAAGTGTCAGAGTTTTACTGCCTCTAGTGTTTGTTTCTTTTGGAAGCTGCAATAATATGCAGTTATTGGTACGCATTTCGTGTCTTGCTAAAAAGTGCACCCAGGTACGTAAATGCCATGAGACCAGGTAGAAAAACATTGTAGGTCAACTAGTAGAGTACTAGCAGGTTTGGAGGTGTGTGTATGTATGTATGTGTATATATATATATATATATATATATATACGATGTTTTCTATAAAAAAAGCAATGTGTCCTGATGAGAACTTGTTGTTGTAACTGTGTGCGGTAGGCTGACAGTCGCTAACATTCCTCCATTCTAAATTTGCACCCTGTCATCGGGACCCATGGGGGTGATAATGAGAGAGAGCAAGTGAGAGAGAACAATGGCCCCATGCTGTCAGATGCAGAAGGTAAATAAGTGTTGAGTGAGACAATGTGAGCGTGTTAGAGCGTGTTTAGGGTGGGGGCCACCCAAGCCATGATGGATGCTCCCGGGCCTTAAAGAAAATACACCGCCTACGGATCTACTCCCTGCATTTTCACCCCTTTTACTGGCACCTCTGCAAAGGATCATTGCACGGCACACCTCTTGCCATGATCTACTCCATTTTCCCTCAGCTCCTGTACCACAAGTCTCCTTGTATTTAACTCTTTGTCTCCGAAGAGGATGAATCTGAATCTAATTACAAGGTTGTTTGTAATTAATTTGCAGTAAACACCTCACTCAATTAGGCAGAGAGTCTAATTCTCCTCTCACACGGGAGGCGCCGCACTCTCACCGGCAGAGCTGCTCTATTTTCAGTGCTGTGAGTTCGCTTCAAACGCTCAGACGGTGCCAGATCTGTCCCCTTGCCAGAGAGCTTTCGCTGTATGGCTTTCTGAGGCCTTGAAAATTAATGTATTGTGATTTTAAAAAGTGTTTCGCCCCATAGAAATTGTTCAAATTAATGTTCATCAAACACTACAGAGCATTAGTCCACATTACTACAGTGCTGCTAAACCAGCCGTTATAATTTTATAATGATATAATCAAGGTGATGTTTCCACACTTATTCATTATTCATCAAATAAGTTGTCCGTTTTTGGTTTACACTTAAAAACTAGATATAGTTTGATTTTAAATGTGAACAAACGATCCTGATGTTTGAAAATAACGATATAAAAACATAATATAGTGCTATACTTTTCAAATAATAATTTGATAAATAAAATAAAATATGTTTGCATATCCAATGCTTCCCTAAAATGTATTTGGACAAATAACAAATTATTAAATCCAGTGCAATTTATTTGAATGCAATAATAAAATGTAATGATACAAAAAAATATATATATATATATATATATATTTGTGGTTGTTAATATTATTGGAACATATTCTAAGCTCTAATTTGTTTGCATTTGTTGATCCTTTGACATTTTATTTTCCATGCATTATAACTTATTTTGTTTGGGGTCGTTCATACAAAATGTATTTTTGCAGGATAGTGGAATAGAAAACATACAAGGTCTCGATGTGCTTTTTTTTTTAAGTGAGTACAACTGTCAAAAACGTCTGTCTAGCCACATATTTGCATGCATTGAAAGAACAAAAATGTATAGAAAAACAGGACATTATCCATTCAGTTCACAGACATTTCCTTTTATCCTAAAACACAACGCAATGTGTAATGGGGAAAAAGCAGCACACGCTATCAACTTAGAGTTCAAATCATTTCAATATAAATAATTTTCACATATACAAACTCTACTCAGTTTTGTTCCATGAATCAGTTGTTGGCTGACTACAGTATGTTTGCATAACAAAACTTATTAAAGCACAGAAACTGCAATATAGCAAGTCTTCATTGGCTGTACCTCACAAAGTAAGCTTCCAAACACCAGCAAGGTCATTTATTCAGCCAAACACTGTTAAAAGAACAAAGTGTGCCCCTCGAAGTTTTAATGCCATTCTTGCTTATGGATATTTGACTTGCTTTGATGTTCTGTCTCCGAAGCCCTTTTGGAAAGAGGGGCCCCAGTGGGATAAATTATAGTTGAAGTAAATGAGGGTGTTTTCATTAGAATGCAGTGCTGTCAGCAGTACAGTACAGTGAGTACACCAGAGTCCAGACAATGAAATATAAACTCCAACAGTCCCAATACTCAAATGATTCTTCACTGTGCCCTTATGTCATAGGCAGTGGAGTAAAACACCTTCATAGCATCTGCGATGCAGTGTAAACATGGACCAATGCAAGACTTTCTTCAAACTACTTTCTTATTAAGGATTCTAAAAGGAGTAGTCCAACCAAAATTATGGCAAAAATGTATTCACCTTCAGGCCATCTACATTTACATTTACGCATTTAGCAGACGCTTTTATCCAAAGCAATACAATACATTCAGGTTATACATTTTTTGTCAGTATGTGTGTTCCCTGGGAATTGAACCCAAAACCTTTGCGCTGCTAACGCAATGCTCTACCACTGAGCCACAGGAACACCCAGTTCTAAAACACACACATCAAATATGTAGATGAGTTTGTTTCTTCATCAGAACAGATTTGGAGAAATGTAGCATTACATCACTTGCTCACCAGTGAATCCTCTGCAGTGAATGGGTGCCGTCAAAATGAGAGTCCAAACAGCTGATAAAAATGTCACAGTAATCCACATTACTCCAGTCCATCAATTAACATATTGTGAAGGAAAAACTACATGTTTTTCTCCTGATTCAGTCGAGACAACTTTTTCACAGTAGAAAGCAATATTATGAATTAAAGGACTCATATTTTAGTCAGAAGCAACAGTTTGAATTTAAAAACATCCTAATTGTGGATTTGTTTCTTACCAAGATTAAGCTTTTCACAAGACTTTAATTGCATCATGTGGATGTTTTTATCAGTTGAACTTTCATTCTGACGGCACCCATTCACTGCAGAGGATCTACCCGTGAACAAATGATGTAACGTTACATTTCTCTGAATCTGTTCTAATGAAGAAGCAAAGTCATCTAAATTTTGGATAAATTCAGTGAGTGAAAATTTTCATTTTGGGTGAACTATTTCTTTAAATGTGTGACACCCAAATGTAAATATATTGCAAATATCGCAATGACTGTTTAAGCGCTCTGACACGCCAACTTCTGGCTCATTTTTTGTGTTTTTGTTTTAAATATAATGAATTACACTAAATTAAAATGTTAAATTGACAGCCCAACTCATTAGCATTAGGATAAGCGATTAGCACAGAGGGAATACAGAGAGTGAGCAAAAACAGGCCGAAATGCATTAATCACAATGATAAACCTCTCTTCTCTGCATATGGCCCTTTCCATATTAAACAAAGGAGACAAATCAGTCGACACATTCACCTGTAGGCCTTTTCATCAATCTGAAGAGCACAAGTGGATTTAAATGTGCTTCTAGCACAAGGCTGTGTGAGTCAAGGCAGATTCCTCAGTAAACATCCTGCTGGACAAAAGCATTGTGGTTCAGTGATATTTGACACTTATCGCTCTGTTTGTAAAGCTTATGGATGTAGGCTTTTGTTTACAGATTAAGAGACATACAAGCTGTTTGTGTAGCCCTGGTGGGAGTTACTGAACATGGGCTCTACAAAAGCAGACAGGTGCTCTTTACAATATTTACTGTCATGCCAAATTAAACTTGTTTTCCCATTTAGAGTGTAAATTATATCTTTATGGTCATTTTTTCTAGTTTTGTAATGATTTTCTTTCTGATCTTTTATCCTTGAACCACATAATCAGAATTGTGTAAATGTTTTGTCAACATTACCATGCAGGTTTTATTTTTGTGTCTGTCTATTGTATGTTAATATTTGCAAAATGGCCATTAACATATAGGACTATGCCTGTGATGTTAATGTGGATATGATTTATTGTTATTATAATTAGGCTATGTATTAATGTTGCTATGAAATTGTTTATGCTGATTGGTGTTTAAGAAAAATGTCTTATTATTTGTATAGTTTATCTTTATTATTAATTTCCATAGCAAAAACATTTCAGAACAAGCTACATGAGTTTAATACTTGAAGTAACAGTTCACCCAAAAATGAAAAATTGCTTGAACTCAGGTCATCCAAGATATAGTTTGCTTCTTTATCTGAACTGATTTGGAGAAATTTAGCATCACATCACTTTCTCACCAATGGATCCTCTGCAGTGAATAGATGGAATCAGAATTAGAGTCCAAACAGCTGATTTAAAACATCACAATAATGCACAAGTAATTGATTTGAGCATATTTCTCTCCTGATTCACATGAGATGTCTTTTTCACTGGAGAATGCAATATTATAGATAAAAGAATCAACAGTTTGAAGTTAAAAACATCTTAGTAATTAATACATTTATTTGTGGATTATTGTGATGTTTTTGGACTCTCATTCTGACGGCACCCATTCACTGTAGTGGATAAACTGGTGAACAAGTGATGTAATGCTAAATTTCACCAAATCGGTTCCTATGAAAAAACTTGAACTCTGTTTGGATGAAGCTGTGAAATGCCACCTTGGCAAGACAGCTCTTACGCTTCAAAAAACTAACAGGATAAAGATGGGTTTAAATTAGAGGTTAATTTGCCCACATATTAACTTTGAACGAGGCAATAATGCATAAAATATAGAGCTTATCCACCATGTTATTCTTTTATAGTGCATAACATTACATCTTTCTTTCCCATTTAACCACTAACTAAACCACCTTGAACGCTGCAGTCAAAAGCCTGCACAGTCATTGAAGTGAGGTTTTTCTTCTTTCGGTTTCTCTCCTCTATCCCATAGAGTATTTGTTTGTACTGCATGTTAGCCAGTATACTCAGGGATACAACAACAGCACGATTTCACACAAGAGAATCTTGTGCCTTGGCATTTGCAAGCTTTTTGTCTGCTCGATTGTATTTACCCAAGTACCATTCTAGCCCCTTGGCAATACTCTAAACCAGTTCTGGCCAACAGAGTTCATATATTCTTATTAGCTAGACAATGGAAAGTGTGTTATCTTACCTGGCCAGACACACCAGAAAATAATGCTGGTAAAAATGCACAAATTGGGTTTAGGGCTGAATAAAAGTGTTTTATTCGGGTTTACTGCCAGGTCATTTCTTTTTGCTACAAAGTGTACTTTGTTTTAAGGGCTGGTTAGAATTATTTTGTTAAGCTTCTGTTTCGTGAGCTGTTTTTGATGCAACTTGAACAGAAACTGCATAAAAACAAAAATAAAAAAATCATAGCATTTCAGTACTTGCTGAAATATTTGTTCAAACTTAGTTGTTGTTGTTCATTTCAACAGTGAAGATTAGATTTAAAGATGCCACTCAATTGGTTGATCGTGCCAACTATCTGATATTTCCATATATTCATGTCTACCATGGCTGCACTGTATATAAAATCATTATCAAATGTAATGAAAATGACCTCCGAGGACTTCAATATTGATATTATTTAATATTGTTGCAGTATTCATCTTGCTTCTCTTCCGATTATATTGCACAATGTAATGAACAAAAGATTTGAGGTAAAATTATAAAATATTTGGTAACCCTTTAGTATAGGGACCCATTCTCATTTGCTTATTAGCATGCCTGTTAATAACATTTTGGCTGTTTGTTAGTACTTATAAAGCAGATATTGCATGACCATATTCTACATCCCTAATCCTAAACTTAACAACAACCTTGCTAACTATTAATATGAAGAAAATTTGTAGTTTACCGAGGCGAAAGTCACAGTTAAATTTTTTAATAGAATTGGACCTTAAAATAAAGTGTGATCAAATATTTGAACTAAAATGTATATTTCACATCCACGTATTAATTTATTTGGTGAGAAGCTGCTCAACGTTACTGCGTAGATTAACTATATTTTGACAAAAAAATGCAGATAAAATGATTTGCATTGTCATTATTCATAAATAAAACATTACAACTTTATGAGCACATTTTAAAGAAACATCGCACTGTTCATAGAAATTAATCATTTGGTAAAGCTTGTCAGCAAAAGTAACTGAGGGGTGGAGCTTAGTTACCAGACTTATAAGTGCTATACCGCCACCTATCTCTCAAATGGACCATTGACATTCTATCTACAGTCTCAATTAGGAGTGTCAATGGTCCATTCGAGAGATATGTAATGCACTTAAAAGTTTGCAATCTGCTGTAAAGCAAGAAGAAGAGGACGACGCGTCACGCGCCTGCTGTTGTGTGAACGAGCTCAGGACAGTTGGACCGGGCGGTGGATCAGATGTAAAAAAAACTCTTCCACAGACCGATCGTTTCGTGTCTTTAGACCTCAATGTATCGTCCCAAGACTCAGGGTTTAATTTAGTTTTGTTTGTGTATGGTTTTTTTCTCTCAAAGCCATGAGTACCATTGACTGACATTATATGACTGACAGACTGCGATGGTTTGTGTTAAAAATCTTTGTTTGTGTTCTACTGAAGAAACAAAGTCACCTACATCTTTGATGCCCTGGAGGTTAGCATATAAACATCACATTTTCATTTTTGGGTGAACTATCGCTTTAAGATCAATCATCAATTAATAAATTATTAAAACTTTTAACTGTATGGAAATTGGGCTTAAGGTTGGTCACATATTTTACAACACATTATATTCGTAAACTAAAATTACATGCTATTTCAGTGTCCAAGTAAAAAAGATGGCAAAATATTGACTGCGTAAAAACACAATTTGTCAAGAAAAAACCCTGACAATGACGAAAAAGGAAAATGAACAGTTCACCCTTACGATGTAATGAAACCTTTGAATGTTTTTAGCATTTGTTAGTAAAACGCAGTTGTTTTTGTGTACACTCTAATACATCTAGGTGGTTACAAAAAAGTATAAATAAATAAAATCATGTGAAAGTAATTCCCTGTCATGTTCGTATACGTGTTTCAGCATAACAACATTGGCATTCTGTAACAACACAGTCAAAATGTATCTATTCTACAAGAGAAGCGGCACCAGACAAATGTGTAAATAAAGACAACAATGTCATGCTGCTGTGAGCTCCTTCCAGGGAAATGAAAAGTTGTCAGGGTTCAATGATATGCTACAGGCCTGATCCCTAGAGAAGTGTTGCATTGAAGATATTAAAGATGTTTTTTCTCCCTCTAGCCTCGCGGCCAACAACATCTCTGCCAACAAACACTTTTAGTGCAAATTGCTGTGCAAGGCTGGCACGAGGTAATTCGCACTTACAGATACAATTTATTTTTTTAATAAACCTTAAAAGTCGTGCAGGAAACCAAGGTAGAGTGTTTATGTACCTTCATGTTTGCAGAATGCATCCGTAAAACTATTCTGTCAAAGGATAATTGGATCACTTTCATAAATGACTCTTATGAACACTATGAATCATTTTAAAGCGGTGGCATCATGCATCTTACTGTATATAGATTGCTTATGGTGACTCTCATGCAATTATGTCATTACTGACAGGAAATTGCTGAAGAAATGGCATCCACCTGCGTCAAATGCCCCACTGGATGCCTTCAGCTTATTTTCAACAGTGCTCATTTCAAAGAAAGCATTCAAATCTTGAAAGCGGTGTAGAAAGCAGCCTTGTTGCATAAAACGGATGCTGATTTTCAGTAGCTGACATGGTGAGCAACAGGTTCTTTTGTAGTCTTGCGAATCATAATTTAAATGTATGATTTAAAATTGGGATAAATATTATCTGTTAAAGGATTGTTGTATATTTTCATGCATTTAAGCCCCCCAAAAATCCATAAAAGACCACTATTGGGTCCTTGAGCAAGATAGCTCCTCTCAGGTCACTCCAGGTGGACTAACTTTAGACAAAACTTTGGAAAAAGCGCAAGCTGAGTAAACTGCAAAGTGAGTTCTCTGCTGTTAACTCTCTGCAAGTGGGTGCCATTAGTTATGCTGCACAAACATTTTGTAAAGTTCATACTGAGACCAGTGGGGGATAAAACACTTTTAAGAAGTCCTTTTTTTGGCAGTAAACAAACCAGCCCTGAATTAAATCAACTTAACATGAACTCCAAAAAGTGAAGTACAATAATGCACTTATTTCCCTGCAGACCGGCTGCATTAGTAAGCACTTACTGCCACATTTATACTGTGATAAGAACAGGTGTTGCACCCGCATACTTTGTTTACATCACTTTGCAAGGTCAAAGAATACAAGCAAAAAAAGGGAAATGGAAGAAAAACGTCAACAGCTTAGAATCAGTTGCTAAATGTCTGAGGGTAAATCGTGTTCATTTTACCACCTTTGAGTTCTGCAAAGCAATTGTATATAGTAATTATGCATTCATTCATAATGTGACTTAACTTAATAAATTAGACAAATGGTAACAAACACCAATATGACCCCATGAACATACTACTTAAAGGTGATTTCAGGTATGTCATTTCTGTATCTCATCTCAATTATGCTCATATAATAAAAAATATTATTATTATGTGTGTATATATATATATATATATATATATGTGTGTGTGTGTGTGTGTGTGTGTGTGTGTGTGTGTGTACGCATAGTTTTATAGATAGATGATAGATGAATGATAGATGGATAGATGTTGGAATTTGGTCCCATTCTTTCCTGATATAGGTTTCCAGCCGCTGAAGAGTTTGTGGTCGCCATTTGTATTTTTTATTTAATGATATGCCAAATGTTCTCTATTGATTAAATATCTGGACTGCAGGCAGGCCAATTCAGCACCCGGACTCTTCTACTACGAAGGCATGCTGTTGTAATAGCTGCAGTATGTGGTTTTACATTGTCCTGCTGAAATACATAAGACCTTCCCTGAAATAGACGTCATCTGGAGGGGTGCATACTTTGCTCTAAAATCTTTATATACATTTCAGCATTCAAAGTGCCTTCCAAAACATGCAAGCTGCCATACTGTATGCACTTATGCACCCCCATACCATCAGAGATCCTGGCTTTTGAACTGAAAAAGTCAAAGTCTCCCTCCTCTTTAGTAAAATGGCTATAATCAAAGAAAAAAATAAAAAAAAATTTAAATCAAATTTAATTTAGAAAACGTATGCATTATAAAATGTATCAATATTGGACATGCACAGTACATTGGTCGATTTCCCATCTTTTTAAATAACACTGTTAAATGTAATATTTAACAAATATTATAATAAATATCTATGTTTCATACTTTATACTTCTGTTTCCATAAACTCACTTGCTGTATTAAAAACTATTGCTTTTCATTTTTAATGTTGTATTTTAATTAATATTCAATAATACATTTCATCCCAATATTTAATAAATCATATTTAATTTATTTCATCGTAATGGTATTTTTCAATAGGCCCTTTAAGCCATTAATCAGCTATAAAAAGAATTACCAGAATTTAAAATATTTGTGCATCCCTATTTAAGCCAGAAACATTAAGAGCACTCAACCACCACAAAGCGTTTAGATTAGCTTAGCAAATAGATAAGCTGTCTAAACCGAGATGAGAGAAAGTGCTTAAAAATCAAACTTCACCTTAACATACAAACAGCACTTAGAAAAAGACAAAAAAAACAAGTGACCTCTAACAGACCCCCAAGACTAATGCTTGCTATTCACTGTCTGTGGTCTGACTAGTCTACCCTCATTTTACACTCTTTCTGCCCGGCAGCACATTACAACTGACCTTAACTACAAAATCACAAGAACTACTCATCTTCAACTCCCCATAGAGGCAGTGTGGAGCCTGGCCAGGGCTGCAGTGACACCATCACACCTGCTTCTACAGCGGGTAGCTGGCAGTTCAGTGACTCATAGTCAGATCGCCAACAGCTACGACAGAAAAAAACACTATTATATGCCAAAAACGCAGATACGGAGCCACAAGAGCATCTCTGTGAAGGTAAAGAGTGAATTATGTGATCTTTTGTAGTAGAGATGGGTGGATATAGTAGCTTTGTCAGGCTTTTGGGATCCGTTGCAGCCATTTTGCACTATTCTGAAAAGATTTCATACATCGTAAGAAGTTTGTGTACATGAAGAGCTTGAGATACAATTTCCACGCCTCAATGCAAGAACTAGTAGATATCCACAAGTCGGGTTTATAGTAATATCTACATTGCAACGTGTCAGTTGAAGTGAAAATGCTTTGAAAAGCTTTCTTCTTTTACTGTCAGATTTTCCCGCCTGTACACCTCAGATGTCTCAAACTAAACCTCTTTCATGGCGTGAAGAGAGCATTTATTGCAGTTCCAGTCTGAAAGGGAGGGATAAATTGTCAATATGATGTCTGAGGTATTTTCCTGTCGAAAGAGTTTAATGGGAGAGCTTGTGGAGAGGCTGATGGCTGGCTTGTGTATCTGACTCACAGCCGTTTACACAATGATCAGCCCACATGTGTTCGCAAAAAAGACAGACCGTCACACGTATTGCTAAATGATTCCTCGGATAATCGCACGAGACTCCAACCGAGTGCATTTTCCCTCAGTGTAACTCAAGCTTATAATTTCAAATGGATGCAGCACAAATTACAGCACGACAGTGCCATTCTCAAATCTACGCTATTCAGATTTCTTTGAATGCAGGAGAACTGAAGGAACAGCTGGAGTTTAGAACTCTGTCATTATTGGTAGAATGTGGTATGTACAATGAAAATACCAGATTTAAACATATTACACAAACATTTTAAGAAAATTGTCAGGACAGCATCTTCAAACATTTTCAGTAAAGGCTTGTGAATTCACTCTTGTGACACATCGTTATTGCTTAGAAACCTTTAAAACTGATTTGCTAATTTGACTAGATTGAAAAAAGACTGAACAAAATGTAATTTGACAACAGGAGAACTTGGATACAAAGAAAAAAGAAGGTACAAACTCTCAGACCTCATTTTCAGTATTTCATGATGGCCATCCCTTGATAAAGTAAGAATTAATAAAGCTATCAAAAAAATACCCCTAAATAGTCTCACTGAGATTTATAACTCATCCAGTATTGACTCACAAATAATTCAAAATTAAATTCAGCACACAGTGCATAGTCTATTATTATTTTTTAAATAATAATAGACTTGCATTTTGTCAATTTTATTAAATAAAATGCATAGATGTTATGCATTTTGATTTGCATAAGTATTTTATTTCATAAAATCGTACTGGTAACATTTAGCATTTGTAAGGCTGAAATTCACAGATGGGTGAAACTAAAAAAGTTTCAGTGTTCCTGTGGCTCAGTGGTAGAGCATTAAAGGTTGTGGGTTCGATTCCCAGGGAACACACATACTGACAATAAATGTATAACCTGAATGCACTGTTAGTCGCTTTGGATAAAAGCATCTGCTAAATGCATAAATGTATTTCTTACTTTAATTTAATAATTAATTATCAGTCCCAGAGAGACTATTTTGACTAAAAGCTATTTATCCATATCCACTGATTACTGGAATATATGCAAATGGAGCAAGACAAGCTAATGCTTTTTTCAGCGGTAACCCAAAACTCTCAAAAGTTCTTGTGTTTGAGAGACACTGACTGTGATAAAGATCATGACAGATCAAATCAGTGTGGCAAAATGTCATCAGTTTTAGATGCTTGAGTTGCCGCAGGGGTTACAGAATCAGATAAAGACACATCCTCTTATTAAAGATTCATCAGCCTCTGTCACCGAATGAAACTTGCGGCAATAATTCATTGTGGGGAAGAGTGAAAGAAAAAGTATTGTTATCTCAACCCAGCACAGACAAACGTGGCAGTTTTAAACTCCCTCAAGGAAACAAGCATTCCCTCCAGATTATGTTGCTGTTTCCCAGTTCTCCTTGTTATTGAGAAAAGAGACACGCAGGACGGCTCAGTGGGCAGCCAGTCCATAATTTACTGTTAGTCTGGCCTTTGTACCTTGTATAGCAGGATTGTGTAAAACAGCTTTCATTAAAATGACAAAATTACTTTTTTTTTTACAGTACTTATAAAATGCATCAAATTATCAAATTGTCTATCTTGGCTGAGTGTCAAAAATGCTTCATGCTCAGGAACATTAAAACAGCTTGAGGAAAAACAGAATAAAGAGCAACAGTGACCCCTGGAGTTTAAAGGGATACAGGTGGGAATTAATTTCTGTGCAATCACTGACACAAAGCAGGTGGGGTTTTTCATTATAACAACAAATAGTGTTATTTCAGGGGTCACACTTTAGCTGGTTAGCAGCAGTAGTTAACCCCTGCTTGTAGATTCCATAAAATACATTATGTGGCCAAAAAGCTAACCATTCAAAAGTAGCCATGTTTTCCAAATGAATTGCAAATATTTTATTAAAGTATAGCTGATATTTTACCAGTTTTTGAAGGGTTCTCAACTGCATCAAATGTACTAACGGGCTGTGTACTCTAATACGTTTGCAAACCTGTGGTGTAAGACCTCTTGGTTTTCTCATTAATAGACTATAGTTATTGTTGATCCAGTCACTTCTGTACATTTATGTAACACCTTTTTTTCTCCTAAATGTAATTAATATCACAGTTTTAAAGGCTAAAACATTATTCTAGACTAAAATACTCAGCAATACACTCTATAAAGGTTCCAAAAAATAGCTTTCATAGCAATGCCATAGAAGAACCTTGCTGGGTTCTCCAAAGAACCTTTCTGTAAACAATTACTAAAATATCCATTTTAGTTTGAAGTCAATGTTAGTCAATATTTTACCAGTTACATTTTTCAAGGGCTCCTAAAAGCTTGAAATGTACTTACGGGGCTGTGTAAGAACCTCTGTGGTGAAAGATCTCTTGGTTTTATCTTTGAAAGACCAGTTCTTGTTTATGCAATCAAAAACATTGCAAAAACAGGACAGTTACAAATGGCTAAAACATTATTTTAGACTAAAATACACACAGATACTCACCAATACACTCTTAAAAATAAATGTTCCAAAATAGTTGTTCAGTGGTCCATTTTTGGCTCCCCAAAGAACCTTTCTGTGGACAGTTATTAAATAATATTTTTTTTCTTCGCATAAAGTCAGTATTAGTCAATGTTTTACAAGTAACATTTATAAAGGGCTCTCAAAAGGCTAAATAATTAGACAAAAAATACTGGGGCACCTTTTTTCATTATAATTTTTTTTTGTGGAATGGAAAGTTTCCATGGATGTTAAAGGTTCTTCATGAAATCATATATAACAAAAAAGAACCTTCATTTTTAGGAGTGAGCAGAGATATACCATATTTACAGACTATAGCTTGTTCTCTACTCAAGACCTGTATCATCCCGTCTCAAAGACGGTTTTGTCTACAGAGCCACAGAAGCATTGTACATGAGACTGCAAGGATGCAATCTAGGTCATTACTGAAATTGTGCTGACCTCAAAAAGCTTGCTAAAGGCCTGTGTGGCATTAGTGTAATACCAAATGCTACAAACCAATCTAAACAATTACTAAATGTATGACATAAAATCTTACTGGTAGCATTTAGCATTTGTAAGGCTTCAATTCACAGACTGCCCCTCTGACTCTCTACCTCACCATCAGGGAGCTGCAAATTGATTCGTATGTGTCTATAGCCATACTTAGACAATAATTGTTTTACATGGAGATGTAATTTCGGTATTTATATTATGAGCAGGCCATTTTATTGCTGTCTGAATCTGAATCAGTTTTTCTTGCATTACCCAGGTGAATGTTCTCAGCTGAATAGTTTTTTTACAAACACCAGGGTCGTATGTTTAATTCAGTTTATTATCATCTCAGAGTTGACAAGGCAGAAGTGGCACAAACGTGACGGTGAAAATCCTGCTACAGTAAGTATGGATATTCGATATGTTTGCAGATAAGGAGAATGTGTGTGCTTGGCACATGAAGTAGTGAATCTCCCTTTGGTCCGAGCATAAATTGGTGTTATTTTAGTTTTATTTACATACAAGTAGTGTTCCTGTGGCTCAGTGGTAGAGCATTAAAGGTTGTGGGTTCAATTCACAGGGAACACACATACGGGCAATTAATGTATAGCCTGAATGCTCTGTAAGTCGCTTTGTATAAAAGCGTCTGATAAATGTAAATATATGTATGTATTATTACTTTTAATTAGATTTTATTTTTATATATTCAGTTTTCATTTTAGTCTTTTTCCTATTCTTTGTCATTTTTATTGTTTTGATCCATTTAGCTTAAATTTTTCTTATTATTTTCTTCTATTTTTCTTTTACTTCAAGTTACTTTTCTTTAATTAGAAACATTCTAATCTACATCAACATTGCACATTTTTTACATTAACATTCTAAAAAGTTTTCCATCTATATTTCATTTTTTATACTTTATTTTAAGGTGTCCTTGTTACAGTATAATTATACAAATAAGTACTTAGTAATATCAATTAACTACATGCTTACTTTAGGTTATAAGTACAAGCAACAAGTGTAACAAGAACACTGTAAAATAAAGTGTAATAATTGAATTTTATATTATTTTATTTCAGCTTTATTTCAGTTATCGAAGCCTATTTTTTTAAGTTATAATATGAACTGAATAAGGTGCAATGCAAAGTTGAAAACAATACACAGAGCATAAAAGCCTATTATTGTTTATATTAAAGTAATCCTCAAACAGCAAATGCAGGAATCTTACAGTGTATTTTACATTAAAGTCTATACACTACCTATGAAAAGTTAGTTTTGTATATATTTTGTTATTTACTATTTGTATTTATGTAATCTCATGCTCACCAATGCTGCATTTATTTGATAAAAATACAATAAAAACAGTAATGATGTGAAAATAATTACAATAAAAAATCTGTTTTCTATTTGAATATATTTTCAAATGTAATTTATTCCTGTGATGCAAAGCTGATTTTTCAGCTTCATTAGTGTCACATGATCCTTCAAAAATAATTGTAATATGCTGAATTACTGCGAAAGAAACATTTCTTGTTAATATCAGTATTGTGCTGCTTAGTATTTTTCATGGAAATTTCTTTTCAGGATTCTTCAGTGAATAGAAAGTTTAAAAGGCCTTTAACATTAATTTCTTTACTGTCACTTTCGATCACATTAACAATAAATAAAAGGATTAGTTTATTATTTTATCTTACTTACCTGAAGAAACTAACTATACATTTAAAGTCTTAAAATTCCACCAAGACCGAAAATACATCCATATTTGGTTATAAATTGTGCAAACACCAAGTAATCTAGCTAAAATTCAGTCTTCAAACCTGTATATTTCCCATAACAAATACTGAATATTAGCCAAACTGCGATACCCCCATTCCAAGCCATATTCGTCGATGATGGAGTCATTTCAGATCTGAAACTGATTATTATAGCCTGCCCAGATGGATATTGCCTTTGATTGTTTTAAAGCCAGGAAAGGTTACACACAATTCCCCGAGCCGGTCCCTCTATTCCCCTCTCTCGGCACCCTTTGCTCCAGAGCTAGCGAGAACCAGCAGAGGAGACCTTGACACATCTTTTCTAATATCCATCCCCCTGAGAGCTGTCCCCATTCGGAGTTCAGCCACACTGGGAATGAGAGATGATAGGCCTTATTGAAATCGTTACTGCTCTCTCCTCCGCAATATTTTCACTCAGCAGCCTTGACTGAGAGATTCTTATTGCCCTGCCCCTGGAAGAGGGTGAAAAATAGCAATGATAGAAAAAAATAACCCAAAATGAAAAAAAAGGTGTGCTATTCTTATATGGCTGCCAACACACGCCATTTGTTCTAGTTTGCTTCCAAAAGCTAAAAACAAGGACCTACATAAAACTATAAGGAATCTAAATCTGACTTTATTTTTCTCCGAGACACAACGTAAATTTTTTTAAAGCACAAAAGAGGCTCCCATCCATATCTACTGTTCTGCACCATGAAGCTTTAGGAGGACGGGACGAGACAAAGGAGAACATCACAGGAGCCCAGTCTGGTGAATGTGTGAACGCTTGCCACGGGACATGGCATGTTCCTCCTCTCCCTCATTACAGCCACATCAGAGGATGGAAACCTGAATGTATCTCCCGCTGTTAGCTTAATTACCCTTCCTAATGAATGTATCCTCGTTTCAAAAGACATCTGTGGGAGTGACATTCTCCAGTCACCGCTATTCTAGCAGTAAGACAATGAAATGAACTTTCTGTGTCAAGTCTGAACTAACCAGATAAGGGTGCTTTGTAGTTAGATGTTCCTACATTGGTGGAATGACACACTGAGTAAAATCTCTAAAGGTATGTTGCAAGTTGGGGAATCTTTAAAAACAAAACAAGAAACATAAGACAAGTTCTGTGCATTGTGGACCCACCCAGAAGAAAATGAAATTTCATAGATCGGGAGGATCAGATTTATCTAGGTGTCAAGGTTTGCTCAGATGTTTCTTCCTAAATCCCTTTGGAGACATAGAAGACACAAATGAGGCAATTGTTGACATACAGCATGAATACAGAGTTATAAAAATGAATGTGGATAGAAATGCTATGGATATAATGTTTTCCTATTGAAGAACTCATATTGAAATCAGCATGTTAAGATCTCTTCTGAAACTCTAGAGGTGACACATTTGAGAGTTTACTGTGATAATTTTCTCTAAAGAATTTAATTAAACCTCATTTCAGTCTAGGAGAAACATTTGGGATGTTAAAGTGATCTAGTTTGTGATTTCCTTTCCTACAAGCATCTTGTTGCTTTAAAAGCAAACAAACATTGTCATTCTGTTCTGAAATGCTCAGGTTTTATTCAATTCTACTATTATTTGTCAGACAAAACAACATATACTGTCAATTTTGTGACATTGCTCTTGAAAACACACCTGCACCTCTGTGTCCTACATGGGTATCCAGCATTAGAGAAATCAATGCATTGCCATTGGCTGCCGTGGTTCTTACTCTGAAATTCAAGAGCTCCTTCTGCACCTTTAACCTTAAATATTCCCACACTGAAACAACAAACAGACACCCACACAGGAAAAAACATCATATAAACAGACACATAAAACTATTATGGATCCGACCTCTGTAACCTCAGATAGTCAAGCGAGAATAGTCTTAGATGGCACGGGTCATGATCTATATGATCTTCACAAAAGATCCAAAAGCATCGTTTACTCACACTTATGTTGATTTCAGACTTTTTAGGTGAACACAATAAATGTTAAATAATGTGCTGGTCTATCTTTATCTTATAATTACAATGAAATATGCATCATAAAAATGATCAGAAATGCTGGCCATATAATTCTTGTTTTATTTTCCAAGTATCCTGAAACCATCTGATGTGTGAGAAATAAATACAACCTGATCACTGAATCATTGAGTTCAATCAACAGCAGACTAAATCAGCAAATGTATGGTTACAAGCCTTAAGTTTTAACCACTTCCCCACTCCTTAAAATAAAGGAAACACATTTTCAATCCTGAAACAATCCGAGAAGTTATCCACATCTCTTCAAGTCCTTTATTCTTGACATGACCCATACGCTGAGAGAAGCCAAGCTGGCAGGGGGAGACATTTGAAAAAGATTATATCTCAATGAGATATTTTGGAGCACTGAAAACTGCTGTGGTAATTTGCCCATCACTCTGGACTTTATGCAAAACTTGACATTTAAAAAGATTAAATGAGGAAGATGCATGTACGGGATAGAGACTGTGAGACGGCATTTGGACTCTAAATCAAAAGGTTGAACACGCAACAAGGCCTGAAATCTAAGACCCAACAAAGTTTGTTTTTTCTTTCAGTTTATTGGAGATCAAATTGCACAGACACTGTTTGAGTTCCTCCCTTCAGTGCCGTGAACAACATGGGCTTGAATTTACACATACAGTTCAAAAGTTTAGGATCTGTAAGGTTTAAAAAAAAATGATAATGTAATATTTATTCATCAAGGATACATTAAATTTATCAAAAGTGTAAGTGTAAAGAAAGGATCTTTGAAGAATCGTGTGACTCTGAAGACTGGAGTAATGGGTGATGAAAATTCGGCTTTAATATCAAAGAAATATATTACATTTAAATATGTAAAAAAATACCAAGAAAATACAGTCTGGGTGAGCATAACAGACCTCGGTCAAAAACATTTACTGACCCTAATATTTTGGAGCATATGTTCTGCTATAACTAAGATGAAAACAAATCTAATTACTAAGGCGTGCCTTTAAAAATGCTACAGCAATTGATTTGAGAATTCACACAGAGGAGCAGGCAGACTACAACACTGCTGATTTTATTGATAAAACTTAGAATGTAATGGAAAGACTTCCATGTAATCTGCAAGCGAGCAAAAGGACAAAACTATTTTTGGATTATAACAAGACTGTTCCTTGTTATAATCCAAAAATCTGTCTGTACTGCAAGTGCTAGGCGCAGACGGCTTCAATGATTATAACAAGACTGTTCTAGCTTTGACAAAACAAAAAGAGCTGTTGGTTTTCTGCTGTATTATAGTCATGAATAATAAAAAAGGAAAAAGATTCATCCATTGAAATATTAGTAAAAGATTTTCAAATTGACTTGTAAACTAGACGAGTCATCTCTACATGTTAAAGGCATAGTTCACCCAAAAAACAACTATACATTAGAAGTCAATGACATCCAATGTCATTTGGATTTTTCAGAATATCTTCTTTTGTGTTCTGCAGAAGAATGAAAGTCACGTAAGTTTACAACAGCATGATGCTAAGTAAATAGAAACAGAATTTTCATTTTGAGATGGAGTTGAGAAAGTAAGTATTTTAACATTGTTTACACCCAGAACTACAGAGAAAATGCTGATCTATTCAACTGGCACCTACAACTTTCAGGCAGTACCTGAAAACCTCAGGCCAGTTGGACTTAAACATCAAGCGTTTTGACCTGCCACAAATAGCACATTTTCAAACGATCTAACCGTAGCCACAAAGCCAGGCTTGGCAGATCTGCAGATGTCTGCCACCAGGTGCCTGAACAGCCTGAAACCGATGAGAATTATGAAGCAGACTCTTAAACAGAGACCCGGTTTGAGCATTTTCCCCCTCGGGTGGCGGAAAACTTTAGTTTGAACACGTGGATTCCCCTGCCATATCCCACATCTGCCATCACGAATGATTGGCTTTGTTACGAGTGCTCCGATAAACTCCTGGCCGCTCTTTGTTTGCTTGCGAGGAGAAAATGAGTGGAATTTATCAGGGGGTTCATCGGCGGTTTTAACTCTGTCAAAAACTGTTTGTGTTGCAGATGTTCAAATGGTTCCAAACGCAGATAAAAACTGTGTTTCAGATTATAACTCGTGATGGTTCAATCTCAATTTAGATTTGTGATTTTGCCTGTAACCTCTAAGAGTTTTCAGGGTTGTAAGATAAGATCAATTGATCAAAGGGATGTTTACGTCTTTATAAAAGCAGAGGTTGGAGGACTGAGGAGGTGAGCACCGGTTCAAGTGCTCTAAGAGTGTCTTATTTGGATCTGTAGAATCTCGTTTTGGAGGCGAGACTTGTTTCTGGATTGGCCAGGGCAAATCACATGACCTATGGCCACCAAGATTAATAGAGCAGCAGAAATGGGGTCGATCAATACCCTGCTGCCTGAAGAAAAATAGCATGGTTTCAACCCAGCATTAAATTTGCCCTTGTTGAACTTCTGTTAATCAGAGGGAACACAAACGGCTCTTCGGACTCCATACATGATTGTTAAAGCTTCATTCAGTGCACACTTCTTCATCCGAGGGTGACTTAATCATGCTCCATAAAGACAGACAGACAGACAGTCTGTGAGGTTTATCTAGTGTATCATTTCATGACTGGCATGTAATTTAGATTATGGCATTGAATTGAGTGGCATGTTGCTAGATCATCGGTTTTTCTTCAAGGCAGAAAAAGAAATTCACAAGAAACGGGCTGAAAGTCTCACTAGAGCGTGGCAGTCTAGGATGCTTGGTATTGACAGCGCTGTTGATACACAGACATGTAAAATATCATATATACTTCCCAGATTTGTGAAGGACGCAACATCTAGTGTGTACAGTACTAAATGCCAAGAAAATCACGAGTAAAAGAAAAAACTATTCAGTCACATTTACTCAACCTCATGTTGTTCAAAATCTGTGTGGCTTTCTTCAGTGAGACATAAAATATTACACAGACTCTCCAAACTGCTGTTTAGTATAAAATTAAGCGATATATATATATATATATATATATATATATATATATAGGTTCGATTTTTGTAAATATTTTAATTAATTAATTTTCACAGCCTTCTTTGATCATATTTGCCAGGCTGTGAAAATGCATCTGCATTGTTAATCCTTTTGATCTTTTACTTAAAATATTTACAAAAATCTAACCTTTCATTGGATAATAAGAAATTAAAATGGGGAATAAATATCATTATGAAATAAATGTTTTTCTCAAATACATGTTGGACACAATTATTGGCACCCCAATACATTCTTAAATAGTAAAATATCTCTGAAGTATATTCCCATTCATATTTTACAATTTTGAGAACTCCAGTGTACTTATGAACATGAAATGACTTCCTGTTTCACAGAAATATAAATAGGCGGAAAAACAAAGCCCAAAGTCCCTTAATCATTCATCACAATGAGAAAAACCAAAGAATATATTTCTGATGTGCAGCAAAAGATAATTGAGCTTAACAAATTAGTGAAGTGGCTTTAAGAAAAGAGCTAGAGCAGTGAAAATTCCCATTTCCACCGTCAGGGCAATAATTAAGAATGTTCAATCAACATAAAAGTAACGAAACTGCCTGGAAGAGGAGTGTGTCTATATCGTCCTAATGCACGGTGAGGAGGAGAGTTTGAGTGGGACTTCAACTTCAAATAGGACTGACTTCTATGATCAGATGAAACAAAAAACATTAGCTTTTAGCAGCAAACACTTAAGATGGGTTTGGTGAAGACAGGGATAAAAAGTACCCCATGTGTACAATGAAATATACTGCTGTATTTTTAATGTTGTGGGCCTATATTTCTGCTGGAGGTCCTGGACATCTTGTTTAGACACATGGCATCATGGATTCTATCAAATACCAACAGATAAAAATCTATAAGTTACTGACTCTGTTAGAAATCTTATAATGGGCCAGGTTTGGATCTTCCAACCGTACAATAATACAAACACAAACCTCAAAAAACAACACAAAAATGGGTCACTGAGCACAAAACCAAGCTTCTGCTATGGTCATTCCAGTCCTCTGACCTGAAGCCTGTAGAACATGAGGTGAACTGAAGAGAAGAAGCACCAACACAGAGCTGGTAATCTAAAGGGTCTGGAGTGATTCTGGATGAAGGAATGGTCTCTGATCTCTTGTCAGGTGTTCTCTAACCTCATCAGGCATTATATTTAGAGCTGTTAAACTGTCAAATGGAGGTTAAAAATTATTGAATAAAAGGCTGTCGTTAATTGTGGCCAATGTGTATTAGAGAAAAACATATATTTCATAATGATATTTATGTTATTTTGACTGTTATTTTCACTTAGTATATATAGAATTCATAGCTATTTGCACTTCATCTGTTGCTAAGAAAAAAAAAATAATAATATATATATATATATTTTAATGATAGTTAATTTAGGAATCACGGCAATTTAATGTACAGTATGAACATTTATATTCAGATTCAGATTTTCTAGATTACATTTAACAATATTATTATATATTATTTTTGTTTTTCAAAAATGTACTTGTATGTGAGAGTTTGAAGATGGCAGAGATATCTGAATGCAAAAATTGGGGAAATTTAAATGAACAAATAAATATACAATATATATATATATATATATATGCATGTAAAAAAAATTAAATGAAACAACCAATATGGTTCTCATATACACTCACCGGCCACTTTATTATGTACACCAAAGGGGATTTAAGTGACTGAACGTGGAATGGTTGTTGGTGTCAGACGAGCTGGTCTGAGTATTTCAAAAACTGCTGATCTACTGGGATTTTCAAGCACAACCATCACTAGGGTTTACAGAGAATGATCCAAAAAATAGAAAATATCCAGTGAGCGGTAGTTGTGCCTTGTTGATGTCAGAGGTCAGAGGAGGAAGAGCAGACTGGTTAGAGATGATAGAAAAGAAACAGTAACTCAAATAACCACTCGTTACAACCAAGGTATGCAGAATACCATCTCTGAATGCACAACACGTCGAACCCTGAAGCAGATGGACTACAGCAGCAGAAGACCACACTGGGTGCCGCTCCTGTCAGCTAAGAACAGGAAACGGAGACTACAATTCACACAGGCTCACCAAAATTGGACAATAGAAGATTGTAAAACTTGCCTGGTCTGATGAGTCTCGATTTCTCCTGCAACATTCAGATGGTAGGGTCAGAATTTGGCAACGATTCAGGCTGGTGGTGGTGGTGTAATGGTGTGGGGGATATTTTCTTGGCACACTTTGGGCCCCTTAGTACCAACTGAGCATCGTTTAAACGCCACAGTCTACCTGAGTAATGTTGCTGACCATGTCCATCCCTTTATGGCTACAGTGTACCCATCTTCTGATGGCTACTTCCAGCAAATCATCTCAGACTGGTTTCTTGAACATGACAATGAGTTCACTTTACTCAAATGGCCTCCACATTCACCAGATCTCAATCCAATAAAGCACCTTTGAGATGTGGTGGAATGGGAGATTCACATCATGGATGTGCAGCCGTCAAATCTGCAGCAACTGTGTGATGCTATCGTGTCAATATGGACCAAAATCTCTGAGAAATGTTTCCAACACCTTGTTGAATCTATGCCACGAAGAATTAAGGCAAAAGGGGGTCCAACCCGGTACTAGCCAGGTGTACCGCTAATAAAGTGGCCAGTGAGTGTATGCTACCATCTATAATTCAACAATAGGTTTGAGTAAGAACTGGACAAAATTGTACCCATTAATGACCAAACAATCTTGGCAGTAAACAATCAGCAAAAAATAAAATTATAATAATATAAAACAAAACTTTTTGTGTTCCACAAATCAAAGACCGTCATGCAGGTTTGGAGTGAAATGAAGTTGAGTAAATTATCGCACAAAGCAAAGTTCCCTGCACTAATTACCTTTCAACACTTACACCAGAAGTAATTTTATACCTCAATATATAAAGCATATCAGGCCTTACTTTACATATTCCTATCTCATGTTCCTGAACACATGCTGATCTTTCACTCCAGAGAGAGTCAAAATTTGATGTCTCTTGTTTTACATTTTTGACATGATTAGGCACCTTTACCACAGCCAGAGAACCATCAGAGCTTGTAGTTCCCATTTCCCTTAATAAGTTGTCATTTTTTACAGTTAACTGATAATGTTACTTAAAATGAGACAATTCACTTCCAAAATGTATGTTTGATTTAAACAGATCATACACACTTGGATGAGCATGCACACACACATCTATTCTCACGACAGACTGATGGCTAATGCCTGATTCAGAGTTTCCTCCAATGCTGAAAATCAATGTTTGCTAAGCATTTTGGGATGGAAGAGAAAGAAGAAGACTATAGGGGAGAAATAGATCCCTAGAGCAGAACACAAATACACAATCCTGGTGGATGATTTCCAATCTCCAAAACATCTGCTTGATATAAGCATGAGGGGGAATGTCATACACACTCTCGTAAAATGCTCACAACACCATGAAAAAAAGGTTTATTTTAGGAACTGTCCTCTCAAGCTTTTCTTAGTTTAATTAATTTGCATATATAAAAATCAAGTTGCCATGATTTAAAATCTAATTGTGCACATTTAGATTACAAATATTTAACTTAAAGGAGTATAAAACTGTCCACACTACATGGATTTTCATTATCCAATATGTGCTTCAGCTTATGCTAACTATGACAAACATCTTGAAAAGCAACAAGCTTGCTGTCTCAAACTATTAACTACATCACAAGAAACTCACAAGACATAACTGATGAAATACCTTGAAACACCACAGACTAGAGATCTCAAGACTTACAGCAAATGAGAAACAACAAACTAACTCATCCTTTTGAATAGTGAAATAAACTCACCCCGACATCACAAGAACCCAAGTTACTAAATGTGACAACAAAAATAAACAACAAAGGAAGCAAAACTATCAAACAGTCAATTCAAACATTAAATACTGGGTTGGGAAGAGGCCAAATGGAACTGAACAATACTATTTCTGTAGGCCTATTTAATGCATTCATTTAACCCACCTGCTATAAAACAAAAAGTATAATCATTGAAAAGCTGCATAAAAATGCATCACTTAAGGTGACATATCATGAAAATCTGACTTTTCCCATGTTTAAATGCTGTAATCAGGTCCCCAGTGCATTTACCCAGAAACATGAAGAACAAAACCACCCAGTAAAAAAAAATTAAGCCTTTCTCTGCAAGCTTGTGAAAAAAGGAGCCGCTCAAATTTCGCTCCCCTGTGACGTAGAAAGGGGATCTTATTATAATATTACTGCCCCTTAATCTGCAAGTTTCCTCCCACGGTGCCACCATCGTGTTTTTGCAAGCGTTTTGCAGAGCATGCTAACTGTTCTGTCTTTGGCTGCACTGACAAGCACAGAACACTATAACACAGCCTCAGAGGAGACAAGACAGCTGTGCATTTATTGATTTATTTGCTGTATATTACGCTGCTGCCACACAGATCTGATATAAACATGCAATTTCTTTCCCAGCTGTTTACCTTCACAGACATAACAGACTGTTTTTATAACTCATGTGTGGTTTTAACACAAACTTGTGTATGTTAAGCGTGTATTTGACAGTTTAAGTGCAATAATACATGAAAGAGAGTTTCGTATAGCAGAAAAACGTATATCAGAATTTTAAAGTAATATGGTTTAAAACGTATGATTTCAGCGTGATAGACAACTCATTTGCATTTAAAGAGACATGCACAAAAACAGCCTGTTTCTGCTTCCCATCAAAATAGGCACTTTCTAAATTATATAATAAATTATATGTGGGGTATTTTGAGCTGAAACTTTACAGACACATTCTGGGGACACCTGAGATTTATATTACATCTTGTAAAGAGGGGCATAATAGGTCTCCTTTAAAACTCCCTAATGTGCTGTTCATACCATACAGATTTTACATTCCACTGCATTGCTTTTCCATTGTTTCTGTATTTAAATACACCACAAACAGGTATCTAATAGTACTGAAGTTCAATACTTCATCTCTACCTTTTTTTCTCCAGCCCTGCGCCAAAAACGTGTTCTGTTGTGAACGACCCTTAAGTTGTTAGAACATTGGGATAGTAATTAAACCGAAAAACTACAATTATCAAATATGTCTGTGGTTAAAGCAATTACTAAAGATTTGTTTTTCTCATTGCATATTCAGTTTTGGCTCAGAATTACCTCACATCACTAATCTCGTTGTAATGTGCAACAATCCACACTAGAACATTTTGTGACTATTAGACAATCAGATTCAGCTCATTTATCAAAACTACACTAAACCCCGACAATCAGTTGGCAACTCCTTTGAGCGTTATGGCCACATTACATATTCATTCCTCCAAACTATGCAGAAGAGTGCAATTTTTGTGTCCCACACAATAATTCTGCTGCACATTCTTTCTTTGATCTAAAAATATTTTTTCTAAACATTTTACATACCCAATTACACAGCTTAAACATTGTTTAGCCTTAATTGTATTTTTTTAAGATAAACAACAGCAGAATTAAGCTAAATGTATTTAACTCACAATATTGAACGTGTGCGACGTGTGCTTCCCAAAACATCAGGGACACTCCAGTCATCATCTCCAGTCCAACTGCCTACATCCAATGTGTAGATTTTTCACAGGCATGCAATTAAAGCCAACAGCCTTAGCCAGTGTCGGCCCCCTGGCAGAATCGGTAATGACAACACTGGAACAGCAGTGGCAAAGAATGGGAAGAGTAATGTGATTAGAGGCCAGAATTGCAATCTTGTCACATGGAGCAGTCCCTGTGTCTCCGTCTCTCTCGGCGGCAACAGAGAACCTGATTTATTGGGCCAGTAAGCCTAAGAACAAAGTGCAAACAGAAACGCAAAGCTAGTTTTGTTGAGTTATAACCACAGAAAACAGCAAACAAGCAACAATTTTTCTCCATGCAGGACCACAGAAGATTGTGTGGAGCGGTCTGGAAAGTTGGCTTCATAGTCACTATACCCAAAACGCAGGTCTGCTGGGAGAGGCGTCAGGAAGATAGCGCTTTTGTGAACTTGCACTCCACAAAGAAACAAGTGTGAGTGTGTATACTTGTGTATGTGATTTATAACCTGAACGGAGAGCGGGTTTCCATAGCAACTGGCGTTATCTCTTTGATAGGAGTTGGCTGACTGGAACCTCGTTGTGCAGGAATAAACCTCACCTGAGGCTCTGAGGCATTTAAAAATAGAAACCATCGAATTAACGTCCGTACGTGAAACCTGTCGCAGAGCAGAAAACAAGAGCTGCAGAATCTGATCTTAATGTGGGTGAGGTTTGTGGATGAGAGAGAAACTGTGATTTTGGTGTTTGTTGTGAGGTAATTAATTGTCAGAGTGCAAAGCTATCTTGTGGAAAGTCAAAAACTAAATGTGTACTTAATAAGGCCTATTATGAGAAATGACAAAACAGGTTATTTTTTGACACATACAATTAGCGGTCTTATTCTGAAAATATCTTTGTAGCATCTGAAAATGAAATGTGTTCATATTCACCGTTTTAGGCACACATGACTTAATCAGACTAGAAATGTGATTTCTCCTCACTTTAATTTCAATTAGTTTGTTCTAACCTGTATTTATCTGTATGACTCATGACAAAAGTGTTGTTTTTTTTAAGTAGAACTGTGACTTAAAATAAATATAACTTTACAAAAATGTACCATTGGGAACCATAGTTTCTTCCACAGTGCCATCGTTACATAAGTTACTGCCTTCACATGTTAACAGAAAGATTTTTATTCTTATTTCAAAGGAAATCTCATTATGACTTACACTAGTATCTTACTAGGTTACTGTGGTGAAATTATCTTTGAATCTCCTTGAGAATGTTCTGTTTTTCTTCCTTATAGCCTAAATACCTCCTGATGACAATTTTCAAGTTGTCTCAAAGGCTGCTCTGAAATCCTTGACGATTTTTATCGTATTATAATAACTTATTGCTTACACAACAATCTTGACTGTTAAGGTGCGTTCATGTTTACCATTGTTCGGCCAATTTTCATGGGTGAAATCTGAATAACAAACACAGCAGAATCAATGTTTTGAATGAATCGTTAAGCAAATGATTCATTTCATAATAGCTTTCCGCCAACATCCTCATTCACTATTTGTGTTATAGATAATATGTCTCTAGATTCAAACCTTCACAACTACAACTACAAAATGTCTGATACCCAAAATAGTGCACTATATAAGGGAATAGGGGGCAATTTCGGAAACTGCGCCTTTATTTTACTAAATGAAGGTGCTTTTTAATGAACCAGATGAGTGATGAATCAATGACCTGGGATGGGCAGTATTTCAAATACATGTATTTCAAATAAAAAATATTATTTTGTATTTAAATACCTTTGGAAAAAATTGATTGTATTTTGTAAATGCATTTAATCTTAGTATTTTGTATTTTCAAAATACATAAAATACTTTTTGCCAATCAATCTCTTCATTAGACTGCTGATTTGCAGCTGTATGACGCCATCTAGAATTTGGTAATGGAATTTTCTGGATTCCTGTAAAAAAATAAGGAATAATACTGCCTTCATGAGCTATCAAAATTTCCTACTTCCAATTTCAGAAGTCCAGGTTACAAGCACGTTACATTCAATTGCTGTGCTGTTGGACTGAAGAGGAATTGTGGAGGATGCCAGGTTTTCTGGGAAAATTTTATTGAAACCAAAATTTTGACATTAAAGATATTTAATTTTGAATAAAATGTAACATCCCATTCGTTGAAAACTATATAAACATTCCCAGTGCTGTCTTTACAGTTAGCTTGTTGATGATTATGGATTTTCAGTTAAATACATGCTGTATTGCTGTGTATAAACCATACAAATTGCTTGAAATAGTTATTGCACTATGTGCATGACTTTAACATTAAAACAAGGTGATCTTGTGGGGAAAACAGCATTCCTGTCCCAGCAGCAACTGTTTTCCCCTGCACCATGTTTAAAGTTTATGGCCTGCACAACTCAGAAACTTGGGTATACAAATTATAGTAGTAGTTTTTTGTTATGTTTTTTGGTCTGATTTTGGTTTTATCAACTAGTTAGTGAAAATGTGTTCCTTTAAGCATTACTGCTTGCTATAGCGATATGACAATATGTTGGCGATGATATAAAGTGTAAATTTATTGAACTTTCTCTATATCATCTATATGTTGTAATGGTATGCAAAAATATTTAGTGGGCAGGAGTTATGGACATGTCAAAGCGATAAAGTGGGTATTTTGTGTATTTTCAAAATACAGTATTTGTATTTTAAATACATTTTCTCACACAGTCGTTTTGAATTTGTATTCAAATAAATTGTTCCATCATTTTTGTATTTTTATTTTAAATACATTTTGAAGAGAATGAAGTCATTTTGCAAGGGGAAATTACTCAAATCTGACTGCCCAGGTAAATAAAATAGCCTGTCTATTTTCAGTTCATCTCTGTCAGAGTGCTTCAGTGGAAGAGCAGAGCATCCGTCTGAGTGCTTTTCCTCCACCCAAAAAGACGAGCAGTCCTCTTGGAGTCTCCTCCAAGATTGCACAACTGCAACACAATTGCTCCGGCCCTTCACATAGATTACTGTGCTTCAGAACAAATGATGGGCTTGTCTGTTTTAAGGCTCGAAGGACTGCAGAGGGTGGTAGGTGCGAGATCGGGGTGAAAGAATTGGCGTTTCAGTAGCCTCCTACGGGATGCGTGTCAGAGCACATGGTTCTGGAGACCCAGGAACTGACTGTGGCTACTTGAGCCTGTGGCTTTGGAGTTAAATCCAGAGTCTAAGCCTAAGGCCAGCATGGAGAGGAGGACAAAGCTTTGTAGTAGGATTTGTCAGAAGAACAATATAAGCACGAGTTTGTCCTTTGCTCTGCAGGCCCATGTGGGAGAGAACTAGATCCACTTCAGGTGAAAAAGACTGAGATATTTAGGTCTCAGTGTGCTGGATGTGCATTTGCTGATATTATTCTCTTATATTCTGTGTGGGCATCTATGGACATCATGTGGGTGTGTGTGACTCTTGAGGATGTATATAAATACATGGAATCACTTGTGTATTATACATACTCTGATTTTCTAAATGTGGAGGCACTGCACATCTTCTAGTTAAATAGCCAGCATTAACAGTTTAAGCTGTATTTAAATTCATTCCTCACTTGATGCCATTTCAAACACATTTTTGGGCAAATGGACACAAGGTTTTCAAGGTAAGACCAGAGGATTTCATGTTCATTGATAAAGTCTCAGATCACTTCCTGACAGCATTCAAAGTAAGGTCACTTAAGCAAATCAGGAAGCGATGACATGAGCGTTTTGGTATTTTCAAAATGTTGTGCATTTGCTTGGATAAGTGTAACTTACACTGCAGATTTGCTAGACTTGCTGTTGCCATGGCGCTTCACATGACATCTAAATCTGTGTGCTGCATTCCAACCAAGTTAAAAACAAAATCTAAAAGAAATATAAAGGGAGCTCTTTAGAATAGCAATTAGGTGGAAGACTCAGCATTGCATTTGATTTAACAGTTTAGGGTAGTCTTTGAGGAAAACACACCGGATCTTTCAGAACATTTGAGATCAGAAACTGCAAAGCTCTTTGGTGGTGCAAACATGGTGTAGATTTTTGCTCTGTGCCGTAGGGCTTTCCACACCACATCAAAATGAAAGATTGAATGCCATCTCCCACTGGAACACAACTGCCGCAGCGCCACACTCAACACTCAAATGATTGCAAATACTAAGACCAACAGTGCATCTCACATAAATCTAAACACAAAAATGTCACTTGCACTAAATGCCATGTGTTCTGGTCTCATTGATTGAAATTGGAATAGCACACTAGCATATTACTCTTATATTATACTCTTATATTATACGTATTTCTGCAATATCTTTATATAGAAGAGTCCAACCTTAAGAAAATGCACAGTAACTACCATTGGGAATGTAGAAAGCCACTTAATAAAGTGTGTGGAGCACCTACTAGACCAATTGGTCAGTGACCAAAACCAGTTTCAATTTAAAATCTCAGAACTTTACTGCCAAGAGTTTTATCTCAGCAATTTTTGATAATGCAGATTCCCTGTATTAATTCTAGAATATACATTTGTTACCAGGAGTGTGGTTTGAACTATTTGTCTATTAGATTTGAAGCTCAATATCTTAACTACTCGGCCATCCTGGTGTGTTTTGCCAGATAGTAGTTGCGCAACTTCTAATATGGCTTCAATTGTGTGTGTTATCTCATCGTTATAGGACAAAGCTGATTTCCTGTGCTAGCTCAGGTTAGAATAGATATTTGTTACCAAGAGTGGGGTTTGAATACACAAGGACATTTGTGTATAGGATCTTAATTCCAAAACCACTCTACCAAACTGGTTGGGACACAATGTTAGTACTGTAACAGACCCTCAAATTTGCATATCCCTCATATGCTGTAATTAAAATGCTTACTTTGCATTAATACATCAAATTGAAAACCATACATTTAATTACCAGGGGTGGGATTTGAACCCTGAGAGCATTGAACATAAATGTGTTGGAAGTATGTGTACATTTCCATCCTATAAATTAAATTACACACTATTTTGTACATTGTCTATTTTGCCTATTATTATTTTTATTATATGTGTCTTGTCTTGTCACTGTCATTCTGTCGCACTGTGGAGCTTCTGTCACCAAAACAAATTCCTTGTATGTGCAAACATACCTGGCAATAAAGCTAATTCTAATTCTGATCCTGATAATGATCCAAATCCACCCATTGTTTTATTTTTAAATCCCTTTCTCAAATCAGGCTGTTTTGAGATTCCTGTCAGAATGATGTAGTTCTGCACAGGCTGCTCCAATGATAGTTGATTGACAAGCCGTCTTACCTTAGACCCGCCCTGAGTGAGCTGAGAGCTGTCCGCCATTGTGTCGACTCCGGTGCAGGGGAAGACAAGGTGTCTCCGATTAAGCGTTGAGGTGTTTTTTTGTTAGATGTAATTATGAATATAGCAGTCGACATTTACTCCCGACATCTGAGCCGCTGAAGACACTGAGGATTAACATTACTTTAGTTCTGAAGTCAATGCGCTGATCCCGATCTGCCTAAATGCGTTTATGTTTGCGCAAATCATTTGTGATCCAGCTTCATCTACAGAAGTTAGTATAAGGTTTTTTTTATGAATCTTTGCAAATCACCTTTACTAATAATGTGCTAGTTAGCCAGTTTTGCGTCTGAAGTTTACAGTCTGCACTTCACCCCACGGAAGAAAGATGCGGCGTCAGCAGAGCTCATTAGTATTTAAAGCAACATAGACTAGAATTGCTTGCTGAAAACAGAGTAAGACAAGGCCAAAAGGGTGTTCTTTACAATACCATTGAGAAATTTTAACCAAAGTATGTTATAGAATTTTAATTAAGGCCCTAAAGAATCATATCAACTTATGACCACTTTAAGTCTAACGCCTTCATCACTCGGAGTTTTCTCTCATCTCTGTAAAATCCTCTGCAGTAATTCAAAATGAAACAGTCATCTGCTACCGGAAGTGGAGTTTGAATCCACAAGGGCCTTTGTTCACTGGATTTTAAGTCCAACAACTTAATCTCTTGGCTAGTAAGTATTTATGTGTCCGATTTATCTTATGTCTATAAGATGAAAACAGGTTATTGTACAACAGCATGCTAGAACAGAAGCCTGCGACCAGTACTAGGGTTTGAAACCACAACAATGTTTTCCCATTTTAACACCTTGCCCACCTGTCCATCCTGGTTGAACTTTAGACTCTCCGTAGGCAGAAGTTATATTTATTTTTACAGTTATTAGTATGCTTCTACTTATACAGTCAGAAAATGCATTCTACGTTTACTTCTAGATTATTTAAATCTCTATTTAATCACCAGGAGTGGGGTTCAAACACACATGGACATCCACCCAATAGATCTTAAGTGCAACATCTGGTCACTACCCACTCAATTCCACTCCTCTAACATCATTTCGAGCACCTGTTTTCATTCCTTTCAGATAAAGCAGATGTTCTGCACCAATTCATGCAAGTACTGCCATTTACATGAACCCACAAGGACATGCATCTGTAGGCTCTTAAGTCTAAAACCTTAACAGTCATGTGCCATTTTTATAAGGCTTCATACAGTTGTCTCGTATTTATATAAATTCTTAAAGGACAGTACTAATCACTTCTTAATGTTATTGTGTTATTATGCATTATTTATAATGGACTGTTGTCCATTGAATCTTAATTCCAATGTTCCTGGTCAACTACAAACACTTTTGTAATCAATATAATGTCTAATATCGCTACTGCATTGTTCACAGTGTCAGTTGAAATGCTGTATCGTTTATAAGATACTAAATTAGCACCAGCACTGAATAATGAACAAATGTACATTAATACAGACTTAATGTACAAATGCTTTTATTTCTGTGTAAATACATTTATATTTATGCATTTAGCAGATGCTTTTATCCAAAGCGACTTCCAGTGCATTCAGGTTATACATTTTATTGTCAGTATGTTTGTTCCTGTGAATTGAACCTACAACCTTTGTGCTGCTAACGCAATGCTCTACCACTGAGCCACAGGAACACAAGAAATACAAGTTGCATAATGGATGTTGACATGAAGAGTGAAAATTAGCCTTGATCAATGCAGTAGCAGATGTCTATTTGAAACTCACCAGTTGACCGAGCTCACCAAACAGACTTAACACCAATCCAGTCAGTTTAATTTCTCCATTACAACAAGAGTCACGGACAGATGCACTCGTGAGGCTAGAGTCTGTTCCGATCCCTGTGAGCCTCACAACGCAGCTTTTGAAAGAACAAACTGTTAAACTAGCCTTAGTGACTCACACTAGTGTCAGTGAACAAGTCAGTTAAGCCATTTATAAGGGACTCCCACACCCGCTTATTAAAAGACCCTGTTTCATTGAGCTGCGCTCAGTCATTCTGTCTTTGATGCTTAGGGGAAGGAATCTTGCTATTGATCTAAAAATCAAACTGTTCTCACATGACCGCTGAGAAAAAACATTGACCACTGACTAGCGCTGCATGATCACTCACAGATAAAATGTGGAACAAAATCATTTATTCATGTCCTAAGAGTACTATTCAACTCTAACGCCATTAATCAGACTCATTTAGTGAATAAACGCTAGCATTATTCACAATCTCTTATTAAAGAGGTAACTTACCTTTATATTATTTAAAGTACTTGAATGAGGACATTTGTTCATCTATAATCATGTTCTTATGGAGCAGGTGTTATTATTAAGCATGTATTTTAAAATAAAGGTTCTTCAATAGTTCTGCAAAGAATCCTTTTCTTTTGAATAAATATTTATTCTCTATAGTGTTCTTCAGTTAGCCATTTTATTCTGATTCTTTAAAACTTCTCTCACATTGTAAACTCAAACTGTATTCTTTAAAACTTCAAACTGTGCTCTGGGTACTCTTATACAAGAGTGCAAGAAAAAATGTTAGAGAGAAAGAAAGAAATGTTTGAAGTACTGGATTGAATTCATGTTCTGCTTTCGAAATTGCAACAGTACTTTAACAAAGCAGCTATATAACCCAACAGAGAACAGCTGTTTACTTGAGTTATACAGCAATATTCTCAGTAGATCTCCTTTAAAACAGCAGTTATTGTAAATTGTTATTTTTTAAGAGCTTACCTTTTCCAGATAATATTATAATTACATTTTTTTACTGCAGTTATTAAGTCCTATATAAAAGTCATTTATTTAATTTTACAAAGATTTTGTATAGTAACCTATATTCATTTATTGTGAAAAGCTATTTAGCAATATAATTTAAACATTGCATCTAACATTATCAATGGGTAGAAAATAAACATTAAACAAGAGTTTACATTCTCCAGATAATATTTGAATAAATATGTTTGGTTTTAGTGTAATGATAGATTCCAGTATAAAAGTCAGTTACATCATTTTATAAATATTTTGTATTTATAGTATACATTACATACTATATAGTTTTAACAGCTTAAATGCCATTTTACACTCACTTTCTTAGTTTAGGATGTTGGAATCAACATTAGTGCCAAAAACCCAGCACAGGTGTTCTAAAAATTTTTTTTTTAAAGATTTAGAAAAAAAGGATTCTGTGTGGAACTTTTAAAACAATGTTCAATAACATTTACCATTGCTCATAATAATTGGATAAGGATTTTGATGGAGATTTTTAAGAGATATCCCAGAGGGAAGAACAATCTAGCTGATTAAATATTTTAGGGCTGACCAGAAGTAGAAAAAAAAATGTATTGGTTTAAAGCTCCATGACTTCTAAAGATGTATTGGCTTCCTCCCTTCCAGTCCTAAAAATCGAATTCCCTTATATTTTCCGGTTTTCAGTGAGCGTGGGAACCCTGTGAGAAGTTCAGCATCAGACTATAAAATATGACATTTATAAACAAATTTACATTCAAACTCCCAATATCTTCAGATTCCGACGTCCTACAAAGGATTATCTGAACTGTTACAGGTGTCATGACTTTCACACAAAGTAATGACTGTACAAGTTCAAATGAGATGTAGACAGCATGATAAAGTTTTTCCTCTCTCCCCTGCATCACCTCTGTGAGCACGATGCCCGAGCCGGTCCCCTCTGAGCTGTAACTCTGTCCTGTTTACCCAGCACTTTTTCCTCTGGAGACGGATCAATAGAAAGACTTCATCCTCCCGCTCATCAGAGACAGACACCACTAATGAGGCTCAGAACAGCTGACTGCTCACTTTCCACTGAGCGGGAAGGACCATAGGGGGCACACAGGATTAGGAAGAGGAACAGAGATCCAAGAAATTGTACTGACCGTCAAAAATCATCTATCTTCAACACGAACTGCTACTTTCGTGAACATATTTATTCCTAGCAATAACATTATGAATATGCATTAAGTAAATAGGGTGAGCTGATTTTATGTTGTCTTTAGAATGAAGACATTTCTACAAACTTATATATATATATATATATATATATATAGCTTTATTTTTCTTCTGACTATTGTTGTATGTTGAGAATAGTTCTCAAATGTAACTATCTGTTTATGATGAATACGTCATCATAATTTGTTCTGGAAATTACCGAACAAATGTAATCATCTAGAAATCTGTTTAGCCAAAGAAGGCCCATTCTTGTAAATGGAAGGCTAGAGTGCATATCCATTTACAAACATAGCTATATATCCATTTTAGTATGGCCAAGTTTGAGATGAGAAGAAATTTTGTGCTCAGTTGCATTGATGTTGAGTGTAACTGTGTGGAAATAACCGTATACTCATTCAGCTGACAAAATCACTGCAGAAGACCTGGGGTAAGACAGTATGTTCTCATGTTTTGCAAAGCACTACTGCCACCATGAGGTGAGGATCAGAACCTTACTCAAATTAATAAATATATATATATACACATTGACTCTTCCTTAAGGCTGAAAGTTCATGAGACAAGCAATTGCTTTTAACTTCTGAAAACAATAGGTATAATCTTTCCTCATTGGGTTTGAACCAACACGAACATTTAGCCACTGGATCTTGAGTCAAACACTAACCTCTAATCCAGGGCTGTCCAAACTCGGTCCCGGAAGGCCAGTCCTGCAGAGTTTAGCTCCAACTGCCTCAACGCACCTGCACGGAAGCTTCTAGTATGCCTAGTAAGAGCTTGATTAGCTGCTTCAGGTGTGTTTAATTAGGGTTGGAGTTCAACTCTGCAGGACACCGGCCCTGAAGGACCGAGTGATTGTTCAAAATTCAACACGTGCTTGTTTAATCATTGCAGCCTAGGAAGATTTTATATTGTGTGCACCATGTACTGTATATAACTTGGCTGCAACTTCTACCCATTTTCCCCAATCAGAAAATAGTTTATTAACGATGGGTTTATAATAAGAGAAACTATCTGTTTGTATTAACTTTTGCATTAATCTTGTATTGATTCTTATCAAGTTATTAGTTGTGATTATCTAAATAAGACCAATAATTGGTCTTAAATTGGGTCATAAAAGTCTAAGTCTGCTCAGCTGCTCAGAACACTTACAAATAAAGCATGGTTTGAAAAAAAAATTTAAACCAAGAACATTCATTTCTTTAGATGGTTTCATTTAAATGCAACACTTTGAACTCTTTTAAAATAGGAGTTAATGTGTTAGGTTTAAGAAGCTAAATTAGTAGAAATTCTTATGTTCAATTAATTTAAATTCAGCATAAATGTCTCAGTTTTGTCATTACTGAAAACAGTCAGTGGTGTCTGCATATACAATTTCAAGAGATACAATTACAAAAAACATTTCAAACATGCAAATATGCTAAACCAAGAACAGATACATAAAGAGAAATGGTCTTTAATGTATTTTTTCTATGTTAATGAGTGATTTATACAAAAAAGCAGACAATTTTGCATCAAGAAAATAACTGCATCACTGTAAGATACTGTCAAAATGGATGCTTTTATATTTACTGAATGTTAAAAATCACATTAGTATGGCATCGCATAACTGAAAACATCAGTGGCTAAGCTACTGTATGACAGGAAATGGCAACACCATGGTGGAACAGATGAAGGATCAGCACGAGAAGCACATTTCATCAGATAACGTGGAAGGTCTTTAGGTTGTTTAGAGTGATGTTCTAAAAAGCAATTTATAAATCTTAAAAATCCAAGAGACACAGAATTAACTGGCTGCCAGATTAAACTAGAAGAAAAAAAAGATTGAAGGATGGAGAATTCAAAAAGTAAAACCCACTCAAGAAGAATAGCAAGACAACTGCACCTTAAAAAAAACTAGGGTAACCACACAATGGCCTTGAAGAACCTATGCAAGACTGGCATCTTTTCAACGTCGCTCCTTCCGATCAGACTTCCGATCCCTCTCGTCTCTGGATGACTTCCTCCCTGACCTGTTTCCTTCCGAACTCGTCCTCTTCCTGTCAGGTTTGGAGTTCTTGTCTTTGGAGCCCTTGCTTTCTCGTCCGCTGCCTTTTGAGGACTTGTGTCCCCTCTCACTGCCGCCCTTTCTGCGCTCCCTGTCCGACGGTCTCCGGTGGCGTTTGTTATCTCGGCCAGCTCTATCCCTGCCGCGACTACGGGAGTGTGAACTGGAAGACGATGAGGAGCCAGAGGAACTGCTACTGGAGCCACTGGAAGAGGAGCTGGATCCACTGGAGGAGCTTGAAGAGGAACTAGAACTGCTGCTACTTCGGGTTTTGCTCTTCTTGGCGCGGACTTTGGCTCGTCCGCGAGCCTCATCGGTTTCCTCATTAGCTTCCTTTGTGTCTGCTTTGGCTTCTTGTGGTTGGGCTGATGGCTCTTGGCTTTGCTCTTGGGGGATTTTTGGGTCAGGTTCAAGCTGTGTCTGTTGGGTCTCAGGCGCCGTGTCATCTTGTTTGGTGTCATGTTCCGTCACACTAGGGGTGGGGACGTCCATTTGAGGCTCTTTACACTCCTCAGGCTGCATTTCCATGTGGCTTTCAGGAGTTTGCTGATAGTCTGTAATAACGTCCTGCTGAGTCTCATTCTCCTGCTCTTCCTCCTTTTGTAAATTACCTACCTCTTCAACTGTGGCTTCTGGACTCTCAACCTGCAACTTACCCTGTGCCTCATCTTCCCTCACAACTTCTGTAACCTCCATCTGCTCTTCCCCCTCTTCCTTAGCCTCACTTGTTCCTACATCCTCCTCGCCGTCCTCCTCTTCTTCCTCCTCCTCTGCCTTCTGCTCCCTCTCCTCCTGTTTATCCTTCTCACTCTGCTCCTGATTCCCCTCCCTCTTCCTAATCTCTGAGCTCTCCTCTCCTTCCTCCTCGACTACATCTTCCTCCTCGTCCTCCATCTCCACATCATGCCTGTTACCCGTCCGCCCTACTCCAGCCTTACCCTCCTCTTGATCTTCTTTCTTCGTCTCTTCAGCCCGACGGCTATCCTCCATTTCTCGGTCACCTATCCTCTGGGACTGACGCCTTGGACGAGCCTCCATTTTATTAAGTTGCTCTGCAAAGGCTTCACGTCTCTCATCAAACACACCTTGGAAATAGAGGGGGAAAAAATAAGAGCATTTAAAATCAATGGTGGAAAAAATGATAATGTCCAAAGGAAAGTCTTTTTTCAGTAGAAAAAAAAAAGTCATAATTGCATTAATTTTTACAAGAATTAGAAAATTGTGGTTTTAAATAAATTAAAATGGAATATAGCATGTCACTCCATGGTGCGTTAATTTCCGTGTTCAATCAGTAAAACGCACAGCTTGATTGACTTAATCCAGATTTTTACTGCATTTTAGTTGTTAAATACTAGTGATGGATTGTTCTTTTACCCGATGCCAACATCTTAGAACATGGTGGCCAACATTAAACATAAGTTATCACTCATTTAAAGTAAAGCAATCAACATGCTGGTATAAAATTAATATTTCATATAAATATTTACTAAATAGTTTAAAAATGATATTTTAGATGGCAAATTCTGAATAAAAAAGGTAATCAATGTAACCAACATTGTGCTTATTATTAAAATAAAATTCACAACCAAATGAAAAATTCAAAGATTTTTGTTCAAAATTCAAACATTCATTAAATGCAAGAATATAAGGATGCATTTGCACTATAAATGCATGTTCCGAACCACATAAAATGTAAATACCAGGTGTAAACAAGGTTTAAAATGTATACTATGAATCTAAAATGAATCAATACACAAAAAAAAGACAGCAGAAAATGTATGATAAAAAACAGGGAACAAACTTATCAATTTAACTTACCATTTAATTTTTTCTGAGACTCCTCCAGGAGCTTTTGAGTAGCGGAACACATTCGCCCAGGCAGGTAGAAGATCGGGGGCTTGGTCTTTGTGCGAATGAACTTGATGAGCTTTGAATTATGTGCATTCCACTCTTCTTGCTGAAACACATGAGAAGACCATAATGCATGGAAAAGTGAGACCAAGAAAGTCCAACAAAATAAAACTACTGCAGGTATACAGTAAAAAAGCTGCTGTCTCTCTGCAGCTGTGAGACATACCAGTTGAGCGAGCTCCACTTTGTGCTCCAGAAGCCGCAGCTCTGTTTGTTTGGAACGTCTTTCTTCAAAGAGCCCTCTCCTTTCACTCTCAACTTTTTTACGCTCCTGTTCTGCCTGCACTTCCAATTTCTGCTCAATTTCTTGGCGTCTTTTTATCTGGAGGGGGGGGGGGGACATGAAATGTTAAAATTAAAGCAGCACTTTGTTTCAGATGTGGTTTGACGGTGTTGTGTGCAAGTCGCGGAATCGGATCTCAACCAGAATTGAATACAAATAATGTAGGTTGGGAATAATTCAGGTCTGAGGACCAAATAATAATTTTTATTCTAGACAAATATAATCAAAGACACTGCCTCACAAAAGGAAACAAAAAAATAGGACACAAAGCATTTTTTTTTCATCACATATACCCACCCGCTCTGTGGACACATTAGACTCCTGCTTGAACTTTTGCAATGTTCCCATCAATAGGCCAAACATGCGCCGGTTTCTAAATGAGCAGATAAAACAGGTAAGTTATAGGTTAAATTTGTCATTCAAGCAAATGTGGTGAAAAACAAGGACATATATAATAAAAAGCTTTTCAGACGAAGCCCAAGCCAATAGTAGTACCTCTGCTTTCCTCTCTCATCTATCGTCTGATCTTGAATAAGATCACGGCGCGTCCGTTCTTTGGAGGTAGCAACCACAGATGACTGCAACGCTGGCTGTAGATTTAAACAAAACAGAGCAAGAATATTTTAAAAACACAAGCAGACAAATATATGAAAGAATTTATAAAAATATATGAAAAATTTTGTCTGCATACTTTTTTGACATCGTCATCTTCCTCAGCGTCACTGTCATGGCGTGAATCTCTCCTGGCTCGCTGATCCCCTGCCAGCCTAGTTTAGCATAAACAGATTGTAATTACATTTGGAAACACGCTAAACACAAATGAAATCATTTCATAACATATATAGAAATCAGGTAATTGGTAAGCGATGCCTCACCTCAAGAGTGCCCCTTCAATGTCTCTCTGTTTGGCTGGGGGTCCTACACCACTATCTGAGAGTCCACGCCTGTTAAGGGTTGACAAACATTAAGAACAAATCCAACATTAAATTATTACAAGCATTTACTAACATAAGAACAAATTCTTACCTCAGCACATTGATTCCACGCCCCCTACCTCCACCTGGGCCTGGGATGGTAAGTCTCCTATTTTGACCCGGTCTAGAAATGGCAAAAGGTGGAAGATGCAGAGTTAATAATTATACCTTTATATAAAAGAACAGACCTAACTGTGACTTCTTGCTCAGCTACATACACAAGCTTCTCAATCACGGTCAACGTCAGTGGATATTAATATAAAAATAAATTAGGTTTAATAAATCAGGTTTTTCCCATTGACTGCCAATTGATGTAAATAGCACTGTCGAGGTTCAGAAAAATCTGAAAAGCATCGACAGGATTTTCTATCTGCCATCAGTGGTTCAATCTAAATTTTATGAAGCAACGAGAATACTTTTTGTACGCAAAGAAAATAAAAATAACGACCTTTTTTAACAATTTGTCTTCTCTCTGTCTCTCCACGTGAGCGTGACGCCATTTTGGATATTACCAATCGAACGCAGGTAGCGTACGCTCTTCTGCAACCGCATCAACGCAATCGATGGACCTTGTTGGGAAACCAAATACTACATCGCCGATCTGGAATCATCTCCATTCATGTCACCCATCCGCGTTTGTACAAGTGTCTTCGAGTGCACGTGATCGCAAATGCCCGGCTGGTCAGGTGTGTATTGGTGAGGCTTTCTCCAAACTGGCCAAATTCGAATGAGACCACGGTAAATGGAAGATGTTAACACGAAATGTGACAACATACGCCACGATTCCTATTCCACACAATGCGCGTGCAGCAGATGAGTTAACGTGCCCGCTTGCTTGGTGGCGGAGCATTGGAACGTGAACAGGTTGAATCTGTCTACAGGACATTTGAACTTTGTGTCAGTACGTCATAAATGGGACGAGGCAGTTTACTGTAAGGGATTTGTTGTATCGCACATCTGGTGTAGACAGCATCACTGATTATAATGGGTTCGCGCTGCTCGCGTGAGGTAGACAGGGTCACGGGGTGTATTTAACTTTCTTATTTAAAGCTACTTTCCTATGTAACTTATTTATTTGATATTTAGTTTAGTATATTGCGGGATGAGTGTTTACTGTAAGTGCTAAAATAAACACGCATGTTTGAGCCTCGTTTATTTATTTTAGCGTTTCAGAGATATATATATATATATATATATCTCAACGCCGCACCACATGGTCCATTACCACCGCGGTGGTAAAAAATCTGCCATCACAACGTTAATATCCTGGCGATGCTTTTCATAGTTTTCTGAACCTCGACAGTGCCATTTAATTGGCAATCAATTGGATAGTCACAACACAAGCCTCCCGGGTTTTATCTAAAATGTCTTAAATTGTGTTCCGAAGACAAATGAAACGTATATGGAGTTGGAACGACATTCGGGTAAGTAAATAATGACAACATTTTAATTTTGGGGTAGAGTAGCCCTTTAAAGCCTATTGGCTATAACAAAAAGGAAATGTCTTTCCAGTCCTGTCCAAGCAACATGTTGCAACTAAACATGCACATCTAAAGCTATATGGGGTATATTTAAGAACATATGTTACTTTCAGAAGACAAACAATTACGGTACTGTTGCGTGTCGCTGCTATCCAAAGCAAAGCTCTTGAAGCAAATCCACTAACACGCCTCTCTTCCCATTCAAACAAAGCAGGAAGTCCCTGCAGGACTCATGCATCACCTTTGCAAATTGTTAAACTCTAAAGACCAATCTTTGACGAGAACCTTTAATTTGATTAACATTATACCGAGGCTATATTTAAAACCAGCCTTCGTTATAAAAACATTAAGGCGGAGAATGGGTTTTATGAGGCGTGTCATTGTGCTTTCAAACACAAACTGCAGACTTGCTGCTAGCTTTCTAACTTTAGTAACGTATATTTATTTATGGCGGCTTGGGTGATATAACGTTACATAGCTGTGAGATATCACTGCACCAACATAAAGACTAATTAGTGTATATGTCGTTGTGTTAACCCCTGAAATTAAACACATGCGATTATTTAGCTTGCGAGCTAGCCGCAGTCTAAGCTTGCTAACAGGCCCTGGATTTTTTCCTCCAAATAGATAAGTAGCAGATTAAAACGCTTCATTGAGAAATACCTTAATTCACTCGGATCTCTGCCGGTTAGTTTACGAATATTTTCGTCCACGCTCTTTAAGCTTTCCTTGGCTTTTTCCAGCTGGTCTTGCAAACTTCGCACGACCACCGCCATCTTGCTCTTCGTCTTTCAGCAGCGCGTGGAGCGTCGTGCGCGCGCTCGGCTCATTGAAGGCACGTAGCACTGGTCACGTGGGCGGTCCTGTACAGGTGGCGCGCAAGAACCGCCCATGTGATTGACAGGTTAATTCATTTCAGTGTCAGGCTGTTGGGTGTAAAAAATATATATATATATATATAATGTGTCCCACAATGTATCTTTTACCCCTCATTGCAACATATTTCCCTATGACTGTTATAACACTTGCCATTTCCACATACAACAGGTTAACAAACGTCTCTTGTTTTTAATTCATGAAAAATATTACTAATAATAATCATTATTATATGAAATATCTTGTCTCTTTATCTTGTGTACCACATCTATGACATTTACATAGATAGATACTCATTCTTTTGTGGTATTCAAATTATCCACTGAGAATACCATGTTTACAAGTATTGTTTCAGCAACGTGGTGGAAGTAAAAAATGACATCAAAAAAGTTATTAAAATTACAGATTTATTCTTAAAAAGACACTTTTAGAAAGAGAGATCACATACTTTTATTATTGTTGTTGTTACGGAGTAATATGAAGTAATTTACAGAATAATTTAACCAATAGTTTTGTTTTTTATTTCATTTTCTTTATTTACAAGAGAAATATCTTTATTTTTCATAATTTTTTAATAAAGCTAAGGATTTTTATTGAGTTCTTTAATAAATCTGACATGGTTTTATTTAGCAGACATACATAGCACAACAACACCATGACAATGAAATACCAAGAAGCCAAATATGTTTGCATTGTATGTCAGAAATTAAGTTTTATTTGACAATAACAATGCTTTAAACGACAGTAAGTTGAAGTTGTAACAGGTGTACTTTAACATGGAAGTCAATGCAATTGGCAAGATATTGTATAGTCTTTTACAAAATCTGCTGAGAATCTCTCATGATTCCTTTCACGCACATGAATTTACTTCACAAAGGCTCTTCCATCTGTTTCCAAGTTCTTCTCATTCTTTGTCAGCCAAATCATTTTGCTCAAAGTACCTTTAATAGACAGGAGCATGATTATACTTCATAAGGACACCTGCACATATTTCAGGGAACACTAAATCTGGCTATAACAGCACCATGTCAGTTACCTGGCAACAATACAAATCATCAAGTTAAGAGCTGACAAACGATCATCATCTTTGCTCTCCTGGAAGAGAAAAATAAAATACAGGCAACCTATTTTAGGCTGTCAACAAACAAGCATTCACTTGTGCAACTGCAACGGAAGCCAGGGAGAAAATAATGATACCCCAGCTTTTAATTTAGAGCAAACCAAAAGGTGTTTACCAGATTGGCACGCACTGCAGAGCACCGTCTAGCCAACTGTCTGATAAGGGAATGTGCTTCAGGAAGCAGCGGTTTCTCCAGGCACGCTATTAATGCATAAAGCCATCTGCCCTGTGTAGATAAATGTGCAATGTACAGCGAAACTGAAATACAGTTCAATAATACCATTACATTTCAGGGGGAAAAATGCTAAATATACAACTTATTAGAACAAAAAATACAAATTTGACCTTTTCTTTAAATATATCAATGTATACTGGATGTGACACACTAGAGAAATTGAACTTACCAACTGTGGTACAAAGTCTCTCTCCTCAAACCAACTAATTAAATACTCAAGCACAGCTGAAATGGTTGACTGAATAGGGAATGCATTGAAAGGACAATGAAATATTAGAATCTATGATTTATATGTGAATAATAAATCACATCTGCAGTCAAATGGTAGTTACCTGGTTTAGTTTGCTGACAATGCTTAGAAAAGGTGGGAAGCCAGTCTGGTAAAAAGAGATTGAGGAGCATCAAATCATGACAGAATGCTCACATTTTGTAATAATAAATCTACTCAATGTAATTTAATGTAATCTACTTACACTTAATGTAATCTACTTACACTGACAAGTTGTGTTGATCTTATAAAGGGGAATTATTATTAATACCTTGATGTAATCAAGACCCGGATTAACTTTGTCTTCTTCTTTCAGCTGAACGTCAAGGCAAACATTCTCACCCAAGCAGAACCTCTTCCATCCATCCTCGTCCTCCATTTTGGGCTAAAGTGGGAGAGGACTTTGCTTTTAAAGCAACTTTTTCATTATTTAATCAAAAATCAAAAGTACAGTAACTGAAGGCACTACAGGATTGTAACGTACAAGTATGTTTTATGTGAGTGTAATGTTTAATGTCTGTGTAATGTTTATGTGAGCCTATTGTATAAACAGTGGAATTTTGTATTTGTGATTGTAAGATATATTGTGTGGATTGAGTGTATGCAACTGATTAATGTTATGTTGATTGTTTGTTGAATAATTGCAAACATTACAGACTCAGTCTGACAATAAAATATAATATGATATCATAGAATGTCCATACCATGACAACATTATCATCCAAAAATTGAGAGTTCCAATGCTGACGATGTTTGTTAACAGTCTGAAAAAGAAGAAAAAGAGTTATATTAATAGTTCTTAATTAAAATGCAAACAGACAACTGCTATATACTAGTGTAAAAGTTCTTGTACAGGTAAAAGTTACAATTGCACACCTGTCTGACTTCTGAAAATGTTCTGACTTGTTGTTGCTGCCATTTCAAGCTAGGAGAGAAACCCTGAGGTGCAGCCAGACAACCTGAGATCTGTGAAAAACAAAATATATGCACAATTATTACACACATAACAAGTTTTACAATTGAATAGCCACTGTTCACTTGTCACACTCACAGACACATTCACAGATTGTTTCTTCTTCAGCTTCTTTGGATCAATTTGTGCCACAACAACATCTGGGCACAGAGATGCTTCCCTCCTGTAAAAACAATGTAACTTTATGAATTTTTACAATGAGCATCTAAAAAAACATTAGACAAATGCCCCATGCCTCTGTTTTTCGGGGCTGACAATTGTTTTCCTGGCCACTCTCACTGTAAATAAGAGGTTCATTAATTGTAAAGGAACTTTGTGAGATCGTGATGAACTGAAGTAAGTGATACCTTTTTAGTGATTATAAAGGAAGGACTATTTGTGCACTTCTAGGCTAATCCATGTATTTGAATAAAAGTTTAGTTTTTCGTCCTGCTAACGGCCATATCCTGTACAAGCAGCAAAGAGTGACATAAATCTCTCTTGAATGAAAGATTCATTTTTGAATGGGAGAAAAATATTCTTTCTCAGAACAGATGTTCAAGCAATGCAGACTAATAGATATTTTTAAAATGCGTTTGCAATTATTTATAAAAGTACCTAATGACTAGTAAATCTTGCAATTATTTCACTGTAGCTACATTTATTTATAATAAGACCCATTTGTAAACCTGTTTTCAAAGAAGCTGGAGTTTTCCGTCAAAATAAAAGCTTAATTGCAGTTTCCGCTAAAATATAAGCTCATAGGTTTATCACTTGCAAGCAAAGACTACATTTTACAGAAGCACACAAAGAAAATACTGTAAGGGCAGAGCAAGCTCACTGTTTATTTGAAGAAAATTGTAAATATTGGGTTTATATGAATGTATTTCTGAAGGGAACTGACTTCGGAGAAGTTTCGATGGCATTTTCCCTCTAATCAATTTTCCATAACTTTTTCATAAATGCCATCTGCTGTCAGAGAGCGAAATTCAGCCTGTCTTCTGTGTTTGTTTTATGCAGATTTTAGCATAATTTCACAATGCTGAAGTCAGACCATTCTGTTTTTGCTTCAAAAATGTTGATGATAAAATCTAATTTAAATAAAAAAACTAAACGTGTACCATTTTTGTTTGTATCCTGATTAAAATGCAGTGATTGGTTCTAATTGTATTATTAAATATGTTCAGTTGTTGTAGTAGCAGCAACTTGCAAAAACAGTTTAATGGCCAGGAACAAAAATATTTATGGCTGGTAAATTTTCTCAAATCAACCAGAAGATTTTGTTTGTATCATGATTAAAATGGCAGATTTGGCAAAAAGTTTTAGGCCCTGCTTGCAAGTGTAGAAATTAGGACAAAAGTATTGTAATTTCCCTACTGTAGAATAAGGTAAAAGGTAATCATAGGAATAATAATATAAAATGATTATTATTATCATTGTGGAATTGTATTTGGCTTCCAAATTCACCACTGCGAGTGTAATTTAGACTGAGACACAATATAACAACTAAAAAGAGGATTGAGTCCCCTTTAAACCTCAAGAACAAGTCAATTCACCAGCTTTTTTCTTTGTTTAATTTGCACACTGAACCTGTGTTGGAGCTCTTAATTTTGTACCAGATAGATATAATTTAACTTTAAAATGTACAACATTTTTCTTCCAGTGGGCCATGCCCCCAGACCCCCCTAGAGGACCACTCACTGTAGGAATTCTCACTCCATGATGAACTCAAAAATTGGCAGCCCTGGTTTTATCTAGAAATAGTTTGGAATGACTGGAATGAAATGACTAAATATAACGTACACACACTAAATCATGCAGGTCATTACATTTTACTTGGAAAAACAGTATCTCAAAGCACACTAAATCCCTGAGACTTTTCCCAAATCAGTATTTAACTTTCGTTTGTCTTTACTTGGTTTTGCGTTTTATGATTATTATTTTAATTTCATTTTTTCTCTCTTTCAATACGAGCAGGTCATATTTATGTACTGTACGTATGTAAAGCACAATGGTGCTTAAATAAAGTTCTAAGTTACTTAACGTTACGTGTTTAACAAACCTAAAAGAACAGATTAAGAATGACTTACTGGACCTGTCTGAGATATTCTTGCGGGTTTCTGGGCGGTTCGTTTGAGTTATATTCCTCTGTGTCGCAGGTCTCCACAAGCAGAATTCTGGGCATTAAGTCCTCCACGTCTGACTTCATGTCTTCGCGTTATTTTCTATGCTCAACCATCAAAAATAAATCAACATCCACGAGTCGCTGCAGCACGTTCTCTATTTGCTTGTCAACCTCTCCATTTTGAAAACATTGGCCATGATGACGACCAACAGACGCGACGGTTACCGTGGTGAAGCTTCTTCGTTCGCTATGATACAGACGGAAAGATGTAGTGACATCTGTTGTTTAGGAGGAATATGAAAAGAAATACGAACAGGAATTAGTTTCAGTTCTATGCATGCAGTGTATTACTGTCAGAATTTTACGTTTTGAGTTGTCTCCTGGAAGTGATTTTGGGGCATCTTGATAACTTCATGAGGTAATTGTTTGTTCATGAGGGGACCACAGTGTTTCAACAATGTTATATTATGTCAAATAGTGAAATTAAATTAAGCATGGGAATATCCACCTTATTCATAGACTGATATCTCAAATACGGTTTGTGCCGCTGGCAGAACTTCAGACTCGGCAGACCTTTGTTCAGTCAATCACTCCCATCAGTAATCTCTCCTTTAACAACACTGTAACAGAACTGAGTGAGCTGACAAAATGCATCTTATTTGTCCTATTTAGTCACTCTTACTGGAAAGAGCACTCTGATCTGTTATACTCACTATAATGAATAAGTTCTGACCAGTATCTTATTAATCCATTACCAGTAGTTGTTATTACTCTAACGAAAAACAAAAAATCATACACTCTTTAACAACAACAAAAAAGAGATCCTTAATTAGCATCTATGGCTTCATGAAGAACCTTTAACATCAATGGAACCTTTCAACTGCACAAGAGTTACTTTATAGTGGGAAAAGGTTCTTTAGTTTATTATCGTGGTAAAAGGCTCTTTAGATCAAGATTTCCTTCAAACAAAGTAATTTTTTTTGCTTATATGGCATGACTGGGAAAACCGTCTTTTAGGACCATTAGTATATTTTCTATATTCATATTTTTTATTCTAAATGACTGCTCTTTTATTCTTGTAGTTATGCTCTAACACAATGATCATTTAATGAGGCTAGTATTTCTTATGCCTGTTTCATGAGGTTTACTCAATATAATATCCAAACAATGTAAATAAAAAATATTACTGCTTCAAGTAGTCTAATATTGTGAAATCTTATCTATTTGAATGTGGCTTTGGTCCAGTGTGAGTTTGTGATGTGGCGTGTGTTGATGTTAATGATTTACTGACAGTAACCTCTAATCCAATCTCTGCCTGTTAGACTGTGATCTCCTTGGATTGGCTCATTCTGTGACAAGACCTAGGGAATGACATTTCGCAGGGACTTTGCTTGTCTTTCCCTCTGACTACTGGATTTGGAAATGTACATAAAGGACCTGATCTAATGAGATGAAGGAAATTGCTGGATAAATCCAAACATGGCAGCTGTGCATGCATTCATTTTGTTTCATATTGTCTTCGGTTTTTTACACCAGGGTTTGGGTTTGATTTCAGACTACAAACTATGTGGAGACCCCGAATGTGAAAGTAAGATCATCATTAATGCTCATATACTGTAAAATAAAAAAATTAGACTGAAACTGTGATGTGATTTACTGTTTATCTAATGATTATATGGATTCATGCTAAATTATGTGATTCATGTTCAGGTTATTGCTTTCTTATCTTTAAGTTTTTGTCCATTTCTTCAGGCATGATAAGTCGGGTGCAGGCACAAAAAGACTATAGTGCTAAAGACTGCCGCTTTCTAAACTTCAAAAAAGGGGATATCATCACTGTTTACTACAAACTTACTGGAAAAAGAAATGATCTCTGGGCAGGAAGTGTGAGTACTCTTTTCTGGTTCCGTCTTAATTAAAAATATGCATGTATAAATCAATAAAGTAAAATCAATATACAACATTTGTGCTTTAATCTGACATATAAACTCTATTATTTGTTCATTTGTTTAATAATATTCACAACATTTTACATTTTGTAGATAGAGAAGTTGTCTGGATTGTTCCCAAAAGATGCCATCAAAGTTGATCAACTGTTTATTGATGAAAAAAAGGAAATTCAGGTGCCGACCCAGGTAATGTACTTTTTTTTAGTCAGGTAACCTAAAAAATGTGTATCATGTTATACGTCTACATCAACTTAAAATGATCAAATTAACCTCAATACAATACATTCAGTTATAGCAACAAAAACTTGTTTCTGATAATCCATTTCACAGATGTATGTTATAATACAGAAGAAAATATCTGTTACAGCTTCCATTACATTAAAGCCATACATTAAATCCATACATTAGATTATATTCGGGTGTTTAAGGCTTGGATCAATATAAAACAATTTTTGTTTACTTTTTACAGTGTACAGAATCTGACTTAAATAAGCTGGCATAGTTTATGTTTACTCCAAAGAAATCTGAATTATATGACAGAATTAATTCTTCCATGTATGCTGATTTGGTAAGAAAATTGTCTACAAAGATCATTCATATTAATCAGTGTAAATTCTCTCCTCAGGAATATGACTTCATCTGCTTTGACGATAATGGTTTAGTGATTGAGCCCAGCACTGAATTTGATGATCTGGAAGATTTGTCACAAGAAACCGATCTCAATGAAGTCCAAGACAAACCTACTGAAACAGAAGAGAGTGAACCCAGCCAGATTTCAGTTAAAGATGTTTCTGATCAAAACAGCCCCAAGACAACAGAAAAAGGTGGGTCTTCCTGGATAGGCTCTGCTGTTAGTGGATTGTTTGGCAGGAATGAACAAAGCAATGATGAACCACAGGATGAGACCAGCGAAGTATCCTTCAAAAGCAGAAAAATTGTGATGGATATTGAGGAGAACCATGTGGAGGAGAAGACAAACTCTGGAACTTTTGGGTGGATCAGGGGTGAACTCACCAATGCTTTTGGGTTTGGAAACAAGGATCTACAAACTGATACTCAGGAAAATACTGAGATCCCAACACATGATGAAGATACATCATCTCAGCAGTCTAGCTCCTGGATAAGTATGGGTAGAGATGTCTTGGACTTTAGTGAAGACCATTCTGAAGCTGGGACTAAACATGAAGCTGAGAAAGTAGATGAAATCACAAACATGGAGGACAAGAACAATCTCAACCCGAGTCAGAACATGGATGTTGTTGACAACATACAGAGAGATGAAAACAACCCAGATGTCAGTGTGGAAAATAAGGGCAGTCCTTTGGAGGACAGGAGAACAGAAAATGAAAAAGAAGAGAAGCAGGCGGAGTGGTACGGAAATATGTACAACAGAATCACAAACCTTTACAGAGAAGAGCAAACTAAAGATGATGAGGATGATGGAGGCAAAGACAGGTTGTCAGAAAGCCCTGGATCTGCTACAAATACTGAGAACATTGAAACCAAAGAATCAGAATCAAGTTCTCAGTCCATATTTTCAGTCAACGGCATGACATCAATGCTTAAGCTTCCTTTTCAGGCAGACACAGTAGCAAAAAGAGATGAGGAAAAGACAGAAAAGGAAGAAGATGCAGGTAAGGACAAATTTGATGAAGAACAAAATAATAATGAGGATCAAGAAGAAGAAATGTTGACTGACATTGATGAACACTCAAACCCAACAGACACTGATATACTTAGCGCTGCATCTGACAATGCGAAACAACTCGATGAAGAATCTAATATGACAAAAGACAGCACAGATTCACAAGTCCTTGAGAAAAATAATTTAACTGACAAAGTTCAAAGTGAAAACATTGCTGATTTTTCTGAAGGAAAGGTGGAGCAAGATACGAGAGATGTGCTGAGTGATGAGGAAAAGACAGGAAAGAAAAAAGATCCAGGTAAGGAAGACTTTGATGAGGAACAAAATAATAACAAGGATCAAGAAGAAAAAGTGTTGATTGATACTTATGAACAGGACTCAACCCCAATAGACACTGATGTACTTATGGAAACTCAGTCAAAATCTGATAAAACAACAACTTTAAAAGATAGCATTGCAACTGATGGCCTTGAACAACTAGATATAGGATCTAATATGACAGACGACAGCATAGATTCACAAATCCTTGAGTCCAAGTCAGCAGATCATTTAAATAAAGAAGTTAAACGTGAAAACATTGCAGATTTTTCTGAAGGAAAGGTAAAGCAAGATACGAGAGATGTGCAAAGTGATGAGGAAAAGACAGGAAAGAAAAAAGATCCAGGTAAGGAAGACATTGATGAGGAACAAAATAATTACAAGGATCAAGAAGATAAAATGTTGGCTGATATTTATGAGCAGAACTCAAACCCAACAGACACTGACGTACTAAGTGATACTCGGGCACTGGCTTATAAAACAATGACTTTAAAAGATAGCACTGCATCTGATAGCATTGAACAACTAGATAGAGAATCTAAAATGACAGACGACAGCATAGATTCACAAATCCTTGAAACTAATTTAGCAAATGATTTAACTGAAGTAGTTAAAAGTGAAAACAGTGCTGATGTTTTAGACGGAGCTGTAGAGAAAAATATGAAAGATGTGCAAAGAGATGAGGAAAAGACAGTAAAGGGGGTAAATTCAGGTAAGGAGGGCTTTCTTGAGCAACAGAATGTGAACGATGAAGAAATATCTGATGTTGTCAAGCAAGAATCAACCACAAAGGATGTTGATTTACTTAGTGAAACTCAGGTTCTCTCTGATGAAACAATGGCTTTAAAAGACAGCATTGCATCTGATGACATTAGAGATATAAATGGCTTTTCTAAAGAATCTAATGCCCAACATGGTGAAGTTACATCTGTAAATAATGCAAACAAAGTTATTCAGAGCACAAACAGCTTAACTGATTCAGCTGATGACCTTTCAGAGGGGAAGTTGACACTAAGTCTGTCTGATCAAGGAAATTTAGACACTATCAGACAGCAAGAAAATGATTCTAATGAAATTAGCAAAAATCCTGTAACTGGTGCTAATACATCTGAACTCTCAGAGTCGGATATTCAAACAGATACTCAATTACATTATGAAAAAACACAAGAATCAAATGTTGCAGATTTGTGCACTGACTCTCACATTGAAACTCTCACAACTGATCAAAATGTAAATGCAGATGTAAACACAGAACTGATTATGGATGCATTGTCAGAATATAAAAATGAAAAACAATTAGCTGAAGGTGACCGAGGTATATCGAAAGAAAATTATGAGTTAGATATAAACATAAAAGATGAATTAGTTATGGAAGGAAATGAGGCACAATTAGATAAACTACTACCAAAAGACATCACATTTAATGAAGAAACGTTATCAGATTCAGAGGCACATGCAACGCAAATGAGCAACGAACATAAACTGGACACAAAAATAAATCCTCTTGATGAAAGATCTTCTCATACTCTTATAGCAGATGAATTTACTGTAACTAGTGAAGAAAATCTGCATTCAGAGCTTGGGTCAAATTCATCCATAAACATCTCAGATTATGAGATGGATAATACCAGTGAATCGCATCATGAATCATTGGTAATAGAAAACTCAGGTATAAGTATTGTTAATGATACTGATTCAGTAGGTAAATATGACGAGGTTGTAGTTAATGAAGAGCAGGAGGAATCAGAAACAGATTCCAAACCTACAGATAATTATTTTGAAAAAAAAGAGAAAGAGGATGACACACAAATCACACATGAAATTCAGACACAGGAAGCACATACAAAAAACCCATCTGATGGATCTGGTGATTTAGAAGATGCTGGACATGATCCCAGTTTACTAGAAAATGCAAACGTTAATAACATTCCTAACACTGTGGCTGAGGACACAGACGGCTATACAACTTCCACAGAAACAGAACTGACAAATGATTTCTTCTCAAAGAATGACTCAGTTCAGGATGGCAATATTAATATCATGCATGATCAAAATCAAAGTGTTGAGCACAAAGAAGAGACTGACACAGCAAATAATGAGGATCGTCAAACCGATTCAGAAAGTGTCACGCGAAGGGAGGAAAGTGACACAGGTGCCATCTGGGATCAAAATGATGATGGTGACATGGCAGTGAAGTCAGAAGATAAAGAAGAACATAGGGATGAAGAACGGCCTGGAAGCCTTGAAATTCACGACAAAAAAACTGTCAATCAGCCTACAGAAACCTCTAAAGAATATACAAACCTATATCCTCATCTGAGCGAACAGAATATTAAAGATCTTTTAGATGTATTTGGAGAGCAGAAACTATCATGGCTGGATTCCAAAATGGGAAATGTTAATGCAGGTCAAGATAATGATGAACTTGGTGACGTTGAACAGCTGTTGGATTACCATATGAAGATGAACACCAAATTGGGACATATTCAACAAGAGAACGGTTTTCCTGGCAAGGATAATGCTAAAGAATATCCAGCACTACAAAAACTGTTAACCCTCTTATCTTCTCTAAGAAAGAAATATTCACCAGTGATAACATATAACAGTTTAGAAAGCCCAGGTACTGATGATTCCTACTGATCATTTTCGAAAATAATAAAAGCATGACAGATAATGGATTTAATCATTTTGGTGAATACTACATGGGACAAAAACTGCTTTGTGATGGTAATGTAAAATTGTCAGATTTCGTGCAATGTTCCTTCTCTGTCCTCACAGGGTTCAGTGAAGATGACTGTGTTCATGAAGCATGTCTAGATGTGAATAAGAAAACACAAACCTTCACAACAGAGGTTGAAAATAATCAAGTTACCGAAGACAGAGCTGATAAAAATGACTTGGGCAATCCTCAAAATGAGCCAGTGCCTGAGGAAAAAGACCTTTTAGCAAACAGAGCTAATCTGAAGGATGTTCAGGCTGATGAACAGGATATACAAACGCATGAGGATTGGACATCTTCTGGAACCAAGAAAACTACTTTTCAAAACCACGGTCTTATCTCTGAGGAGCATGTTGAATCACATAAAGGTAATCACTTTTTTGGACTTATTTTCTACTTTCTTTAAAGGAGTAGTTTATACTAAAATGACAATTCTGTCATCATTTAATAATCCTCCTGTCGGTCCAAACCCATCATGAAAAAAATAGTTTTGAGGGGTGACATGATTTCGCTCATTACATATACATTGTAGATTGTAAAAGCATAACATGTGTTTGTTGTTGTTGGTTTTATGACAGGTGAAGGGCAATTTCATCAGATGGCAGTTTTTGTTGAAGTCACAATTAATGAAATTGCATCTATAGTGGACAAGGTGAGTGTCTTGGGAAAAGTAGCCTGCTAAAAGTAGCCTGTCCCATGTTTTATATATATATATATATATATATATATATATATAGTGTTGTCAAAAAAAGTTTTTGTTTGCATAATATACATGTGTGTGCTCTGTGTATATGTATTATGTATACATACACATACATACAGTTTATTTGGAAAATATGTACATGTATTTACATGATTTTCTGAAGCCACTTTATTTTCAAAATATATTTTAAAGTGTTTAACGCAATATTTTGTACCCTATTTGTGGAAACCGCCGACGACTAACGTTACAGTCTATTTTCTGTCTTGACATGTGGCCAAAAAGTGTTGTATTTTGCTGTCAAGGCAATTGTTTGATATTGAAAAATACTTACTGTCTCTACAACTAAATAGTCTATAAAACCAACATAGGTAATAAATGAATAATTAATGTTGACACAAAGATAAGTTAAGTAGTCATTTTGAGTTGAGTTGAATCCAGACAGACTTGAGCTGCTCAACCGGTCTCTGGATCAATGGCCTTAGTTTGTTTATAGATACATATTGACACACCCACTTGTGAAACATACTTACCATATTTTAAACTATGATGTTTCATAACTACGTCATGACAAATATTTTTCATGACTAATATATCTCAGTGTCGATACGTCTGTCTCTTTAAAACTCGAACGTTGTGGCAGTCAGCAATTGGTGACGTGTAGAAGAAACCATGACATTTGTAGGGGTGTTCAATTTTCTGGATTTTACGTTTTCGCATAAGATCTAAATATTATTATTTTCTATTGTAAAAATACACATTTTATAAATTAAAATAAATGTTTTAACAAACATCACTGAAGTTCGGTTTAAAGTTTTGACGACACAAGATCATTTGTTTTACAAATCCTCCCTAAACACAAGATTGCGCTCTTCCTCTCAGCGCAGTGCGCACTAGCAGTCAGAGTAGAGCAGCATCCGGCACCATGGCATAACAACAGATAAAATAACAGATTATAGAATATAGAATAACTCAGTTTGAATATAATCATGGCAGACGAATTTAAGGCCGAGTCGGTCGTCACAGAAGCGACTGACGTGAAAGGAGGAGCGAATATTTACTACACACTCGCCGTGGAGAAAATCAAAGATGTATGTGGCACAGTGTGTATGATGAAACAGCGTTAGTGTGTATGGCAGGTGTCATATATATTTCTGTTAAGCCAGCTATCATAAGATAAATAATTAATTCTAGTGCAGTATTTACTAGTGTTTAATTAGATGTATACTGTGTAAATAATCTTGTATTAATACATATAAGTTAGCTGGTTAGCATTGAAGCATCTGGTACTGTAACGTTACATGTTGCTCATTTAATCTTAAGTTATTATTGATCTGTGTGATTGTGTTAAACTTTTAGATTTATAGATCTACAATGACTTCAACTTTCCTTTACTGGCTTTGTTGACCAGTTTGGGACGGTTTCGCTTTAGTGTATTGAGAGGTGTTTATTGTCTTTTTCATCTTGCTGTGACATTGGCTTTGGTCAGTTATTGACAGAGGAGGATGTCTGAGATTGATTATTTATATATTATAAAACATTTAAAATTTTAATTTGTTAGAAACCTTTTAATGGTTTTGATTTCTTTACAAAATTATACTGAACGTATAGTAAAAAGTACTAAAATATACTGTGTAAAAATGTGTGATATAAATCTTCATTATTATTACTGCTACGTTTAAGAAATAATAATGAACATTTATGTCAAACTACTAAACATTGTATGATCATGTGAATGTGGTTTTGGGTTTATAGAACATCCTGTTTAAAAGTGTCTGTCCACTTTTGTATGTGTGTGTGACAGAGAGGGTTAAGGAAAGCATTATAATGTGAACGCTTGTACAATTGTTTAATTTATACTTTCTTGAGAATAGTTTAACTTCTGTGTCTTAGGTTGTGTCATCACTTCCTGATGATATCCGGCCTGGTCCTGACTTATATGGACTTCCATGGGAAGCTGTGGTTTTCACTGGATTTTTAGGTTTATTCACACTGCTTCTGTTCAGCTGCAGGTTCATTCATTGTGTAAGTCATGCATTACTGCTACATAAAAAAGCACATTTTATGAGTGTTTTCATTTCACTAAATTAACTTTTTCTGTTTTGTTCTGCAGATCAGAAGTCGACTATATGCAAGTGAGTGTTTTTCCATCTCTTTGTCTGCTTTAAATCATCCTCATTATCTGTTTTAACTGATCCTCTCTGTTGATTTGTTTGCAGGTAAAGAGAAGCAAATGGTGCAGAAAGTGGCTGAACTGCTTGATGAAAAATGCAAAGTGCTGGAGACATTCAGTGAAGTTAAACAGAAGGTGAGAAAGGCTGTTATATGCTCTAAACACAAAATATACATTTATACTTGTATAAGTGCACTCTCCTGAATCAGTCCATCTAAACGATGTCTGTCTGTCTCAATAGTTTGACAAACTAGAATCCACTCTACAGAACAATGGCATGTCTGCACAAGCTGCAGAAAAAGACAATTTAGAGGTAACATGGTCATTGTGGTCTCAAATCTTCCTGTTAAAAAATGTACTGATGTTTATAAATGTGTCTCCCTGAGGACTGGTTTCCTAAACCAATTATACTGCCCTTAGGTGGCGTCACAGAAGCTTGAACAATCAAATGCACAGATGAAAAGGGAAATTGAGAGGCTGCAAGAAGAGCTGTCCCAACAAAACAAAGCAAGAAAACAGCAAGAGGATCAGGTGTTGTCATACACACAGATACACTCCATTTACATATCCAAACTACCCTCTTCATGCTTGATGCCCTTAATGTTGTCTGTATCTGTCCTAAATGCTGTTATATTTGTTTTACAGCTTGCTGAACTCGAGCAGATTTTAAGAAATTTAGAAGTGGAAGCTAAAGAACGAAAGTCCCAGTTAGAGCAGGTATTGATTATGTATATGATGCATGTTTCAGTTATATTTCCTTTTAAAACACAATCACATGTAATTCTATACTGTTATCTGTTTCTCCTGTAGGACAACACAACACTGAAGATCCATGAGATCAACACAGAACGACTGCAGAAGAACCTTCAGGCGGCCAAAGAAGAGCATGCAATGCTGCTCGAGAGTAAAGCACAGGTGAGATCTGTGTTAGAGTGCTTAGTTTGGAGAAGATGAACAGATCAATAAAATCACTGCAATGCATGCCGTTTCATGGCTTTCTGTCTAAACATACATTTAACATGAGTACTTATGTGTTCATTGTTCATACAGCTAGTGCAGGAGGCAGAGGACTGGGGTGAACGTCTCGGTGAGCTGGAGGAGGAGATGAAAATGTGTGAAAGATCTCATACTGGCATGCTGGAGGACGGTGCTAATAAAGATGATCGCATCAAGGTAAAAAAGCAGTCACATCAGACACACATAGAAAACAGGAAACACACTTTTTTCATATATATATCAACAAATATTTCTGCGTGTGTGTGTGTGTGCATGTGCGTTTATATATACAGTAACAATGAAAATGTCTTTACTGTCGCTTTTGGTCATTAATCCATCCTTGCTGAATAAAAGCAATAATTTCTCTAAAAATAATAATTTACTGACCCTAAATGTGTAGTGAACATGATATAATTATATAATATCTATTCAATAATAATTAAATAAATATTTATTTAAATAGACCATATTTCATCAAACTTTACTCAAAAGTATTTCAAAAACAGAATTATTAATTGGCGAGTCAATATGACAGACAGTCTTGTGCACAACATGGTAAAACTGCATTTCTATAAACCTATTTTTCCTTTTCTTATTTCAGTCACTGACGGAGTGCCTTTTGAATATGCGAGATTGGGATTCTGAGGACGAGGGCTGCGTTGCCGGCAGCACTAATACAGCTGAAGCTGAGAATGGAGACAGTTCAGGTACAAACTCTTGAGGTTCATTTGGGAATATTGTTAGTTTGATTTGAAGTCAGGTCTTGAAATATCATCTCAAATGTTTTTTGTGCTTGCAGATTTCCATCAGAAGCAAAAAGTACAGAAACTTATTGAAGCGGCCAAGGTATTACTACTCAAATCTGAAACCTAGTGAAACTCCTAGATACCACATATGACTGCCAAACATGCTGTCAAGTATGACAGGTCACTGGGGTTTGAAACACAACCCTTATGTGTCAGATTAAATGAATAACGTCTGTCTATATCCAGAATATGCAGATATGCTGCTAACAGATAAGATGCTGTAGATAAGTTTAGTCCTCCTCTTTGTCACAGATGAGTGCAGACTTGAAGTCCACGGAGGAGGACAAGAACAGAGTGTTCGCCAAACTCGCAGATGAAATTAAAGCCAAAGAAGATCTCCATGGTAAACCTTTGGTTCCACTAGAGTTTAAACAGCTGCTGATGCATTAACATTTTAATTTGATAAATTATTACATTTTGATTGATTGTAGAAAGACGATGTGACTTATTCATCCATAGTGGAATCTTTAGGCACATTACGATTTTATTTTCAATGGATTTGTACTCTAATCTTGCTGAATTAATCATAACATCATAACATGTTTACAAAACACTTGCTATGCAAATATCATGAGCAATAAAAGTGGATCTGATTTGATTTGGCCTGATTATATCAAACGCAATCATTCAGACTGTAAAGGAAGATTGTTTTCTTGTTTCTCTGTATTCTCAGAGGGTATCAAACAGCTTGAGGAGCAGAAGGGGGTGTTGGAATCAGAGAGTGCCAACTATGCTAGTGAAAGCCAGAAACTCCAGCAGAAACTCCAGATCATGACTGAAATGTACCAGGAGAATGAACTCAAGCTACACAGGTTTGGACCATGGGAAATCTTCATCTTCCACTCATACTTTGCAGTGTCTTTTTTTATTGGAAATTCAAATACTAATGCTAACAATTCAATTATTTCTTGTACTCTTGTTAGGATGTTGACAGTGGAGGAGAAGGAGCGCTTACAGAAGGAGGAGAAGCTCAATAAGGCTGGCAAGAAGATCAGTCTTGCTGCAGAGGAGCTCAACACTTACAGGTCAGAGCAACACGTATCACACACATATGAGGAAGTTAAGTATGATATATGGAATGTGATAAAATCAAAGGAGATAGTCACTGAGAAGGGCAGGAAACATGATGCAAGATGAACTATCACCAAAACAGGAAGTTTACATTATAGTCTCTTTCACTATGTCTATATAGAATACGAGGCAAAGACCTAGAGGAAGAACTGGAAAGGACTTCACAGGCCTACAAGAATCAGGTTACACACTAGTAATGCTATATAGAGTTGCAACATCTCTACATGATTTATATTGATACAAGTTCTACAGTGACACATGCTGATGATACTCATACTGAATATAATATTCATTATAGCCTATTATTCTTTTATATAAAATTTACTTAGAATACTTTCATATAAAAAAATATCTGAAACCACAAAATGTACTTTGTCAAATGATGAAATTGTTGGTAGATTTTGGAACTGACATTAGGGGAGACATACATCCATATATCAGCCTATCATTATGATATAGACTTATGTGACTGATATGAGGATGGATAATTCATAATTAATTAAATATTATATAAATATTTTTTTCCTACCACAAATAAGACTTGTATGTATAGCCAATACAAGGATGTATAATAAATACAATTGTATAAAAATACAAAATAATAATTTGATATATATATTTATTATATTAACTATTCTTTCACCACCACAAAAGAGAGGGATGTCTCATAAATATTGATATAATATCAGTTTATCGTTTTTATATGTGAATATTTATATATTTTTTTTTCTGCCAGATTTCTTCTCAGGAGAAAAAGGCTCATGATAACTGGGTAAGTTATTTTCAGACCACTTATATTTCATCCATACCAGTCATCAGTAGCTTCATTGTGTCAGATATTATTTTTATACTGTTCCTATCGTCTGTGTTATAGCTAGCCGCAAGAGCAGCAGATCGAGACCTGGCTGATATCAAGAGAGAAAACGCTCATCTCCGCCAAAGGTGAGATTGACTACAGAGCACTTTACTGTAGTGTTTTATATACAGCAGAAGCGGTGTAATTTATTCATACATATCAATGTGTTTACTAATGCAGGCTGACTGATGCCCAATTCAAGTTTGAGATTCTTGAAAAGGATGTTCGAGAGGGTAGACCTTTATTTAGAGGTCAGATACTTTCCATTTCCCTTTAGGTTTAGTACATCTCTATGTTTAAAATTGTGTTAAACTTGAGATATGCATTTCCCCATCTCACAGGTGAAAGATCTCCATATGGACCCTCTCCTCTTAGCCGACCATCCTCAGAAACACGGGCCTTCCTGTCCCCTCCTACACTAATGGACGGCCCCCCTCGACTCTCACCACAGTTTATGGGTCCAGGCAGAGGTGATATATACACATCCCTTCCTTTTTTAATTCTGGGAAAAGTCTTCTAGCTAGTATGAAAAAAGTGAATCTTATTTTTATTGCATTTTCAGTCTTTAGTTTAGCATGGCTATGTAGTTGTATTCTCTGTGTGTGTGTGTGTGTGTGTGTGTGTAGCACATGCATGAATTTTGTTCACTTCCCATACGATATAGTTAATATGTTTGCATTTTGGGTGTAAAGGTTTGGTTTGTGCCACAGTTTCAATACGGTTTGGTAAATAAAAGCAGCCTATACACTACTGTTTAAAAGAAAGGAATTCTTTTATTGAGCAAGGAGGCAAATTAATTAATCAAAAGTGTCAGTAAAGACATTAATAATGCTGCAAAATATTTGTATTTTAAATCGATTCATTTCATACTAAATAAAAGTAGCACAACAGTTTTCAACATTGATTATAATAACGTTTCTTGAAAAGCAAATCAGCATATTAGAATGATTGAAACACGAAGAACCCTCTGATACTGAAGACTTATATCTGATACTGAAAAGTACAATTTATTTTAGATCGGAATTGTATTTATGCTTTACATTTTCAGTCCTGTACTTTTGATCAAATAAATGTCTTGCTTAGCATAAGAGATCACAAACTTATATTATTAAAGGGCCCCTTTTATTTTACAGCAAAATGTCCCATACTGTAAAATCAGAGACAACTGACAATTTACATTTGATTTAATGTTACACCGTGTAGATGCATTTAAAAAGTATGTATCCAGTGCTATTTCCAAAACTGCTCCAGATCAATTTAATTAATGCATATCACTAATAATTAAAGACTTGTAAGATCTTCCATTACCATTTTATTTGCAGTTTACAAGTATACTAAACCGTGGGTAGCAAATCATTCCGCAAGTTTGCATTTAGATGAGTCTTTTTGTGTTTCATTACCCCGTTAATATTGTGTTGGTTGTCTCCCTTTCCTCCCTTTTCTATTCTTAATTTCCTCAAACATTTTTATGTGCCGTCTCTCTCCACTCCATTCATCTTCCTTCACTTTCACTGTCACATGATCAGCATCCCGTGGCGTGGTAGAGCCCCCTAGTGGTGGGCCAGACTTTGAGCGGAGTGGCCCTCACTCTGATAGTGGCTCACTGTCTCCCTCCTGGGACAGGGAACGCAGGGGCCCTCCTATCCCTCCAGGTACACTGATGTTCCCACTGATGTGGCCTTTAGCAGGAAGAAATACTTCTCTAGCGCTCAAAGATCCAGAATTATTGATGGAAAAACCATTAACACATTAACATGACTGCCCATTTTTACAACATATCAGTAGGTTAGCCAGATATAACAGGTCTTTTAGTCTTAAAGGTACAGTAAAGAAAAAAAACACTGTTTATTTCTAATGATCAGAGAGGGAGGAAATGGTTGTGTAAAACTACATTATGATGCAATAAATATACTAATATTATAAATGCAAAAAATGTAGGATATGCAGACTAAGAGGCTTATTTGCTCGATTCAGTATTAATTTACTATTGACTTCTGAATACTAATCACTCAGCTGTCTTGTGCTTTTAATTTAGCCAACAGTGTGAGGTGAGAGGCGTTTCTATTACTGAAGCTCAAACTCAGTTATTCAGAGGTGGCTGAGAAGCGCTGACAGCCGCACAGCTCATTGAAGAGTCACAGAACTGGGCCTTCTTTGTTCTAGACGTTTCTGTGTTTTTGTCCTGCTGCTCCTCACTGTTGGGCCGAATGCTGTGGACTAAATGTTCAGCGCAGTGATGAGTTATTTCATACTGTGGCTGTGAATAGCACAGGAACACCACTGTATTTTTTAATGACATTATCATCATGACCATTCTTTTTTATGTGTATTGCATCATTCCTGTTACATCCTCTGTGTTCATTGGCCAATCATTTTCAAATGCTTAGTTTTGTTTTTATTTGCAGTATATGATGTGGTTCGAAAGGGTCCTAAATTTGGATCGTTATATGTGTCAATAATCATTATATATTTAAAATATATTTATACATTTTAAATATTTATTATATAATTTAATGTTTTCATTTTATAAATGACAATTTCTTAAATAATTATTTGTAAGTTTTTGTTTTAATGATAATTTTCCGGATCCTGAATAAAGTGTTTGAAAAGCTCTTGAGAATATTGATTATGATAATATAATAAAAAAATTATTATATATGTTTCTGATTCCCTGTTAAAATGGAAAGGCTCTAGTTAATTTAAAATAAATAAATAAATGTATATAACAATATAATATTACATTACATAAATTATGATCTTGATAACAGATTTATATAAGTAAATGTATTTTATATGTTTATGAAAGGTTACCCTCTCCCAGACCTGGGTTTGCCCTTTAGGAGGCCTCCTCCAGGACTGTATCCTATGGGTCCTTTGCCTCCTAGACCTCCACTTCCTCCCGAGCCATACTTTGGTGAAAAAGCAGGTGAGTTTTTCCATGTGACATCCTACAATATGTTTAACTTCTCCTCTGCTTCTCTTAAAGGTCTTTTTACCTGTGGAATTATAAGTAGCCCATATGACTCACATATACAAGCCTAATAGTCTCTTAATTGCTAATACTGAATAACTGAGGTACATATTTTCATAGTAAATTGAGCAACATAATGTGGCAGAAACTCCCTGCTAATTTGTTAGCATTTGTAGCTCATGTAATAGCATTACAAAGGCAGGAATGAGCGCTCTCTTTAGCAATCCTTAAGAATAAAATGAAAATGTAAGAGTGGGAGTTTGGCTCAAAGATCCTAAGAGTGTTTTTCCTCTCTTTTTTCCCAGATTCATTGTTTCCAAGAAACAGCTCATCCATCAGTGAGAATGAGAGCAGAGAAGTGAGTAAACCTCCGATTGATGAGGAAAAACTTGTTGTTTTTCGACATGCCCATAACTAAGATGTCTTCTCACAGGGTCTTCACTCAATGCCTGGTGACATGAGATTGCCCCCTGATCCAGATTCAAGAATGGGACCTCCTCCTGGCCCCCCATTAATGGGAATGCCCCCACTGATGGACCCTAGGGACCCACACTTCCCACACAGGGGCCCTTATGGACCTCCGGAGTTCTTTCCCCATCGTGGTCCCCCTATAGGCAGTAAGTTAACTGTTTCTACTTGAAATGTTTATATTATCAAAGTTTGAAGAAACAGTGAAAGTGCAACACATTTAACTTCTGCAATGTGAATTTCACAAATGAATTGCATATTTAGCAGTGTTTCCCCTAGGATTAGGTTTATGGCGTTGGAGGGGCGGTGGGGGGGGTTCCGTTTTTTCCAGCATAAAAGCATTCATTTAATTTTTCTTTTAATGAATGCAAATTACACTAATCTTATTTTTTTGGAAGATAAATTGGATTTAATATTAAAATTAAAATATTGAAAACACATTGTATGATTATTTAAAAATAAGGTTTTAATAGTTTTAGTAGTAGTTTTACGTACGTTCTACTGAACAATAGTAATATGTTTCTGCCCAATGTCAAGTGAAACCGAACTTATTTTGACGGGTTGCCGTGAATTCCTTTACATTTCTGTGTGTATATGATATGATGAGGATAGTTTTACTCAAATGAAACGGTCAAATGCTCATGAAGTGACTCTCAGAGCAGTTCTGGAGATGTTGTTCATGTCCTCATTAGTGACATAAATAAAGGAACAAGTTATAGACCTATTCTATAGAAAAGGTAACATTAAATGACTTATTTTGTGATCTGGCGCTACAGAGAATTAAAAATGAACTTGACCTTCAAGGGGGGCTGGAGTTGCCGTTGGGGGGGCGGGCCGCCCACCTAAAATAATGGTAGGGGAAACACTGTTTAGTGGGACATGGTTTAGGAAAATACTTAATTTAGTAATTTAATTGATAAAGTTGATATAATTTGATAGTTATATTTTAATTAGTATTTACTATAGAATTTATTAATATTATTCTTACACATTTTAATTTTGTAATTTGATTTATTAAAAGATAAGACTCAGCTACTTAGATTTTTATATTTACTAATTTAATTAAAGCTAACAATTAAAAAACATTAACTACATGAACATTAACATTTTGCAAAAAAACATGAACTTGGAATTAGAAGTGTTACTTCCAGTAGTGATGTATAAATGTTAACATTTTGGTCAATATTTATTATAGCTGTAATGTTTTTGCAAATAAAAAGCATGTTTAATGGGACATACTTTAGGGAAATACCTTATTTTTGTAATTTGATGAAGTTGATATTGGTTAATAATATTTTCTTAAATAATTGTATTGTGTAATTTCTAATCATTTATTATTATAATTACACATTTTAATTTTACCATTTGATTTATCACAGATAGGACTTTTTCATACTTGCATATTTATGAAATCATTTATTTCTAGATTTGTTTATGGGAATTTGAGGTTGCATCATTTCAGGATTTTCTGTCCAAATATTTGAAACGGTCTTAAATCAAATATATATATTTTTTATTAGTATTTGTTTGTATTTTACTTAATTGTATTATTTATGATTAGATAGGACTAACTTGGATTTTTATTTAAACATTAAGTTATATTTATAATAGGCTGCATCACTTCAGGGTTTTCAGTCTGATTATTTGATACTGTCCAGGTACAAACTGATAACCTTTATTACTGTTTCCATTAGTGCGAGGGCCACTTCCCCCGGGAATGTTTCCCAGAGCTCCAATGCCGTTCCCTCAACATATGGGCTATCTGCCACCAAGACCTCCATCTGACAACTTCCCCCCCGGACCACCACCCAGACCCTCCCCACCGGGCAGCGAGCAGCCCCCCGACCAGTCGCCCTCTCCTCACGATGTCATCTGATCTCTCCTGCAAACTGTTTCCGACTTCCTGTTTTTGTGCTCAGGGGGTGTTTCATATGTAACCACAGCAGCCTTGTGGGTATGTCTTAGTTGAAAGCGCAAACATGGCAAAGGGTGCAGCACATTGCCACTGGTTATAATATTATGAGGAGGAAGTTGATGTCTGTATTTCAGGTACAGTGTAAGTGCAGCCTTTGTGAACCTGTAGGTAAATTGTAAGAAGTCAGTGAGACTGCCTTTTAACAGGATTATAGGTGCTCAGGTTTGTGATGTTCTGATGCTTTTTATTTTATTTTATTGAAGGTAGTAGCTAAAAGGTCCTCATATGTCAAACTGTAAATATAGAAAGTCTACTAAGTATATATTGTGAATGGGATGCTGTTGAAACAAGACTTTGGTTATTAACTTGACAAATCCAACAACTCGGTCCAGAGAACCGTCCATGTAGCGTATATATTTATAGTTTCCTCTAACAACTCATGCCTTAAAATAGGTGGTCTGATGAAGTTATGTACATTAATAATAAAGATGTCATTTGAAAAATATTCGATTTTCTGCTGAGACTGTGAAAAAAAAAACTAAATTTCCTGTAAAGACTCAAATATAAAAAGTCTGGTTGATAGTTTTTGTTATGCCTGATAATTGAATAAAACTACCTAAAATATAAATAAAAAAAATCTTTTAAATGCTTCAAATTAATTTAGGCATCACAGAAAATGAATATTTTTATTATTTTATACGTATGTAAAAAGGGGACTTAAGTTTCCACGATTAAATCTAAAATCAGATAACCAATATAGTGTGCATGCTTGACAAATAAGCAGAATGATGTATTCATTCGTTTTATGCTATAATCAAAAGTGCATGTTTTAGGACTTGCATAGTATTAAATGATCATTGTGAGTGATATGGTGCTTCAGGAATTACTTGGGAGAAATTATTTTCATAACGGAGCGCAGAAGGTATATTGTTATAGTTTTTGGAACATATTTTACACATTTGTAGTAACCAAGAACATGCCTAATTTCCAGACCTGGAAAAGCAAGACCAAGCCCTAAAATCTTTAACTCAGTAGAAATTGAGCTTTACAAGTGCAATCGCAAAAAAAAAAAAAAGTGAGAATCTACTACTTTTCCATTCAGTCTCGCATTTTGAAGCATAAAGAAAAAAATGCACTGTACTTCACAACTGTATAAAACAGAGACAACTTTGATTTTTTTTATGCTTTTATTTTACCGATTAAAAGAAAATGCATTCGTTCAACATTAATTCAAATCAACATTCGGCTGGTTTACCCAATATCTGTCAGTTAAGTTTTTCAAAGGTTTTCCTTCTTTATCGTGGAATCTCAAGATCACTTTTTCTCATTAAAATCTTCCCACCAGGCATGTTCGCACCTGTGCCAGAGTATATCTTGTTTGCAGATGTACATATAAAATCCAATGCCATGTGCTCACCGGAGACAAAAGTTAGACAGAACACACCTGGCCAAATATTAAACATTTAAGATGGTAAAACAACGCTTATAAACTTTTTTCAATGTTCATAAATAGAACCCGGACATGTGTGGCATAAAAGTATATACGTTGATATATATACACGCATACGTGTTATCTTATTTAACTCCCCGTAAAGTTTATAAGGTAGCAGCGTGGTCTTAGCACTGCTGGTGCCCCATGATGGCCACTTTATTGCAAACTGTCCTGATTTTAAACAAATGCACAACATTCGTACCACTTATAACTGGGGCCTTCTGGCCAGTCTCATAGAGACTATGTCTGTAACCCACGGTCGCCCTTGAAACTGAGTTGGCTTCCGAAGAATCAAGATCTTAAAACAATAATAATAACAATAATAAGGCCAAGTATTCATTGCAAGTTACGTTATTTCCATTTGAGTGACAGAAAAAGAAAAATCCTAAAGAAAGAAAAACGAGTTAAGAGCCATTGGATCGTATGCATTCCATTTGCATAGTTTTTGACTTTGCCGTTAACGCAAGCCGACCAGAGAGAGAAAGAGAGACCTGCATTGGAAACTCGGACTGTTCGTTTTATACCAAAGGCTGACATGAGGTCGATAATCGGTAAGGTAGCTGTCAGAAAACAAAGCTGTAAAACACTGACCGTCTCAGATGGGGTCATAGCAGCCTTCTTTCTCCTTACTACGAGATTGTGAAATGCATATACTGTTTCCAAGAGGGGAATAAAAAACTGGGATCCAACTGAGTTGTAACAACCGACTGGTCGCATCGATCGGGAATACAAACTTACACTCGCTCTCAAATGGCTCAAGAATTTCATCGTAGGACCAGTCGAAAGCTGATTACAGGATCCCGCCCCTGCCCGAACCAAAACAGAACAGAATAAAAGAGTAAAAAAATAATCATTTCATGCAGACATTTGGCCATTTTAGTTTGTTTTAACTCCCCAGTGGAATGTTCCTAACACGTCTCATAGCAGCTTGTAGGTCTGATAGAACCAACCTTGATTTTCAATAGCTAAATTACATTCACTCTTCACAGTGAAACAGGTGCATTGTAAGAGAGATCTAACGCATGTTGACCAAAGCCACAGCACAGCTGTGGATCACTGCCCAAGTCCAACCATTAGGACATTTATCTCATAGTAGTTGTCGTAATACGATAGTAGTAGTATATCTCGGCCCATCAGCCATTGGCCCTGCCCTCTGCCAGCATGTGGGCATTTAAAAAAAAGAATCGTATCACCGTTATCTTTGGCAGATGATGCGCTGACAGAAGTTAAATCCAGTGACTTTGTTGAGAAGATTCTTCATTAATAGAAACTTTCATGGTGAGAGGCCTGAGCTATTGGACTCGGTTTTGTTTCCTCCACACGTCTTAACAGTAACCCTGAGAATGTCTGTTTCCTGTTCACTGCTGAGGAAGTGGTACACCTTGTACTGAACTCACACCTCTTTCTCTGATGGATGCACTTTTTGAACGTTTACACAACACACTCGCACGCATACAGAGAGATTGCAAAGAAAAACGAGACTAAAACACTGATGCTTTGTCTTTGTAATGCTTCGTAGACTTGGTCGACCGGGAACGTACGGTAACATGGGTTTGAAATGAAAGCTATTCTGGGTTTTAGGCACGGTATGAATGCTTTAGCAGTTTTCAACGTGCTGTATGTACGCGGTCTTTCTCCACCAACTCTAGTCGTTCGGCAAAATCGATGCATAACGAACAAGCTCCGAATTAAGAACACACTTATTGAAATCATTTTTTGATGCTGTACCAAGTAGAACTTTTTGAAATGAACAAAAAAAACAACAGAATCCTGGCACACCTTTAAGAGCATTCCGACATTCATTACAGCGTGTTTGGCACCTATGTCAACGCACCTGAAAACAGCATTTTTAGTCTGTGGTTTATTCAAAAAGGGAGTGAATTTAACAGATTTTAAACCACAATGACCCTTTTGTGTTCTGTGCCACCAACCACGCAAATCTGCCGTTTTCACCAATGATGACATGGGTACCGCGATAGTTTGTAAACTTATCAACATTTAGTCAAGCTGGATCTCTGCTTCGCACTTATAAAACATCGAATTACATTAACCCTTCGTGCACATGCCAAGAGTTGTTCGACCTCATTGGTTAACTGCTTCAAACTTTTTTTGGACCACAAACGACAAATCACGACAAGATCGAAAGCTAAATTGCTAGGTCACCCCTCACTTGATAAGCTTGCATATAAAGATGGTTTTCATGCTGCGAAGGTTTGCTTTGGCTGTATGTTGTTTTTGTCATAAGCACAGATCTTCCAGGAAGATTGGTGCAATGCTTCAAACCTGGTTTGGCTTCAGGTAGTCGATACCGCCAAGTAACAGGAAGTTCTGAGGCCTGACAAAGTAACGGTTAGCGAGGCAACTTAACGGTTTTAAAAAGTACTCCGCTCTTCGACAATTCACTTCAATATTAGAGCACAGCAAAATAAAGATATGCTCACCAAAGAGGGGAAGCCGCTTTCAAGAAGGCTTAGTTTGACATTCACTTTTTCAGCTATGCAAGCAACCACGACCTCCTTAGACAATGATTTTCTTAAAAAAGAAAAACGACAATATTTGTAAAAGCAAACAACACATGGAGAACTTCAATTGCTAAACTAGGGAAATTAGACAGGAAGAAAAAATAAAACCAGCAACTTCTAAAGCGCATTCTTTTGGAAGAGCACTCTTTCCTCCAAAAACACTACAAAGTCTTGCCCATCGAGCACGCCAACCCATTGTACGAAGCTTCAACAAAAGCTTTCGGCTGGAAAAGTACCGCAAGTGCAGGAATCCTGAGATATGGAACAAGCTAATGTCTGTCTCCCACCAACTAATGCTTTACAGATGAAATACCATGGCATGGATTCAATCTGTTCGGAGTGCGTTTCGCCCTCAATTACGATCAAGTTGACGCACTTCGCTTGGAAATTAACTCCGAACCAACTGAGGCCGAGGCCAAAATCACATTGATTATGAAGGAAGGGGGAGTTCAAGGCAACTGTGACTCAAGAAGAACAATTAAAACTGACAGAACAGCTGATTGTTTTCACTCTTACCAAAATATCTTAACCTTCATCTTAATCTTCCTTGTCATATAATTTTTGCCTACCTGAGACAGACGGGAAAGACTTCTTAAAACAACAACAACACCACACAAGAAAAAGAACAAAACACCTATGGCTGGGCCCAGATATTGTGCTGCAGGGCGGTCAGCATGCAGGTGTCAAACACCAGACTGAAAACCTCTACGATTGGTTTCACCAGCAGAGGTGCGTCTACTTCCAGGTTGAGAAAAACCAGCGGGATCTGCGTCCCGAACACGTTGTTTCCACCATTCCTCATTTCTGAATAACTATTACATATTGAGGAACAAAGAGGAAGGGTCGTAACTGCTGTGGATTAGTCCTGTCCCTTGGCTGGAAGACTAATCTCCCTATAAAAAGGTCAACATGAACGTGGGATTTCATCGTTGCAGAAGCCAAGAAGGATCAACTGATAGTTTGAGGTAACTCCACACTTTCTAGGGGGAAACCAACAAACAGACAAAGCGAGAGAATGAGCAACTCACTGTACAACTTGTAAGCTAGCTGTATAAAAGCCCCTCTCTACCATTCACTCAATTAGCTACTAAACCAATACCCAACTATACTTTCCTAGTAATAAGCAGGATATATAGATATAGATATAAATATAGAGCTAATACTGATTAAACAGCACATATAAAGGATTAAATTCACACTACAAGAACAAGAACAAAAAGCAATGAAAGAAAAATAAAAAATATGTAAAATGAGAAAGGCCCATTTAGTGAAAGATCACCAAGCACAGGGTTAGGGAGGGCATTTGGTAAAGGGCCCTTGGTGCGTCTACATGCCCGCGCTGAAACTCTGCATCTCACGGTGGAAGTGCTGAGTGGGTTCGTTCAGGACCATGCTGTTGTCTACGGAGGGATGCCAGACGCGGCCCAAGCCCAGGGACACCTCCTTGACCAAGTTGTGGACGGGGTCACCCTCGATGTACACCGACTGGTCCGGGTCAAAGTCGATGCTCTCTTCGGACACCTCCAGGACTTTGAGATTGGACCCACGCAGGCGAGAGATGGCCACCAGGTTGTGCGACCACACAGTGTAGCCTGTGGTGCGAGAGAAATGCAACAAAAACTACAAGTAAAAAAAAAATACAAAGTTGAAAATAAAACAAAATGTAATATTTTTATTCAAATTAATTATTAGTGCTGTACATACCGTCAGATACAAAAACATCTTGCAAATCTAGTATTCAGATTGATGAATGGATAAATTGAGATTACACTATTTCAAATTTCAGCTGTGTATTTAATTTAGACATCGTTGATGGATTAGTCATGACAAAATAGTATGTTGCTTAGCACGTTTTAAATCCAGGACCATTTTGTTTTCCTGCTGTTATTGGCTACTAAAGGTCACCGATTTAAAAGGAGACAAATCATTTAAAAACAGTAATGGAAAAAAAGGTTATGGAGCTAAAACATGCATAATTTTTTTTTTGTTATATAATTTTAGATGATTAAATAAACAGTTATTTTTCCCAGACATACATTATTATATAAAATAGAAATAAAAACCTCTGTAACGATAGATAGAGGAAAAGTTAAATTATGCAATTGTATTATACTTTTTGTAAATGCTTTAAGGATAAAACTTTTTTTTATTAAACAAAATCATTAGAGATGTACACTGCAATTTTCTTGGCCGATTCAGATTTCTTTGGAAGTGTGACCTGCCGATACCAATTTTCTTTATAAAAACTATAATTGACAGCATATACAAACAAAAATCTATGCAAATTTCAACAACAAAAAAATGTTTACATATAATAAATTATCAAACATTACAATTCCCCCAATCTGGACTAATTTACAGATTTTCTCTCATATAAACAACTCAAAATAAAGTGCTCTGCGACTGGAAAGAGGAAGAAATAGTTAACTTAAAACGAGTTGCTTTATGTAACAAAACCGATGTAATTTCCCACCATTTATAAATGGTCATTTCTTTCCCCTAACCTTATTAAATGGGTCATTTTTCACATCAAATTCTTACTTTGTTTTAATTAATTTAGTTAGCATAATAAGAAACTGTAGAGTTGTTACCATTCAAATGAAATGATTATTAACAAACTAAACTCTATATTTCCACTGCTGAGGAAACAGAAGCTGCATCTGAAGTGGTATTACATACATTTACACAGACTGTTTGATGAAGCTGAGGTGCCATAAATACATTTACACTGGAACATTTCAAATGCATAAATAATTGTATAAGATTAATGTTCTACATATTTTTTTTAAACATACAAATAAATGTTGAAACAAAAAGCAATGATACTTTTAAATATGAGTGAGTGAGTGAGTGACGCGAGTCACGTGACATACGACCAGGTATGGTGACCCATACTCAGAATTTGTGCTCTGCATTTAACCTATCCAAAGTGCACACACACAGCAGTGAACACACACACAGTGAACACACACCCGGAGTAGTGGGCAGCCATTTATGCTGCGGCGTCCGGGGAGCAGTTGGGGGTTCGGTGCCTTGCTCAGTCATGGTATCGAAGGTGGAGAGAGAGCGCTGTACATTCACTCCCCCACCTACAATCCCTGCCGGCCCGAGACTTGAACTTGTAACCTTTCGATTACAAGCCCAACTCTAACCATTAGGCCACGACTTCCCCACAATTACAAATATGACTAAACCACACCAGTAGGTGGCGGCAAATGTCTGTTTTAATGAGAAAGTCATTTATTAATTCATTCAACCGATTAATTCAAACGGCTGATTCATTCAGAAACGAGTCAATTGACTGTCCTTATGAATGAGCCACTGAATCAAATGACTCACTTGATTCGTTCATAAACGTGGATTCATTCAGTAACGAAACACCGCTGTGTGTTGCTCGGAGACACACAACAGTTCTGCTGTGGCTTTGATCAGAACTATTTTCGTATGCGAAATTGAGCAAAAACAGTCAATATTTGTCTAAAATCTAAGTCACTTAAGTTTAACCTCTTGTTTATTGAAATACTATTGTATAAAATCAGTGTCACATTGCAATCGTGCAATATATATTTGTGCGATATTGTTATTCGGGGAAACATCATGGCCGTCTAATGTTGCTTACATATTTATATTTGTTCAAGCCTCATCTGGCACAACATAAATATTTTCAGTCGCCGTTTACACTGAATGCCATTAAAATTCGTATTATTCTCACGTGAAACAACATGTTTACACGCGACTGTTAGTGTGCACGTGGATGTTACATCTCTGCCTGCGCAGCTAGCAATAAAAGGATCGGCTCGGAATCAGCAAGACGTGAGACTGACCGGCCGGTCACCGATTTATCATGACCGGCTGATCATGCGGAAAAATCGGTCGATTCCGGTCACTGGCCGGTCAATCGGTGCATCTCTAAAAATCATACATTAAATAAAAGCCACATAACAAATAACAGCAACAACAACTTCCCAAAAAGACAGCTTACATTTCAGATATATTTTCTTTCTGTCAGTATTATAAAAATGACAGTCCTTTTGTCCCATGTTCAAATCAGTGAATTATCAACATCAAGTAACAATTTTAAAATCTCCACTTACCATGGATGATCAGGACAGCGAGGTGCACACAGCGCCAGGCGAGGAGAACCAGTGGGTCCTCGTTGTGGTTGACGCTGAGGTCCGGGAATCCAGCGTCGTCTCTCATCAAGATGAAATGGCTCAGGGTTTTGTGGTACTGCTGCGAGATGAGCTCCACAACACCATCGGTCACCAGCGTGCTGTAGCTGTCCAGATGGATCCGCTCCAGGGGCACACTGGGCTTCAACACACGCAGAAGGTCCTGGCTGCACACATCCATTGCCATGATGTAGACGCGCAGGTTGGTGCTGCGACGGACCAGGGCTTTCCAATCATCCTCAGTGGTGGTACCATCCAAAGGCTTGACGTCCAGAGCAGCGCCGTTGAGCAAGAGGGAGAGGCGGTGGAGGGGCACTCGGTCACCGCCGGCGAGGAGACGGCACATGTCTGAGGTGAAATCGCAGAAGTCTAGCGACAGAGACCGCAGGTTAGTGAGCCTTTCTATTTCGATGGTGGAAATCAGGCTGGGCAGCTGGTTATCAATCAGACTGAGGTGCTCGAGGGAGCTGGTGCTGGGGTTGGAGAGAGAGGCCAGAGAACAGGGGGTCACCACACCGAGCATGAACGCAGACGACAACCACTTCAACTGCCTGCTGTTGGACAGGATCTCTTCGAAGAGCTGCTGGATCCTAGAACCACAGGATGAAGAACACCACATTATAAATCTTTGCACTAAGAAATGCATTTTTCAAAGTTAAACAAATGTAGCACAATGACTACCATTCAAAAGTATGGGGGCAATCTCTCTTTTTTTTTTTTTTTGAAATAATTTTTTCTCTTCAGCAAGGATGCATTAAATTGATCAAATCACAGTAAAGACTTACACGTCACCAATTTTTTTTATATATATAAAAACAGTTCCATTGAACTTGTTAAAGAATCCTGAAAAAAAACTCATATTAAAAGACTATTTTTGAAATTGATGAAAATAAGAAATGTTTCCTGACAATCAAATCAGCATATCTGAATCATTTCTGATGGATCATGCGAACCTGAAGACTAGTAATGGCTGCAAATATTTCAGCTTTGCTGGAATACATTAAATCATTTTTTATCAGTCATTTTAAATTGTAATAACATTTTACAGTATGACTGTTTTTACTGTATTTTTTATCAAATAAATCCAGCCTTGGTGAGCATAAGAGACTTCTTCCACAAACAACAACAAAAAATACAATTAATAAAAATTAAAAATGTATCCCAAACCTCTGAATGACAGCGTAATTAAAGATGAAATGCTTAATTTCAATGCCACTACAGGCATCAGAAAACTAAACTTAATATAAAATGTAGAATTAACATGTAACAGTTTAAAAAATATGTATTGTTTCCAACATCAATACTATTTTTAAACAGTAGGGATTGTACGGTATATACACTGTGCAGTACGCTAGTATCAAATCTGAACACAGCCCAAAACAAATGTTTTTTTTGTTTGTTTTTATGCTATGCTAGCTTCTGTGGCCATTTAAATGGCAATAAAATGTTATTGTAAAACTATGTATAAGGATATCAGTCTATTTTTGCTAAAAATTAAAAATTGTATTTCGTTAAGTGTTAACCGATTAAAAAAAAAAGTTTCTCACAGGGTTAAAACAAGCAAAATCTATTAAAACATGCTTCATGGATCAGCCCAAAACAGGCCGAGTGCTTAATACCTAGAACTAACAAGATAGTCAGAATATTTGCAGAGCCAGCTTCCTCGATTAGACCTTCCCCATTGTGTGCAATTTCAGTATAAGATTGCAATCAGTTTACATAAGTGGAAGGCAGCTTTAAAACCTACTCTTTCATTTTCTTGCCCCCTTGGTTAACCTGGCTGAGGTAAGAGCTGTCCAAAACACCGTCATCCTGAAGAATGCTTGTGTCCCCATAGAGACTCAGCTTCTGGAGGTTTCTGTAGAGAGAAAAAAAGAGGAAGTGTGAATCTCATGTCTTGCAAATGTAAACAAACTAGATTAGAGCAAATAAACTGATAGATATCAAATATTCCATTCTCAATTCATATGTGACTAATGAAATCATATGAGAACAGTGTATAATGTAAAATGAACCATATTAATTGACCACCAAATATAAATAAACAAATCACACGTGAAAACAAAACAAGGAAGAACCGGTTTCATTCATTAAACATTACAATACCCAACACAAAAACATTGCTCCTGAAATGTCAAGATCAACCGATGTTTTTTTTTTTATGACCAATACAAACCATTCTAATGATACAAAGAATCAGCCAATTAATTTAAAGTAAATTCTCAAAGTCTCACCACACCAAAAGAACCGATGGTCAGCTGTTTGTTCTTTTGTCTGAGCATTTTAAACTAAAGCCTATGTTGCTGGGCTATGTGTCCTTCTAGTGCCTTTCTATTGTGCATAAACAGAATTGTAGGTTCAAATCAGCATCAGGAAACATCATGAAACACAAAGCCAGTCTTGTTTAAACATTGTTTTGTAAGATTCTGTTAGAATGTTAACTATGCAGTAAGGCTTGTGGGAGTTTAGAGAGGTTTTAACATTTGCTACTTAGAACTAACTAGCATTTATTTTATGTTAAAGTGCTTATTCTTTCCAAGTAAGTCTAGATACAAAAGTAATTAAAATGTTTTTCAATTTCACTAGCAAATAATTAATAACATACAAATACTGTTTGTTACTAGTCAACAGTCACAATCCTTCCAATACAACTGTAACAAACTGCGGATTTTGTCATCAAATTCAAGATGTATGCTTTAGACCAGCATTACACTTTTACTAATAATCATTTTATTTATTAGGTACCGTACTTTGATTTTTTTAAGCTACTACTCTCTCTCACACACACACACACACACACAATTACAGTTCAGCAGTAGCAACTGCACATATACTATAAATAAATACTAGATAGATATATACAGATCTTAGTTATTTTAGTATACATTTAAATGGCACAAATGTTGATTAAATAGCTAAAATAATAAGTTATTTAGTTATTCTAACTAATCACTGCATGTGACATGTACACAATTATAAGTACACAAAAAGTCACAATTAACAAAGGAGATAGATATGAAAACCTAACAAAATATCATTGTATTAAAAAAAATGCAATTTGTTACCAGTTACCTCCCATTAAAGGAACAATAACTAACGTTAGTACTAGCATCCAATGAATAAATGCTAGTGAGAATGAGGAAAAACGCTAGTCATTATTGGATTACTTACTAGTAAATAAAGTATTGTTAGCAATATAGAGTACTAGTAACAAAAACTAGGTACTAGTTAGTTCGGCTTGTTATAGAAGGTGATAGCAGTTCTGCACAAAGCAGGCAGCCAAACGATGCTTCAGACGTGAGCGTTACGTAATGCGCAGGGTTTGTTTATGGCTGCTGGTGCTCATCAAATGTATGCAAAGCAGCCAGAAAGGAGATGTAACATCAACACCAACGCATGTAAACCGTGTCCAGATCCATACAAGTTACCTGTTATTACGCAGACTGCAGAGCACACACAAAACCTGGTCTAAATATGTCACCATCGCATCTTTCGCGAACTGCGGGTCGCTCTCGACGGCTTCCACTCCGTGCTGCAGCGGGGCAGACTCCAGCTGCAGCTCCCGCACGAACGAACCGAACTTGCGCATGAGGAACTCTAACCGCGGGGTTTGTTCTGATCCAGATCCGCCGCCGTTGATTCCGCCACCGACGCGCAGCTTGAGCTCCGTCCACAGCGCAGGGTAGAAGAGACACTCCCTCCAGCGAGAGCATACGGCCGAGGCCCGGAGCTTGTCTCGGTCCGACAGGAAGGAGAATATGTGAACGATAAGCTCGCTGGGTAACGCCAAGGCTCCGACGCTGCTGCACAGAGCCATGGCGGGAGGCCGGAAAGATGCAATGAAGATTAAAAACGTAACCGTTACACAACTCCGTGCCTCTCCTCCCCGCTCTGCTACTGCGCTGAGTGAAAACAAATAACTGCGCGATGAGATTTGCCTTCAATACTACTGGATCAGTCCACTTTCGCTTTCCTAATAGGGGCGGCAAGAAATCTATCAGGGTATAATAAGCAAGTGCTGAGCGAAAATGAGATGTAAATATATTATGGTGAAATATACACATTAGTAGAAACAACTATTGTCTGTTAATATTAATTTACTGTTTATTTCGTGTGATGCATTTTTAGACAATTAGGTGGTTGCAGTGGTTCCTTCCGAAAATGCCTTATTTTTGCCATTCATCGAGTGACCAAAGGAGGGCGCAAGAAGTTTCCTTTGCACAGCACCAATTTCTGATTCTGATCTCTTTGATTATTGAAATCATATAGTCACGTGCACATGGTAATATGGGAAAAGAATACAATTTAAATTCTAACTATTTATGGGAAATATTATATACATAAAGAAATCAATATTTAGGTCAGCTGTACCAAATGGTAGGCTATTTTCCACTGATTTAAAGATGTAATGATTCTTTATTTCTTTTGTTGCAAGATGAAAAGTTATACTGCAATTGTAATGACTTGTATGATTTTTTTTTCATTTATTTCAATGTTGGAATTACATATTAGTAAATACTGGAAAATAACTTTTAGAGACCTGGAAAGAATACAAAAAATGGCATAAATGGAGACTTCTAGTTTGGACTCCAAAATTATTTTAGCTGTGAAACACAGGGTTTTTTGATCAATCTGATGCCAGGGACCCCTAAAATCATGACCCCTATTCCTTCCTAAGACTGCTAAGTATTTTTACTGTATTAATGTGATAATGTGACAAAATGTGATAAAAAAGGAAACCATTGGATGTATGCTATGATTGTGTTTAAAGACAAAATAAATAATGAATATGATACGATTCTAAAATAATCCACAAAATATTTACTTTGTAAACAGTGTATATTGTACACACTCCTGCTTACTGAATTCAGTTTCAGTTACACTTAAAAAAAGTAATCTTATTAAATGTGTAAAATAATTCATAATAGAAATACACATAAAACACGAGAAGGCCTGAGTAAGATGGTGCTAGCTCTCATTTATTAGTCATTTCAAAAACACAACTAACAAGTTTTATGGGGAGTACAGACAACACCAAGCCATTCTTTTTTGATTGAACTTGATCTGGGCGAGGAAAGAGAAATCTTGGTAATGGTTTTGTGTGAAATTATAATCTTGTCAAAGGTTAATCATGCGGATCTAAATTAGTCTTATTTTTGCACAAATAATCTGACTTTTAAGGAGTTATGAATTAGGCTATCATAATTTGTGTCATTAATGACACATTTGAAGATGAAACAAGAAAATAGTAAAGAAAATGTCAATTAAAAGGTGAAAGAAGAAGAGAAGCAGTGGCATGCAGTGATGCATAATAATGAAATTACAGTATAAGTATAGTTCATTTTGCAGTGAATACTCCAGAAGAGGCTACATATTAAGTAAGTCCACAGTATACTGTATTGCACATTTTACTCATTATGTTTTTTATTTTTTTACCTATGTTTATATATATTCTCTTGTGTTGTGTTACAAATTTTGCACTGGCCATTGAGCGGACCTGACCTGATTTACATTTCACTACTGACTATATTCTGTATAATTGAGTATGTGACAAATAAAACAACCTTGAAACTTTTAGGTTTATATAGAGCTAGATATGGAATTATATTTAATATGTTTTCATATTTATTGTACTACTAAAACTACTAAATCAGAGGACCTCACATACTTGAAACTACATTGAAACAAAACTGAAATGCATTTGCAAAACTTAAGTCAGACCTCTGTTCTGCATCAACTCACATTCAACAGACTGGAGACAGCTTGAATACAAAATAACGTTCAATATTAATTTGTCTAGATCTTTTGTATGTCTTTAGTAGTGCTGTCAAACGATTAATTGCACCAAAAATAAACGTTTTTGTTTACATAATATGTGTGTTTGCACTGTGTATATTTATTATGTATTTATAAATACACACAGTAAACAATTAGAAAATATTTATATGTATTTACATGTATACATTTATGTTCATATAATGTATATGATATATAAATATATTTAATCTATAAACATAACATTTTTCTTAAATGTATACATGAATGTGTGTGTATTTATATATAGGCTACATGATAAATATACACAGTACACACACATATAAACAAATACTTTTATTTTGGATGCAATTAATCGTTTGACAGCACTAGTCTTTATTAAAATTGCCAGCGTTTTTAACATTGTTTTAATTACGTTTTCTGTTCTAATAATCTATTTAAAAGATAAATTGTTTACATGTGACGTCACTTCCGGGTCGACGCTGCTAGGAGGAAGAGCTCGAAGAAAGCAACAGAAAGGACTGAAGACATGGCTGAACTGTCACTGTACCTCACAAACGTTAACGTGTCTCTGGGACAAACTATGGACGCAGAAAAGGTAAAGTCATTTTTAAATATAATAAGTGAGGTCATGGAATTACTTTGTTTTGTTGTAGACAACAGTCGAGGTATATCATTCTAACGTTACTTCCTTGTTCGTTAACGTTACATCTTAGTCTGGCGATTAAACTAGTTTGATAATACACATAATGTAAGATGTAAATATGTAATAAATATAATATTAATGATATATAATAATGTGATTTACGGAAGTCTATCTATTTTAATTTACACAATGCTAGTGTAATATAATATGAAGTTCGTATAATGTAGTTTATGTAGGCCTGTCTTCCTCTCTGTAACAGTGTGTAGTGTTCTTGGTCAATTCAATTTAAATGTAGACATGTATCTGCTGGTTTAGAGTTCTACAGTGGTGAAGGAGTTTGAAAGTGTGGAACTTGGAGATCTGGGCAAAAAGAAGCCAAAGATTCCTCGCAGAACAATCTACTTTGCGTCTGGTGAAACCATGGAAGAGTACAGTACAGATGAAGAGGAGGAAGAAGAACCAGAGAAAGCGAAAACTTTAAGTACAGTGGACATGGTGAGTTGCATCAAATCATTAAATATAAGTGTAGTTTCAGTTCCTTCTTCTTAATCATCTGAACATCTTAATCACTTTGCATCTCTGATTATAGTCGAAGTTGACCTGGGGTCCATATGTCTGGTTCCATATGTGGAGAGTGGCTACCTCAACCGTCTCAGGTAATGAATCTCTTTCAGCCTGTGACATTTAATCCTACAAAAACTGTCCAAATTAACATTTCAACCCAAATATTTCAGTTTGTGACTATCTTGGAGAGAAAATGGCCTCACTGCTGGGAATCACAACGCCAAAATATCAGTATGCAATCGATGAGTACTACAGGATGAAGAAAGATGTATGTACACCGCTATTATAATTCTACAGCCTTCGTTTAGTAGCTAATATTCTCAGAGGTAGCATGTACGTTTACTATTGCACATGTTTTGAGGGATTTGAACAGATACCCTAATAATGTGTTATCCACAGGAGGAGGAAGAAGAGGAGGAGAACCGTCTCTCTGAGGAAGCAGAACGTCGTTTTGAGGAGCAGCACAATCAGGAGGGCCAGCAGCCAAAGATCGAGCAACCAGAAGGAACTGCCTCTTTTGTGAATGTGACCTTTGAACTGGAGCAGGAATCACATGCTACATCTGATGCTAATAAAGTGCCTGCCCCCATTCCCTCCTAAAATACTGTTTAGTTGATTGAGCATATTAGATGGTTTTTACCATATTAATCTTAGACATAAGGTGTGCTAGGTTTTTTTTTGGAGGGGAAGTTTACATGAAGTTAAACATGAAGGTAAAATTAATGAATAGCTGACAATAGTTCGGCTTGTTTTAATAATCAATTTCACAAGCCATACATTAAACTATGGAAGCTTATTTCTGGCATGGAATAAAAATATATAATAAAAAAGTACTTGCGAATTTAGTTTTCAGTTTATATCTTGCAGTTCTGTTTTTTTAGACACCTAAACTGAATTTAAAGAAAACCTCACAACTGCAAAATATAAACTCGCAATTCTGAGAAAAATGTCAGAATTTGAAATATAAAATCATAATTAGGAACCAATCAGAGGGCAGTTTAGCAAGACCTATATCTCTGCATCAGAATCGTGTGTGGACATGGGACTTGGCTCTTTTGACTCATGTTAGTGAGCACAAGCAGGACTTCCAACATGCTACACATGCCAGCAGTGAATAGTGATTAGCCATGTATTAAAACATTATACAAATTCGAGCTAATTGTTAAAAAAATTATAAAAAGACTAGTAACCGCCCAGTGCCGAGTTTTGCCACGATAAGCACCACTCACATTTTTTTCAGAAAATGTACATATTTTTAATTCAGTGGTGGAAATAATGTTCCATAGTAACTACAACAATTCATTATACATTTAATAATTATAAACACCTATAAGCCACTAACTATAACACTACAATAACTGCACGGACTACAAATCATTTACAATGCTGTAAAATGTGAGTACTTATATTAGACATGTCTATGTTACTGGTGATGCTAGGAGTTGTCGAAAATAGAGTAAACTGTCAGATGGGAATATTCCCTCATTCTTAAGTCAGCGTCATCATGTTATTTTTGCAACCAAATATTTGAATGTGAACATTATGTTTGGTGTGCATGTAAATGTTTGCATTTACCCATGACATTTGAGTTCAATTTGTCCACCCCTCTGACACGCACAGAAAAAAAAAGCATTTCATTTTGAAGAGTGTGTAATTTATGTGTGTACAATAATTTTGTATTATGTAGGTGAAAACACACCTACCTTTCTATAATGTAGGTGAAATATATACAGTTTGTTTTGTACATATTACTTAGTAAACAGTTCAATATACAAATGAGCTATTCTGTGTATTCCTCTTGACTGAAGTGTTTTCCTCGTTCAGAGTAGCTCAATTGGTCCAATAGCACAAGTTGACTCGGCAACAGAATGTGATGTCATGTGTCATCTAAATCAGCCGTGTTGCTGTCAGTGTCATTAGCCACCAGCACCTCGCGGTTCTCGTAAGTCCAGAAGCCATTGAGGTCGATGAGGATACTAGTGACGGTATCACCCTGACCGCTGTTCACCAGATCCTGTAGCGTGATCTTATACGGATCTTTAGGCTTCACCATATCAAAGATTTCATCCTGTATACACAAGAAAAATGATCACCATTTCATGATGCAAAACACCCACTTCCCTACATGTTAATTGATTGCTTTATTACTATATAAAGGCCATTTACCTTAACATCCTGGAAGGAAACTGGCTCCTGACCATGGATTTTCATTTGTTCCTGAATGGCCTGATATCACAGATGAATGGGTTAATTTGTGCTTAGTGTAAATATATAAAATACATATTTATATAAAAGCTAACGTATTTTTGCTTGATTTAAAAGATGTTTCCTTACCCTGAAGAAGTAGTTGAGGACAAATACATTGAGATAGCCTTTGTTTTCCATGTCCAGCAGTTTGAATATATACTGCAGGGCCGCAGGCTCTTTCCTGTTCTCTAGAGCCAGCACAAAGTCTAGATAGGTCTTATAGTCCTAAATGGGGGTGTTAAAAAATCATATGGTTATGTTTTTAGATATTGAAATGCCATGCATATAAGAATATGATATGCCTATTTTCAGTGATAAATGTCTGCTTGGATGTATTCAAGTGAAGTATTTTTCCAGAGTAACATAACATTAAATTATTTTTTATGTTGAAGTCAAAAGTACACAAAGGTTTAAAATTTAAGTAAGATTTTTTTGAAGATGTATCAGTTTCCACAAAATGATTAAGCAGCACATCTACTCCACAACTGTTTTCAACATTGATGATAAGAAAGGTTTCTTGATGACCAAATCAAAGCTGTCGAAAATTCAGCTTTCCCATCACTGGAATTGATTACATTTAAACATATATTAAAGTAGAAAGCAGTTTTATTCAATTGTAATAATATTTCAAAATTTTTACTGTATTTTTGATCAAATAAATGCAGCCTTGGTGAACATAAGATAACAGTAGTTTACATGTAAATCTGATAACAGCACCACAAAGCTATTTTGACAGCAGACAACATTTAAGGTATTTTCTCTCATCTAACTTTTAGTCGAATGCAAATGATTAATTAAGACAGAGGTTAATACCATTTCACCATCATAGGTTAAGCATTCCTGGTAGACGCGGTCTAGGAAAACACTAGTTAGAGTTCCTGTGCCATATCGAGACAGCTCTTCCTTACTGAGCATCCCATTATGGTCCTTATCCAGGTTGAGGTACTGACCTGTAAGCAGCACATATGATGATTAACACATGAGATTTAGCTTATATAACACTGATTAAGTGTGTTTTGCAGGCATACCATAAACTCGAAGAGCAGAAGGTGCAGAGAACCAGTTAGACTCCTGACTCTCTTTGGACAGCTCCTCGTCTCGAAGCTATAAATGAATACATCTGATTAGCACAATGTCACAAATGCTTTCTAATTAATCCAAAATATATCAAACTTTTCACAAAAATATGAAGTATCCTTTATCAAAATAAATATTTATTGAGCAGAAAATGAGCAGAATGATTTTTAAAGGTAATGCATACAGATATTTTCATATTAGTAATAAAGCTTCACTTGAGTGAGAATCTATACGTTACCTCAAGTAGGTCATCCAAGAAACTGCAAGCCAGGATGTCCTGAATTTTTATCTTCCCTACAGAGCAAGTACAAAACATTAGATTGATTATTTTCAGTTTATCCACAGGGTAAAATCGAAATAATGTCTGCAGGTGCTTTGACGTAAATTAAAATGCAAATTGTAACAGCACAATCACAGGAGAATTACCAGTATGTAGAGGATCAAGGAAGAAGAAGAACTTGCGGACGGCAGTGCAAACATAAAACGAGTAGAAGGATTTCTCCAGGCCATCTAGTTGGGGGAGTGTGGGAATTAACTCGAGGATGTAGTTCTCCAAATCCTGCAGAAAGAAAGTCTTTAGGTGAAACAACACAGCTTTACTCGTAGGAAGATACTGTGAATACTGTGTTTTAAAATGAGATTACTTACAGACTCACGGAGATAACCCTGACCTGCTACATCATAAAGACTCAACCCAATCCTGGTCTGGTGCAGCCACACTGCAAGAGAAGAAAAGCAGAGCAACATGTGATTCATCTACACATCTCTATTAATATGTTCAGAGTCATTTAAAAGAACTTAAAGACTCACGATTAACTTACATCTCTAATAATATGTTCAGAGTCATTTAGACTCACAATTAACTTACATTATAAGATGAGAATGCAATACCTTTTCTCATGACATAGTTGAAGAACTGCATAATTGATATCCTCCCATATGGATCATTATGAAGTAGTTTGGCGTAGATTCGGGCGGTGAAGAAAAGCCTGATGGGGTGTAATGATTATGAAACAAACATCTCAGTGAGTCACGAGTGCTGTCCATCTATGAATCACATTGACTTAGAACACAGTTATCAGCCTGTCATACTCATGGTTTCGAGTGAAAATCATTGATCATTATACACTTTTCTGTGATGCACTTACTTGCATTTGGCGCCCGCTTTCTCTCCAACCTTTATGAAATGCTCATAACTGATCATGGCCTCATCACTGGTCGTGGGCGGCACTTGATGCTTATCGAGAAGAAACCAAAGGTTCTGTAGGGAAAGAAAAACATTTAATAACTTGACTAAAGCAGATAATAAATGTTTAGTTTGGGACACAGGCCCAATAAAATGCTCTCTTACTTGTAACTCTTCATTGTCCAGTAGTTCCCGGCTTTTCCTCTGGAGAAACACTGCCCTCGATTCTTCTCTGAGCTTCTGCAGTAAGACTTCATCTTCAGCAGGAAGCTGATCGGAAATATTGGAGTGTTAAGATTAAGAAGGCAATACGTACAGTATTCAAAAGTTTGGGGTCAGTAAGATTATTTTTAAAGAAATTAATACTTCTATTAAGCAAGGATGCATTAAAGTGACAGTAAAGACATTTATAATGTTAAAACAAGAAAATAAAAAGCTGGCCATTTGAATTTTCCATTCATTACAAAATCCCCCAAAAGGTATCACTGTTTTCAAAAGGGATAATAAGAAATGTTTCTTGAGCATTTCTGAAGGATCATGTGACGCTGAAGACTGAAATTTGCTTTCATCACAGAAATAAATGACATTTTAAGATATATTTTAAAATAGAAAACAAATTGTAATAATATATATTTCACAATATTACTTGATCAAATACATGTGATAGGACTGTGTTCTCTTTCCTGATTAGAGCGTGATCAGCTCACCCTGTAGTAGAAGCGTGGGATGTGTTTCAATGAGTCATCTCCTTTTTCACCTCCTTTCCATTCACTATAATACTTGGTGAACAATTCAGTTTCCTCTGCTTTCTTCTCCTCCTCTGTCCTGCCATCTGTTCAATACAAAGAAAGATTTTAACACACATGATGATTATTCACACTGTACAGACCTCCATATTTTACTATATTCATATTAAAATCAAAGTAATTATTAGCAAAACCATGGATGGCTCCTCATCACCATTCCTACTGTATGCAATTCATTTTCATAACTCCATTATTTACGGTCTTAATATATTAGATAAAATACTAAGCGCATAAGTAGTGCTTCAAATGTTTTACTATGATTTTACATATGGAAATCATATTAGCTACGTTTTCATTTATCACAATATTACAATTAAATAAACACATAATTTATTAAGTCAAGCTTAATTGTCCAAACTTGACCAAAGGATACTTGTCGAATTCTGGTATACGCATTAGAAGTACTTTTATAAATTACAGTACAATCATATTCATTTTCAACAGATTTTGTATAACAGGAACTACTCACAATGGGTAGGGTTACTATGGTTTCTATACAACAAACTGTAATATTTGTTGTAACTAATCCCTAATCTCTTTGTCCCCTAATATAAATTATTTAGTATAGTCTAAAAAATCAACAACCTTTCCACTAAATCTAATATTTACCACAGTTAGTGTTACTATAGTAAAACCACGGTATATTTTCTTAAGTGACTTTTAATGCTTTCTATCGTGATCATACCAGTTGATTGGGAGATTCATGTACAAATGTATAAATGTTATGTTATTTAAAACATCGCTTCTTGATCTTGTTAAAAATCTCTATAATTCCTGATTAGCTAACATCATATCGTTACCTTGTTTCGCAGAAGTGAGTCTTTTCCGCAGTAAATCTTTCCAATGTGCGGTTTTATCGTTTGCCATTTTTAACTTTTGTTTGTCATAATATGTTTTAAACGAACAAAAGTAAGGCTAATTATTAAACAATTGTAGTATGTTTGAGTAGCCTGTGCGGTTGATGAACTGTTTACATCTCCGACCTAAAGGCGCACGAGTGACGTAATCGAAGTGCGACTATAACCGAGTGAATGGCTGCTCGTGCTCGCGCTGGCATGTACTTGAACTTTTGACCAAATCCTGTAAGTTAGATGCTCTTGTTTAAATTACCCATGATTTTATTGACAAAACTGAGTTTAAAAGAAAATAATGCGATATATTAGTGGGTCTGAAGAACTGACAAATGTGTGCTTTAAATACAAAATGACATTTCTTTAGAAGATAATTTGCTGAATATTATTTATATCTATTAGTTTTATATATAAATGCTATTTAATATATCTCTATAAAGTTACTGTGTATTAGTGTATGTATGCTGAACAGTAAAACGGACCTAATTATCAAAGCAATGAGCCTTTGAAACAGAATAATCATTTATTATACATTTGACATAAAGCACCTTTAAAGTAGCGCGTAGTCTGAAAAGTAAAGTTGACTGGGAGGCAAATGGGATCTCTTGTTGTGTCAAAATCAAGGACTTGCATAAAGCTTCTCTGGACATCATGGGCTGTCAACACCTTGTATTTCCGTGCTGCTTGGCTTGTTTACCACAACAAAACATGCACGCTGTCAGGTTTATAATAAATCCACACACACAATATTACAGCACAAAAAGAGACAAACAATCACTCAACCAAGTTACCAAAGAAAAGGGGTTCACTCCCAGAACGAGGCCTGCATTCCCCAATTCAGTATTTACAGCTGGAACAGCCAAAAGAACTGCTGAATATATGAAAAAGAGAGCTGAGGCGGATACAGAAGAGCTGTCAAATAATACACCTGCGAGAGGAAGAGGATCTGTAAAAGTTGCCCTTCCTGATCATCCGCTGGCCTCATCCGAATGGGCAAAGTTCAAAGAGAGTTCCTCCAAACCTGACCGCTTCGAGATACAAATGATGGAAGGACTGCTGACAACTAATGCAGACATCAACATCGCCAAATCTCTCTTGTCCTACGTGGTTCAGGACAAAGGCACCCTTTCCTATGAACTTCTTTTGAGATACCTCACGCTGTGTGTCACGGGTGGCCACCACTCGGAGGTGTTTGACACTTACGACATCATGAAAACTTGCTTTAAGACTCTTGACACTGGAGCTTCGTCCCTGTTTATTAAAGGTTTCAGTCAAACTGAACGCTGGAGGGAGGCGCTTGTGGAGTTGGAGGGGATGAAAAAGGCCCTCCTGCCGTCTCCTCGTAACTATAGTGATGCCATCGCTGGGGCGGCGCTTCATGGTGACACTGAGACGAGCTGGATGCTGTACGGTGAGCTCCTGGAACTGGGTCTCGTACCTAATCAGGACACCTGGCAGTGCCTGTTTCAGAGCGGCATCACTCAGCGAGGACAAGAGGACAAACTCTTTTCTGTTCTGTCATATATGAGAGATAATCAGATCTACCCAGAGGAGCCGCTGATTCAAGCGGTCAAAGCTTGGTTTGAGAGGTAAATATTAGAACAAATATACCTGAAAATATTATAATTCTTATATTATATTACATAAATGTAAATAATTTAACTATATTTTATAAATTATTGCAAATATTTAATTTAACTGTTTTATTTTCTCCATCTGCACAGTTTACCGGATCAGAAATGGAGTGGGAAGTTCTCATACGTGGCCCCCAGGTACTCATTTCAATTTTCAGTTTTAGCCAAAAATATTGTCAATTTAGCCTATTTTAACTGATTATTGGAGTGGAACTGTCTTGTGTTTTAGTGGAGAGTGCAAAAATTGCAAGGCATCACTTGAATCCATTCAATTGACGGAGGAAGAGTATGCTGAGCTGAAGGACAAAGTGATGAAGAAAGTGATAGAGGGAAGTGACGTCTTCAAGAAAACCACCCCAGAGGTCTGTCTCCAACATTATAGCCACCTTTTACCAGAGTAGATTTACCAAAGATGATAGATAGATAGATAGATAGATAGATAGATAGATAGATAGATAGATAAAATAATCTTTAAACCTGTGTTGTTATACCAGTAGTTAAATACAACTAATAATAGCAATTTCTCTGTAATTGAAGTTTAGCTATAAATACTATATGAAAAACATAAACCTAAGTACTAAAATGTCTAAAACTAAAGCTGAAATAAAAATAAATTATAGCTAAATAAAAATATGTTTGAAAAGAATAGCAGTTATAAAAGCACGTAAAATAATTACTAAGTCGTAAACTAAAATTACAATGATAACGGAAATATATAAATTAAAGGGAATTCAAAATATTAATAAATACTATAATAACACAAATTTGAATTGTGAAATTGTATAACACATATTTTAATAACATCTATTAACTAAATGTATTTACCAAAGAATGCATGTTTTGGGGAGGATGGGGGCTTAATTGTCATGAAAATCATTAAAACATGAAAAATCTTTATTCAAATTTTGTTTTATTTTTTGATTGTTTGGTGACACGAGTGTGCTTTTCTGAAATGTGCCTGTATGTGTCTTTTGAAGTTTGAGGCTTTAATTCTGTTTAACTTCGCTAGATGGCGATAGCGTCCTATACATCCTATAGTTACATTTCCACATGACAGATTCAACATGTTACATATGTTATCCATGTTAAACATTACCTCCTTTTTAAATGCTTTCAGATCATTTTCCCATTGAAAATGATAAAACAATAAGGTCACATAGACTAAAAACTAGCTACTTTCTGTGTTGCACCAAATAGGCTGCAACTTCACGATAAGCGAGTTGGGTAGCCGTCCAGAATTAGAAGATGTTCCATGCAGTTTTGAGCTCCGTCTTAAATGGAGTCTGCCCCTGAATTAGATGATGTTGTTGTCCGGAGGGCTGCTTTTTTCAGGCCGTGGGGTCTATAGATGTCAAAAGCATGTGATCCTGTCTAGCTCCACATTTAGATATGATGCAGGGGCTTTCCAACACATGTTCCTTCATGTGTCTGTCGGGTCCCCGTTTAGAAAGCTCATGAAGGCAGTACGACTGAAGACACAAGGTCACAAGGCAAGCAACTCCTCTGAAATTCCATTTCCCAGAGAGAACAGTCATGTTTGTTTGCAAACACCGTTCTCACGGTTCGGAAACGCATTCAGTTTCCAAGCACTGTCTCAGAAAGGAACATTTTATACAGAACATCTTGGAAAAACAAAGTACTCAGTATAGCCATAAACAATCTCTAATTTAGTCATGCACATAATTGATGCTGAAACATATGTACTGCCTATGTGCTTTTTGCTGTCGTCAAACACAACACAATGGGCTTTCACATTTCAGCCCTCAAAAGCCTCTCACATGAGTGACCCTGGAAAGTCCCTGTCTGTCTGCAGCGCTGCATGGACTCCTGCCCCCCGCCATCGCTGCAGCAGCACTTATGAAGTGAAACCAGTGCAAGACTGTTAAAACACCCCCAGTCAAAACTCTGCAGAAGCATTTAACCACCCCAAGACAAACATCTTGCCTTTAAAGGGAAAAAAATGTGGTGCTTTTGGGTGGTTGATGTGACTTGCCAAGCAATAACAACTGTGTCCTGCTGTGTGACATGCTATACTTCATCAAAAACAACTTTTACATGTTTTAAACAATAGCTTTAACATATTGCATAGTTATTATAAATGACCTTATAGTAATTGCAAGATTACATGGAATATTTTTACTTTTGAACACTTTTTGAGAAAAAGTCTCAAGTATCATTACAATTTAAGACAAGTTTTCTATTTTAAGATATTTTAAAATGTAATGTATTCCTGTGATGGCAAAGATGAATCTTCCCTTCAGAAATCATTATAATATGCTAATTTGCTGATGTTTTGTTATTTTTTGATGAATACAAAGTAAAAAAAAACTGCATTTATTTGAAATAGACTGTCACTTGTGATCAATTTAGTGCATCATTTTTTATATATATACTAATTCTCTTTAAAAAAAAAAGCTTCCTACGTGTACTGCGTTAGGCGAACCAGGACTTGTAATGGCACTTGCATGTTGTTGCTCTTTTGTTGGTTTTGATTGCTTCTATAATGTCCTCATTTGTAAGTCGCTTTGGATAAAAGCTTCTGCTAAATGACAAAAAAAAATAAATTGAATGGTATTATATAAAGTGACAATGTTTCATTTTTAAACGTACAAATATTCCATGTCTGTGTTTATAAATATATATAAACCTATAAGTCCTAAAACGCTGGTGTTATAAAACACCTTTTTAACATTTTTAATTGTCAGTGGATTTGAAATGTGGCCAAGGCGTTCGGTTAATGCACTATGTAGTTGTTCACACATTCAGAAATCATAAATTAAGTATAATATCCAGATTAGCATATCAACCATTAGCAAAAAAAGCCCTTTTTTTGTTTCCTTACATTCAGTGGCCTGCAGTTTTTCTTGGGGAGCCTGTTTTTACCGTTTTAAAAACAGCAAGCTTGTAATAATGAAAAGTACAGGACTTGCAGATGTCTTTTCATTAATGTCTGCCGTGGGGAACGGTGTGGGTTTCATGTACTCTAGTTCATCTCATTTCTTTGTTCTCTGTCAATTTTGTGCGTGGCTGCCTTTCATTTTGTTGGAATTTCATGCATGCTTTGAACAAAACAGAACAGGCACTGTTCATTGGTTTGAAAATCGTGACCTCTCGACACCATTAAACAAAAACACAATAAAAGTGCACTTACAATGCTAGATCTTTGTCGTCAACATCTTATTGCAGGCACATAGTTAAAACCAGGTGAAATTGCATGTTTGGATTAATTTCGTTCCATGCGGAGAGTACTAACCCAACTCAATGTTGCAATATTTTTTTAAGAATTGAACAACTGATCGCCAACTGCTAACCCCCACCAAAACCAAAAAGGAATTCCCCAAATATCCAGCTCCCTTCCCCCTGTCTCTGAGGCGCTCACCCCTCCCCCAGTCATGCATCTTCTCACCCACTAACAGACACGCTACTTAACACATACTTAACAGTTTTTTTTATCCTACATGCAAAGTTGCTGCACTTAGACTTGTTTTCAAATGTGGGTCGTAATCTTCTGTTTTTACATGTTAGCGCTTTAAAGGAGCAGAGATGGGAATTTTAGAAGGAAAAATTCTCACGCTTCAGGCAGAACTGAAAGCGCTGGTTTCCAGCCACCTGACAGTCCAGGAATACCTGTGGTTTTGACACACAGCGTTGTGTGTATTAAACACAGAGGCTTGTGTATTAGCTGTTGGTCTTTACTTCACCACATTGTTATTGTTGTTTTGCAATTTGCTCAACACAATGGTACAAAGTTTTTTCCTCCATTACGAAACTTCAATTTATTGGAGAATTTAAATTTTGGAAAACTTTACTTAACTGCATTTCAATGCATAATAAATGTATTTATACTTCACTACATTTCAGAAGAAATACTATTGCTGGTTATTTAGAAGTGAAGGAATCAGTGCGGACTCCATGGAATGATTCATTTGTAAATTAAAAAGGTCTGATTCAGTGTTATTTTTAGAATTATTTATACACCGTAAATTATTCTTTAAAACAAAATTATCTATACGTTTTAAATGCTATTTCAGTCTTTTTACCTCACAATGTTGTTTAAATTGTGTGGGCAGTCGTGGCTTAATGGATAGAGTGTCGGACTTGTAACCCGAGGTTGTGGGTTCGAATCTCGGCTCCGGCTGAAATTGTCCAGGACTGAGGTGAGACCCATGAGCAAGGCACCGAACCCCCAACTGCTCCCCGGGCGCCGCAGTGTTGGCTCCAGGTGTGTGTGTACTTGGATGGGTTAAGTGTAGAGCACAAATTTCACTGCTAGTTATACTCTGTATAATTGTGTATGTGACAAATAATATATATATATATATACATTTGTATATTTTAAATTTTATGTGCTTTTGGCATTTTTATTTGTCTATTTTTTATTTTAGTACTTCAACTTATTTTATTTCAGTAAGTTGCCGACTGATTCAATGATCATGTAAGAGCAAATCTTGAGTTAAGAATTCACTTAAATTCACTCCGCTGATACAGAGTAATTAATATGCAACATTATTGCTTGCTTAATTGTGTATTATATGTCTGCATCCACAAAGTTCATTTATTTTGGGATGTGGTACTACTTTTACTTATGTAATATTTAATCAGTGTAAACGTGTATTAACTCTGTATTTGTGGACTTTGTTCAACACTGATGAACTCGAGGCATGAGTGTGCATGACTAAGCTATCACACTTTGCTATGAAGCGAAAGTTAATAAATCAAAAGTCATTTGCTGCTCTGTGGCCCGAGGACAGACAGATGAGGGAGTGACCTGGCCCCAATCCAGCTGGAAATTCCCTTGTTTTGTTTACATGTTTTGACAAGGACAATTCAGGAGGTATTTCAACCTCTTCTTAAACAACAAACAAAGAAGGAGGAAGTTCTAGCTGTTTTTGGCCCTGCTATTCAAGGGGGCCATATGCTCTTGTGTTATTCAGCTAAACACAACCTGATCACGCTTTTGAAGGTGAGCCAGGTGTGGTCAAGTTCTGTTTGAAGCTCTATTGTGTGCTGGTAACAAATGATTAAATATCCCTTAAGACAGATAGGAAAAAAAAATTATCTGTCCTAGAATGAATTCAATTCAGTTCAACAAAAGCTGTTTTTGTAGAACGTTCTGACAGAAAGATTGTAGTATGTTCAGATCTTGGCCAGTACTTGTCAGAGTATCTGAGATCACACTGCTTTATCTCACAGTTGCATGTTTTGCTCTTATACTTCCTGTACGTTCATGACTGCACATATCTCAGCTCTTTACTTAATCTGATATGTAGTTTCATGAGTTTCAGGCAGGATCACTTGCAACGATATCTGTTTGCTATAAATGTCCCCGCCGGGCCTCGTGATTTTCCAGAAACAATAATCTTGAGTTTAAAGGTGACGTGTAATTTCTGTGCACTAGCATCACCGAACGGAAATGCAAAAATAATGATTTTCTCAGCTGTTTCAGAAAGCTAAAATCCTAATTTAATGTATGCAATCCTCCTCTGCTTGCTTTGATAGTATTTTTATATACTATGACATTTATTTAAATAAAAATAACCTTTTTGTATATTTTTGTGCTTTTTAATTTGTATTAGTTTAAAAAAAATATATATATTTATTTTAATATTTTATTTAGTATTTTATTAATTTTAAATTTAGATGTAATTTTAGTACTTCAACTTAAATGTATTTGTTTAAATGTTATTGAATGTGCTTACATTTTTTTATTTTAGTTTGTTGTTCATACAGCATTTATAATTTCCATGTAAGAGTAAGTTTGTCATCTAATGTTTACATTTTTTCATATATTTTAATGTTTTTAATAGTTGTAGTTAACAATACAAACACTGGTTTGATATTCATTCTGTCCATTCTTCAACTAACTGTAATGTTTTCAGCTGTCCTCCCTGTCTTGTGCAACACTGGTTGCTCTTCTCTTGTGCAATATGCTGCACAACACCAAATTAAGGAAATATACACAGAAGACCCCCATACATCCAGGCAACCGTCTGTTCCTTTAGTTGAAAAAAACTGAAGGACGGTTATATAGTGCATGATGTTGCATCTTTGCTGCCTTTAGTTTTTTGTGTATGGAGTTTTAAACTCTGACTAGTTTTAGCATCAGAACACCATGCAAATACGGCAATGTTTGTCTATATATCTAAATTGCAAAATTGTGTTTTGTTTTTGTAATGCATATTGTCACAATTTGACTATATTAACTGTATCACCATTTGAGAATAACACGATTGTTTGTGTTTTGTACAGGAGCTTAAAAGCTTTAAGAGTTTCGTGAATCAGAGACCTCCCTTTGATATTGTCGTTGATGGTCTTAATGTGGCTAACACTACACCCAAGGCCACCCACTCAGAGACGGTAAGTGATGATAACTTCACTGCTTGGATGTTCCAAGACAGGCCTGGTTTGTTTGTCTGTGACCTTTTAAGTCACTTATTTGGCTAGACAGTAAACCTACTCTGATTTAAAGCTGGAAAAATTGACATAAATATGTTTGTTTACCTTCATGCTATAGTATTCAACTAGTCGGTATTAAAAAAAAGCACATAAAAACTGACGTGAGTGGCAGAGGTTCCACCAGAGGGCAATGCTAAGCATGGTTACTTTTAATGCAGCAGAACAGCTTTAGGGAACAGCCCCAATTTCTCATAGTTTCCAACCCGAAAGACCCCAAACCCATGAAACCCACAGTTACTCAAATGAAAAATTAGGTAAAGTTCAATGTCCATGTAATGTTAGAACGTGTTACACATCCTCCCTCCTACAAGGTGGTGTCAGTCCCAGACAGAAGTGGCTTTACATTTGGTTATGCTCCATTATAATAGTACCTAAGGGATTTTTTTGCCAACAAATAGGCTAATATTTTTAGATAAATACCCACACCCACCCATCTAGTCTTTAACACCCATTAACCGACAACCAATGACTTTTCAATGACTATCAATGGCCTAAGACCATTGACCAACATTAAAGAGACAGCTCTTCCGAAGATAAAAATGATTTCATCATTTCCTCACCCTCAACTTGTTCCAAACCTGTATGAGTTTCTTTCATCTATTGAGCACAAAATAATGTATTTAAAGTTGTTGGTGACCAAACAATTGGCGGTAGCCATTGACTTCCATAGTATTTTTATCCAGTCAGTGGCTACTACAAATTCTTCGTTACCAAAATTCTTCAAAATATCTTTTGAAACCCGTACAGGTGAGTAAATTATGACAAGTTTATATTCTTGGATGAACTATCCATTTAAGGCAAGATACCAGGTCAATAAACATTTTAACTACCATTTTATAGTCTAAATAAACTTTTTAGACTACAAAGAGCCTTTTGTGCAATGGGAAGTTTCTCCAAAAGGACCATTTGATAACCTTAATTTTTAAGAGCATAAATCACCATACTTCCCCAGTTAAGTAATCACAGTTGCTTTATATTACTTGAACATTTTTCAAACTTTTTGTATTATATTGTTGACATATTGTAGGTTTTACAGAGGGAATTTTGGATATCTACTTTTATCATTCTGTAAATCAGAAAATTATGATAGCCTGTTCCCACCAGCTAGTGTATAAAAAATAATAATAATTATCTCACAATTCTAACCTTTTTTTGCGCAATTGTGAGTTTACATCTCACAATTCAGTTTCTCAGAATTGCATAATAAAAATTCTGAGAAAAATGTCAAAATTGTGAGATAAAAACTTGCAATTAATTTTTTTTTTTTTTATTCAGTGGCGGAAACGGGCTTCAATAGACAGCAAACACTGTCAACAGCGCGAAAAAAATCACCATGTTTTTAGAATGTATATTATAAATCATGACACATGAACAATTTCCTCAGTACAATCCTTCAGAATATACTGCTGATGGGAATAAATCTAGTACGTTTGCTGTAAATAAGTGCTACAGAAGATTTCTAGCTTGGTGCATGAGAAGAAACTCTAAAGAAAACGGCCTTTAAACACAATGTACTTTCATTGAAATCTACATACACAAATAGATAAAGTGTGAAAAAAAATAACACTTAAATATGTATTTAACATATTTTCTTTCCACTAGACTGAAAGAGGACAAATTATGGAGGCAAAATAGCCCAAAATAAAAAAATTGACCAGTGCATTCAAAAAACCTGTTTTATTCCTGTAGTGTCTTGTTTAACAGATATAACACTTAATTGTTCACTTGACATTAAATACAAACTCCATTGACTCTCTTTCTGCACACTCATCCATGGCTTCCATCTGAACGTCACACATTATTAACACAGTAATTGTACAGCGAGGCAGGGGACTTTACACTCATTTTGCTATGACTAACCCTGTATTTAAAGTCACACATGTGCCTTTTGTGGTCAAGTTTATTTTTGGTGGTAGCATTTACCCCACTTCCTCGCTAACTGGCACCTTCATTGACATGCTAGTATTAACCGGATTTGTCTGCACAGTCTGAGCATGGTGTGAAAATGAAAGCCTATGAGAACTTATGGCCAAAGTAAGCCTATATGATTTGTTTACAGGCGAAGTAACCAGACTGTATGCAAGAAAGTGATAGTACATTTACAAGACTAACATGTTGGAAGGAAGTGCATCTCCTTATCTAGAAATTCTAAAGCAAAGGTGACTATAGGCAGAAGTTAAGGGTGGATTGTAAAACAGGGCACTACGGTATACGGTGTGTACGGTGCTTTCCAGAGGGAAACAGCCCTTCTGTGGCTCACCGTTCACTTCCTTATCATGAATTAGCTGAAAATGATCACACCTGTAATTCCACATTTAGCACTTCCTCATGTCTGAAATAGCTAAATGAAGGATAAATAGATCAACTGGAATTCTTTGGGACTCACTTTGCATATTCAAACTATAGATCACATTACAGTAATCTCATTTTAATGAGGAATATATTTAGAAAGGTAATGCCGTTGGTTTATGCAACAGTGTTATGCATGCATTTTGTTTTCTATGTATACATGTATGTGCATGTATATACTATTATTACAACTAAAATATAGATACAGTTTAACTATTTTTCAGATATAACTTTTCATGATAATTGCATTGTTTTCTAACAAACTTAGAACACTTTTTGCTGGAAAATTAATCTTTAAAGAATAGTATTTTATTATTACTTTATTTTTATTTAATATAATACCTAATATTAAGAAATATAATTACTTACAATTAAATTATTATTATTATGCACTACAGTTCTTGCTTGTCTACTCATTTACATAGTCAATATAAAAAACTTATAATAATCCATCTAAAATATAATGATAATTAGTCATAACTTCCTGGTGCTAGTTAAAATAGAATTGTGTAACTCCTGGAAGTAAGAGTAAGAAAAACAAATACCTACACACTATATAAAAAATAATTAGGCCTGTTTTATGAATATTTCATGCAAGTATGGGGGGTAAATCTGAACATCTACATACAAAGACCCTGGGATATTTTTAGCAAGTAGTTGTAACCTTTACTGCCTGCACTTTGTATAGGGGGTACTGGAAAAACAACTTCCTGTGTAATCAGGAAACTCCCCCTCTTGCTGTGTGCGTGGGTGGGTGGTACAGAAGTAGGTTAAAACAATGTGAGCAAGAATAATTTCCCTACAGCTGACCTGCTAAAGGTCCCAAATTCATCTTTAAAGCCAAGGGAAATTCCTCCAAAAAAATCATGAGTTGCAGCTCATTTCATAGAAAACTATCTGAATGAACTGAGGTCTCTCATTCATTAAAAATAATCACGAATAACCTCATTCATATCTAATTTATGAATAGAAATGATAAAGGCCACTGAGAGTGTGAATTATCTCCGCAGTTGCTTGCAGTCGTATCGGAGCTGGAACAGCAAGGTCTGAACATCCTGGTCCTTGGCAGGAAGCACATGCTACAACCTTCCCGGAACTGGGACAGACATAACATGAACAAGATCAAGCAGAAAGCCCACTGCTTCTTCACTGAGAACATGTTAGTATGACCCCACTTTCCTCAATCACATACCACACACGCTGTTCCATAACCTAGTGAGCTGCCTGCATAGGCTGCATGTTAAGGGATCACATTAAAACACGAAGGCTTTTCTAAAACATTGGTGACTTGATTATGCTGCCTTTTATGGTCAAATTAGGTGCTTTGTGGAGAAAACAATCCCATAATGCATTGCGGCCAGTTCACTGAAACAATTAATGCAATATTGGTTAGTATTGATGAAAATTGTTTAATCTGGAATATATTTCATACTTTTATGCTAATTAGAGTATCATAATATAATCTTAGCAACACGTAACAACACACTCTATCAATTTTGCATTTGTTATGCTACTGGACAGAGGTTTGGAATAATTAATATTCTGATGTTTTTAAAAGAAGTCTCTTATGGTCACCAAGGCTGCATTTATTTGATCAAACCTACAGTAAAAACAGTAATATTGTTACAAAACTGTTTTCTTTTTTAATACATTTTAAAATACAATTTATTCATATGATGACATCATTCATATACAGTGGGGCAAAAAAGTATTTAGTCAGCCACCAATTGTGCAAGTTCTGCCACTTAAAAAGATGAGAGAGGCCTGTAATTTGCATCATAGGTATACCTCAACTATGAGAGACAAAATAAGAAAAAGAAATCCAGAAAATCACATTGTAGGATTTTTAAAGAATTTATTTGCAAATTATGGTGGAAAATAAGTATTTGGTCACCTACAAACAAGCAAGATTGCTGGCTCTCACGGACCTGTAACTTCTTCTTTAAGAGGCTCCTCTGTCCTCCACTCGTTACCTGTATTAATGGCATCTGTTTGAACTCGTTGTCAGTATAAAAGACACCTGAAACAAAAAATACTCCACTATGGCAAAAGATTAACTCAAGACCATTATTAATAATTGAGCACCAAATCAGCATATTAAAATGATTTCTGAAGAATCATGTGAGGCAGGAATAAAATAAATATCATGAATTACAGACTAAAATATCATCATACAGAAAACAATTTTTATAAACTGTAATATTTCACATTAATGCAAGAACCTGTAAATCTTGGGAGCATAAGACTTACAAAAACATACAAAATATACCACATTTGAGCTGTGTGTGTGTGTGTGTGCATGTGTGTGTGCGTGTGTGTGTGTGTGTGTCTGTCATGTCTGTCTGTCTGAACTGCAGTGTGTGTGGCTGTGTGTGTGTGCAACCACCGTCTTGTGTGTGTGTGTGTGTGTGCTGCGTTGCGTGGTGACCAGTGCAAAGTGCGTGTGCGTATGCAGTGACCTCACTGTGTTGTAACAGTTTGTAATCCAGTGACTCCCGACTGTCCTTCTGTTAACCCATACTGATTTAATTCACCAAGTATGAAGGTATTTTGACTGATTTTCTTGGATGGCTGCCACAGATCTGAGGATGAATTTCTGCTGTATGCTGCTTTGCACTCTGGCGTTCACTGCAAATTTGTTAGTCGTGATCTAATGAGAGATCACAAAGCCTGCTTGTCAGACAGCTCAACCAGACGCCTCTTCTTCAAGTGGCGAAACATCATCAGTTGGTGATCAGTCATTCGTCCCAGGACCAAAGAGTTCGATTTCAGGTAGGTTTATCAATGAAGATATCTTATACAAGCATGATTATTAGGATGACTGTTGATTTGCTCTGTGTTTTCAGATGTATTTGGGTGACACCATCATTCAGGCGCCTGGAAGCTCCTGGCACATTCCTGATGAAAATGGAGATAGAGCCACATGTGGTTCCTCAGATGGCTCTGCCTCACTCAAAAACGTTGAGGCTGGAGTTATTACTAGCGTGCTTGCTGAGGAATATCAAATAAATAATGCTTTGAGGAGATCTACAACAATGTAATTAAGCTCTACCGCTTATATTTATACACAATATATATCATTTATAATAAATAGTGAAATGAAATCCTACAATGTGATTTTCTGGATTTGTTTTCTTATTTTGTCTCTCATAGTTGAGGTATACCTATGATGCAAATTACAGGCCTCTCTCATCTTTTTAAGTGGGAGAACTTGCACAATTGGTGGCTGACTAAATACTTTTTTGCCCCACTGTATGCTGAATTGCTGCTTAGGACACATGTATTATCAATGTTGAAAATGTTTTTGCTGCTTAATATTTAGTGGAAACCATGATATGCTACCAATCAAAGATTTGGAGCAAGTAAGATTTAAAAGGAAAAAAAGCAATCCTTTTATTCAGCATGGATGTATTGATCAAAAGTGACTGTAAAAACATGTATAATGTTACTATATATTTTTATTTTAAATAAATGCTGTTATTTTGAACTTTGCATTCATCAGAGAATCCTGAAAAAAATAAAGCCCCAACAAAATATTACGCAGCAAAAAGATTAACATTGTTAATAAGAACCATTATTAATAATTGAACACCAAATCAGCATATTAAAATGATTTCTGAAGAATCATGTGAGGCAGGAATAAAATAAATATCATGAATTACGACTAAAATATCATCATACAGAAAAAAAATTTTATAAACTGTAATATTTCACATTAATGTTTTTATAGTTTTTATTACTGTATTTTATTTTATCTTGGTGAGCATAAGACTTATTTCAAAAACATACAAAATACTAACATTTGAGCTGTGTGTGTGTGTGTGTCTGTGTGTGTGTGTGTGTGTGTGCGTGTGTGTCTGTGTGTGTCTGTCTGTGTGTGTGTGTGTGTGTGTGTGTGTGTGTGTGCGTGTGTGTGTGCGTGCGTATGTCTGTGTGTGTGTGTGTGTGTGTGTGTGTGTGTGTGTGTGTGTGTGTGTGTGTGTGTGTGTGTGTGTGTGTGTGTGTGCGTGTGTGTGTGTGCGCGCGTGTGCGTATGCGTGTGCGTGTGTGACCTCACTGTGTTGTAACAGTTTTGTAATGTGTTAGTGACTCATGTACCGATACTTTCCCTTCTCTGCGCAAGTCACTCAAATTAAACCCATACTGATTTAATTCACCAAGTATGAAAGGTATTTTTGACTGATTTTCTTGGATGGCTGCCACAGATCTGAGGATGACCCATTTCTGCTGTATGCTGCTTTACACTCTGGCGTTCACTGCAAATTTGTTAGTCGTGATCTAATGAGAGATCACAAAGCCTGCTTGTCAGACAGCACAACCAGACGCCTCTTCTTCAAGTGGCAACGTGGCCATCAGTTGGTGATCAGTCATTACGTCCCAGGAAAAAGAGTTCGATTTCAGGTAGGTTTATCAATGAAGATATCTTATACAAGCATGATTATTAGGATGACTGTTGATTTGCTCTGTGTTTTTCAGAGTATTTCGGTTTATGACACCATCGTTCAGACGTCTGGAAGCTCCTGGCACATTCCTTATGATGAAAATAGAGGAGATAGAGCCACATGTGAAGTTCCTCAGAAATGGCTCTGCCTCACTCAAGAACGTTGAGGCTGGAGTTACTACTAGCGTGCTTGCTGAGGAATATCAAATAAATAATGCTTTGCAAAATGTCCAATTGTGTTTCCTCTACCGCTTATATAAGGCTTATGACACAATATATATCATTTATAATAAATAGTCAGTTTCTGTCTCGTTTATTGCACATCTACATTTATATTATGTTATAACAGGCACAGTTGTAGGTAATGTAATGTTGACTGCTTGTATAAAATCATCCTCCGAGGCCTGTATTTTTGAGTCACAAGAGCTATATCTTTAACTATAAGGCTATGAGTCTAAAGTCCAGTTGCATAAATGTTTATTTTCCACTAGCATAGGTTAAGCATGTAGGTTTCTAGTTAATGGTACACATTAAGGCAAGGTTCAGCAATATTGTAAAGGTAGATTGTAACTGAGAATTTGCTGTTTTCAAGTGTTTTTCATAACTGTCAAGTGGTGGCAAATTATAAATAGTAATAAAACATGTATTTGGTGCTCTTTACTAGTGTTGTCAAACCGTGATTAATCGCATTCAAAATAAAGTTTTGTGTATGTAATATATGTGTGCGTACTGTGTTTATGTATTATGTATATATATAAACACACACATGCATGTATATATGTTATGTTTATATTAAATATTTTTATTAATTATATGAATATACATACATGCATGTAAATATTTTCTAAATATATACATGTGTATTTATAAATACATAATAAATATGCACAGTCGCACACATATATTATGTAACCCAAAACTTTTATTTTGGATGCGATTAATCGCGATTAATTGAATTACTTATTCTAGTTGTGGAAACATCAAACTATTTACAGCACTTGAATTCCGAGATACCTGTGTTTACCTTGCCCATATTAGCACTCATAAAAGACATTGCAATTATGTAAAGTATTTGCATGAATTATTGCTAGCTAGCAGCACAAATTTGGAGTGTTGCAAATTTGACATCTCCTTGGATCAAAGATCATAGCACAAATCCTTCTTTTGCATAATATTTCAAAGATTGACTAAACCAATTCTGCATTTAGAAGTTTACACTCCCTTATGAAAATATACTTATGACGACAGAAATTAACTTAACTACTTCATTAAGGGGCAACGTTTGGATTTGGACATTTTTACCTTACCATAAAAATCATAAGTGTAAAATCCATCAATACAGTCCGTTAATTAACATTAATTATCAATGTTAATAATTATTCATTACCTATTAAATGAAATATAATAGGTATAAAAGTGATGATGTGATGTGAATTTGCTATTACACAATCCATTATTACTCGACTAATATAATAAAACACAATGTAATGAAAAGCGTATTGTAAATAGTGTACTTTTTGCAGAAGGTTTGTATTATAAAAACATAAACTATATCCCAAAATAATATTGTTCTTGTTAACTACAAGTGCTTTTTACCGTGCTTAAGTTCTTACACAAGGGCCCGTTTAAACCATTTGAGCGCGACGCGTCATGCCATCTCACCCGGATATGAACGCAGGAGCCGGTGTTATCATTTCCGGTGTACAGCAGAGCCGTGTGGTTAGATCTGTTTACAAACTTCAATATTAAACAGTAAATCTCTCGCATTATGTCCCGAGGCTCGAGCGCAGGGTTTGATCGACATATCACCATCTTTTCTCCTGAGGGGAGACTCTATCAAGTCGGTGCGTATCGATGAAAGTGTGTCTTTAGTTATTCGAAAGAATAAATGCCCAGTCATTTTGCACCAGAACCTTCTGCACTTTTTCTTGCTCAGGGTTATGAGTTTATGGCAGCATTACACATTCATTTGATTAAAACAGATGCAGAAAAGCATGAGCGGAATATTTAGCTCAAATTAATTAGCGTTTTGATACGTTAATTTGTTCTCGTATGTTTCAGTTTTAGGTTACATGACAGATCCATCTGAAGTCATTGTTTATAACAGTATGGATAAAAGCACTTTCGGTTTCATGTTTATAATTGTGAATATTATGCATGCAGAGATTGTTCACGTTTCACTTGAGCAGATCATTGGTTTGGTCTTTTACGTGTCACTACATTTTATGAATTATTTTCACCCTTATATTCTTTATTGCACACATATTTATATATTTTTAAAGGTAATAAAAAAGAAAATTACATAATAGTAAAATATTTGATGTATGGGTTGGATATTCTCTTGTATATTAATAAAATAAAGAAACACTTGGTTGTCAAAATTGAGTGGCTTACAATTTTTGCTTTACATGATCAATTTCTGATGATAGTTAACATGTTCGTTTTATTTCCCACAGAATATGCGTTCAAGGCCATTAATCAGGGAGGTCTCACATCAGTAGCTGTTCGAGGGAAAGACTGTGCGGTTGTTATTACTCAAAAGAAAGTTCCAGTAAGTTTCTCAACCATACTGTTAAATATAAACTCAATTTGTTTTCAATTTAACTATGCAAAAATGTCAGTGGCATTTGTATGAGCAATATTTGTGCATGCACTTATTAAGTTTTCCTCTTTTAATCACTCAGGATAAGCTTCTCGATGAGTCTACTGTCACTCATTTATTCAGAATAACAGAAAACATTGGCTGTGTGATGTCTGGCATGACAGGTAAACTCATCTCCGCAATTGTCCAGCTCAAGTGAATTTTAGAATATCTCCTTTGGCTCTGTTGTATGGTGAAATGTAAAACTATGTATTATTTTACACCACATGTGATGTATTATGTTTCTCTGTGAAGCTGACAGCAGGTCGCAGGTGCAGAGAGCCCGATACGAAGCTGCTAACTGGAAGTATAAATACGGCTATGAGATCCCAGTAGACATGCTGTGCAAGCGCATTGCAGATATCTCACAGGTGTACACGCAGAACGCAGAGATGAGGCCACTGGGCTGCTGTAAGTGTACGGTCTGATTCAGGGCGGTGTCAATGGAAAAGTCACATTTATTTCTATAGATTTTTATACAACTTAGGCTGGGTACACACTAAAATGTTTTTAAGATCTTCAAAATGTGAGAGACAACACACACGAGGACCAAAAAATCCTAGATTTAACCGTTTTGCTCCCATAGTGTGTGGTGTGCTACGATGTGATGAAGACAGCACACCACACACCAACAGATTTTCAACCAGAGTCCGGACTGTGAACACGGGAAATCTCACAGAATCTCTCGAGACTTGAGAATAAACAAGATTTATTTATTTTTATTTCAATTTTAGAACAAAGAACATACAAGGGCAATAACATATAACTTGCATCAAATACAATAATAAATAAATTAGATCAAATAAAAAAAGAAAAGCAACAAGAAAATTACATTTCCATAAACAAGTATAAATAATTACACATTATTCAAAGAATAGATTTAAGGCTTTAAAGTAATGGCAAAGTCCCAGGCTTTGTGGCTAATGGCAGGAAGAAATTGCGATGATATAGTGTCCAAATCCTTTTGTGCTGCGCCATGACTGCGTTTGTTATGCTTCCGTCAGCTCGCTTTCTGATTGGTTATGGTTTCGTTACACGTGATAACCTGCAGATCGTTCTCGGGGTTCACACCACACCGCAGGATTTCTGATTCGCGGTCAGGGCGCCTCCCATGTTCTTCCGAGCGGATTCAGTCACTCTTAACACACCTCACACCACAGAAAAATCTGATAAGATTATCTTTAGATCCACCAAGATAATCGCGACATTACCTAGGATTGTCGAAGTGAAGAAATCGGACCAAAATCAGCCCGATTATCTTGTGGTGTGTTCCCAGCATTAGCAGAAATAAACAGGAAAATAACTCGCAAAATTCATGAATTATTGAATGAGTTTCATTTCAGCTCAAAGCAGCTATACAGAAGACAACAGTGTTGTAATTCAGATCAGTTTTGGAAAATAACAGTGTTAAGGTGGCAGGATTAATAAATTATGAAAAAAATCAATTTAGCTTTAAGCAGTATCAATATTCAGCGAGTTGATGTTGATTCAGTTCAATGACGGTTCCAAAGTTTGTTAATTATGAATTAAGTTGATTCAGCTAAAAACCAGCTCTACAGAAAACTCATTTTTTCAGCTCAATATATTTCAGTGTTGATTCATTTTAGTTAAATAGCAGTGAACTGAATTTATTTCATAAGCAATTCTATAAAAGACAAATAGTATCAATATTCAGTTCATTGTTAATTCAGTTTAGTTAAGTTAATGCTAATGTTGCAAAGTTCATCAAATATGAATGAATTTGATTCAGCTCTTCAGCAGACAATCATTTTTCAGCTCAGTTTAGTTCAGTGTTGATTCAGATTAGTTCAATAACAGTGTCAAGTTTGCACAATTCATAAAATGGTATTATTCAGCTGAAGTCATTTGATCCAATTCATTAACTACATATCCAGTACATACTGTATATTGTGAAACAATCTGTTGTATGCAACAGTCATTATTTAAAGTGTAGTTTTGTTCAAATGTTATCATGTGACCTTGCAGCAAGAGATGCACAGTTATCATCTCAAATATACATTTTTGTTATGTTTAATCCAATATGTGTGTGTAAAATACCTAAACTTTTAATGATATAATATGCATAGAAATAGACAGTTTCTAATATTATGTCTAACACATTGCACTGTGTGATATAACATTTGCATATCATTACATAACATTTACATACATCTATTTACATGTCCTGTATGTCAACCACCAAACCATACTCGATAAACGGTAAAAAATCCCCTCTTGGTACCACCAGTCAGCAGTACTAGGCTAGTACTTTTAGACTATACACTACCGTTCAAATGTAGTCAGTAAGATTATTTTTTTTTTAAAGAAATTAGTAATTAAATTTATTAGGGATGCATTAAATTGATTAAAAGTGACAGTAAATACATTAAGAATATTACAAAAGAGTAATATTACTACAATAAGAAAGGACATAGTAGTAGATCATTCTGTACAGAATTCCATATTAAGGAATGTTATAAGTCTATGTGGCATCAGCGTGAAGGCAGGCTTGTCAGTAATGTGTATTGTTCTAATCCGTCAGGTATGATCGTGGTTGGTGTGGATGAGGAGCTGGGGCCGCAGGTCTATAAATGTGATCCTGCAGGTTACTACTGCGGCTTCAAGGCCACTGCTGCAGGGGTGAAACAAACAGAAGCCACCAGCTTCCTGGAGAAGAAAGTGAAGAAGAAATTGGATTGGACCTTTAACCAAACAGTAGAGGTATGATACGATCACCCCAAATAGAATGAATACCCTTTGTTGTGCTTGTATCCTCCTACACTGAGTTCTTTTGTGCACTTTTCACCCCCACAGACTGCAATAAGTTGCCTGGCTACCGTTCTGGCCATCGACTTCAAGCCTTCAGAGCTGGAGATCGGGGTTGTTACCACAGAGGAGCCCAAATTCAGGTGAGTTTTGTACATTTGAAATCAAACAGGATGTAATATTTACATATCACTACATATCATTTACATATGTCCTGTATGTCAACCACCAAACCCTTCTCTATAAACTGATAAAAATCCCCACTTGGCACTCGGAGTTAATAATACTACTAGGCTGACACTTTCTTTCTATCCACACGCAGTACAGGTTCAACTTTTGGGGTCAGTAAGACATTTATAAGAAAAGGCAAATTAAATTAATTTTAAGTGACAGTAAAGGTATTTATAATGTTATGAAAGATTAGCATTTTAAATAAATGCTGCTCTTTTAATATTTTTATTCATCAAAGAATCCTGAAAAAAAATATATATATATATATATATATATATATAAAAAAAAACTTTAAAATATTAAGTTTCAGAAAAAATATTAAGCTGCACAAATGTTTTCTACATTGATAATAAGAAATGTTTCATAAGCACTAAATTAGCATATTGAAATTATTTCTGAAGGATCATGTGACATTGAAGACTGGAGTAACGATGCTGAAATTTACGCTTTGACATAAATTACATTTTAAAATATATTAAAATCCATTTTATTTTAAATGCAGCATTAATGATCATAAGAAACAATAAAAATCTTACTGACCCCAAACTTTTCAACAGTAGTCTGTTTCAAACCACTAGGTCATGTAACCGTTAGTGGTCATTTGTTGTGTAAAATGATTGAGTACAGTTATGATGTTCATTTTAGTATTTATGTATATTTCTATATTTTCCAGAATTTTGTCAGAGTCGGAGATTGACATCCACCTCATGGCCCTTACTGAACGGGATTGAGAAGATCTGCACCAGTCTTACCCTGTGACAAAAAAAGGCTGAGAATTACAATTATGTCATCAATATTCAGGTCAACTGATGTTTTTTGCTGTTTATGTAGCTTTTTCTTGCAACAGTACAATAAAAAAAAATGTTTTGGAAAATAGTGTTTAATTTTTTATTTTTAAGTAAGTCAGATTTAAGTGTAGTGAAAAAATACCTCTCTGGTATTTTTGTAAATGCAATACCTTTTTCATTTACAAATTATAAATGATATACATTATTACCATTCTTTATTAACAATAAAGTTAATTAACAATAAAGAGTTAAAACAACTAACAACTCACTTTATACATATATATATATATATATATATAAGATCTTTAAAAAACATTAAATTAACATTTAAATTAATTACACTTGAACTTTTGAGTCACCGTATTATTTTGCAGATTGTCAACTTTTGAGGTAATGTGTTGCTGCCTGAATCCGTTTCCTGCTTTTTACAATATATTTAATTTGGCGCCAATAAAATATCAGTAATTTATCTTTTCAATCACCAGGAAGGTTTTGTTCCTTCTTTTATGGGAAAGCATTTATTCCTTCAGTCACCTTCATTTATGGGAAGCAGTGTAAGTCAGCACCTGTCTGCTTTTCTCCCACTCTCTTAAAAGATGTAACTAGCATTTCTTAAACTCTCACTTAAGAATCCCCTCCAGACTTAGCATTTGCATAGCTGTAGTGCATTTCAGAGATAGCAAAAAAAAATCCGATTTTCCGAATGCCGGCCTGCTGTCATTTCTCGGATCTGGCTGAATCATATGAGTATTCTCCTGCAAATACAGGAGCTGTCAAGGGCCCTACGTGTCCTAACCAGACTCCTCAGAAAGCGAGCGCTATGACTACATCATTAGCATGGAACTTTTCAAGAGGTGTCTCAGGGACTGAAGATGCACAACGGTCTCTCAAAATCAAAAAGGCGTGCAGTCCGGATTAACGTTGGAAATAAGCAGGGTTAAGGTGAGGGTGGATTCCCTTTAAAGATCTCAGGTTTGTATTCAAATCAAGAAAACCACATACACTTCTTGACTCTCCTTTACTGTAAAGAGCAAGACGAAAGCAAAGTGTGACAGTGAGTTGAACTGCATGACTTGTGAATGTGAAAGTTCGTGGAAATTTTCAAGGACTTTCACTTCACTTTGTTGGTTTGAATGTGATTTTAAATTACAAACACTGGGAATATATAAACCATGCTAATGAAGGATGTGAAAATGTAAGTTCCGTGTTAATATAAGCTCAAGATCAGAGTTGTAAACAATGTTCAAATAACATGCTAAACGGACACTACACCCTTTACCAAGAACATCAGTGCTGGGGGCACTTTCTAGGAATGTAATCTCAAAAAGTTCCCTGTGGGCAAGCTGTTGACTAATCTTCAGAAAGCAGCATTGTGTAATTTCACAACGTTCCTTATTTTGGGAATTCAGGAAGTCTGGGAACTTTCAGCGTTGCCAATTTAATCAGAATGGCCCTTCCTGTTCAGGAAATTCCAGTGAACTCAGCTGACGGAAAACAGTGTACAAATTCTGAAGTTAAACACTTCTCCTCAGTGACATAAAAACAAAGGATGTTTAACTTCCTCATTTCTCTTGTAGAACCGTTCTCATGCATTTCCAAGGAAGGACACAGTGTCAAGTTGATGGTTTTAATTTAAAATGTTATATCTTCCACAAAACAAAATTTCAATATTTTATATATACAGGTACATGTTAATATAAAAATAAATCTGTCTATATGAACAATATTTTACATCACAGTACAACAGAAACACAGCTGTTCATTTCAGCTGACAGTACAGTCCATCATCGAGAGCCGAGTGCGCTTTAGTCGGCTTCTCTCCAGTGTTGCTCTAATACACCCTTCGTTTCCGGGCCTGCTTTTACAGCGGTCTTGTACTTGCGCCGCCAATGAGCCGTGAGCCACCGGAGACCCCACGAGCTCCACTGCGGACTCGTTCCTGGACACCTTGAGTGAGAACATCAATCCTTCTCCATTCACCAGAAGTCCTTCTACACTTGCCCCATCATTTTGATATCATCATAGATCTGTGAAACGAGAAAAAAAAGACATTAGAACTACATAAACGTGCTAATTATTTGAAAGGAATCAAATGAACATCAGAAAAAGAATGCTTACAGCTTCATCATCAGATACACATTGATCTTCATAATCCTCATCGCTATCTTCTGACTCACTATCTGGAAGTTCCCTTAGGTCTGGCGCTGTGAGCTCATACAGGGCTTTTTGGATGTCTGCGTTGGCCCGGCCATAGGTCAGGTGATAAGGCGTGTGACCGCCATACGTGAAGCTGTGAACATCAGCGCCTTTGGTGATTAGAAGTTTAACCAGCTCAAAGTTCTGGAGGTCGACTGCTAAGTGGAGAGCGGTTCGTCCATTGCACTGCTCCTAAAGACAAATACAAAAAGTTTTAGCCATTTGGTTTCACAGTGTGGTTAAGATACAAACAGATCCATTTAAAGACAAAAAGTAATATAATAAATCATTTTTACCTGTGCGTTAATGTCTGCGCCAAGCTGGATGAGGCTTTCTAACAGTGACAGGTAGCCATGGTTGGCGACCACGTGTATGCATTTCTGACCTGGACAGTAAAATGAGATTCAAATTAGATCAAAAATGTCCAAATGAAGGTCAGAGATGATCATCACAAGCAAACACACATGGAAAACACCATCCTACCGTTATAGTTTGGTGTCTGGAGGATGGCTGGGAGTTGCTGCCGACAGCCCTGCGTTAGGAGGCTGAAGCAGGCCAGAGACCCTTTCCTGCAGGCGATATGGAGGGCCGTGTTTCCACAGTCATCCACCAGAGACGCGTCACAGCCGGCTTTCAGTAACTGCTCCACTATAAGAGGCTGCTCTGTGACCACGGCCAAATGCAAGGCAGTCTGAAAGGAGAGGAGTGGTTTAGTATGAGTTAAATACCCATAAAAACAGGCAATATGGAGTTATTATTATTATATGCACATGTTTGTAAAACTAAACTTGATGTACCTGTCTCTGGTGGTTTTGTGTGTTGAGGAAGGGGTCACCATAGGACAAATTAACAATTTGTATTGCTGCCTCTGTGGCCTCGTGAATAATGGCAATATGTAGATACCTTTAAAAACAAGTAATAACATTGTTATGCAACTGTAAAACATTTTTATTTCTAAAACAACTTTTTTGGTGTGCAGAGAACTGTATTTTTCCTAGTAGGGACATGCGCAGCTCTCGCGCGTCTGACTGTCTGGCGCGCAGCCCGGGACTTTCCGAGCTCGCGAGGCCTCGCCCACATTGACGCCAGGCCAGAGAACAGTCCGTACTGATGCGGCGTTTCTGTTTACATAAAGCCCATTATGACTGTAGTGTGCCTGCGCATGCGCACTACGGTTAGTGAATGGACTGAGCAGGACTTTAAATGTGCTCAAGAACGATCATAACCTTTGAAGATTTTTTTTTTTGCAGTGCAATAAGTTCTTTAAAAAATACTATTATATAAATAAAAAAATATATTTTTTAGAAACTAAAAGGTATTTTAGTCTTTCTATTTAGTTATTTTAGTCTGATTAAATTACTGATTAAATTAAATTACTTAACTGTGCCGAAGGACAATCATACGCTTCGAGGACTTTTGCATTACATTAATACCTTGCTAAAAAACAACAATGGGGTCTAAATAAATAGTTCTCTGCAACCTAAAAGTAGTTTCTTTTTCATGCATTATACTTTATGTGTATCACTTTAAAATATCAGATGCACGTAAATGCTTCGCATGTTTTTTTATTTGATCTTAGCGCACTTACGTGTCTCCGTCTTCGGTGAACTCTTTCTTCCAGGGCTCGTCCCCGGCCACTTTCATCCGCTCGAAAGCAGAATCCATGCACGTGCATTCGTCCTCTTTAAGCGAATCCAGACCGCTGTCTAAACGGTCGTCGTTGCTCACAGGCATTTTCCCAGATTTGGGTCCGCGGCCATCCTCGTTATAATCCATTTGTTTGGTGCTGCTGCCTCGGTAAAGCTCCATGTTTGTGTCGGGGCTGAGTCTGTGTAGCTCTTGTGGACTGAGAGAGTTTGAGCAGCGTTAATAGAGAATGAGAGAAAGGGGCGGGGCTTCACTGAGGGTGGGGGAATTCCAGAGTGATTGACGTCTGAATGGTTTCTGCAGGTCTTGTGTTTGGGGAATTTTTGGGCTTCATTAAACACACTATCAGATCAGTAATTCTGAAAGCCCGTCTTTTCCATTGGCAAAATATTCCAAAATCCAGCTGGGGTCCAGCCGGCTAAACAAAACGAAACATTGTGTGTCAGAAAATACAATATTTAGTGCACAACATCACTAAGTGTACTTTGGTGGTTTACAAAACATGTTCAAACATCTCAGAATGTTTGCTGAAAGATATTGAATCATGCATATAGATTTCAGATGGTTTCCATAATTCTGATATTGCATAATTTGGACAAAACAATGCAAAAAATATGATGGTGCATATAATGTATAATGTAAAAATCCTAAAATATTATATTTATTTTATTTGTAATAATTTAAAATCTAATTATAAAATTATATTATTAAAATATATAACAATAGTAGTAATTATTACTAACATATTTGTAAAATTATATTATAACTGTAATAATTTTATCATTTAAATTTTTGAATAAAGTTAAAAAACACATATTTATTTATTTAGCTAAAATATATTGAATCATGCATATAGATTTCAGACGGTGTTTTTGATTCGGACATTGCAGCATTTGAACAAAAAATATTGCATTAAATATGATGGTACATACAATGAATGATATTTATGATAATTATAATTATATTATTAAAATATATAATATTTTTTATTATTAATTCTAAAATTATAATTTGACTAATTTTGTGACTAATTTCTTTTTTTTTTGCTAAAATATATTGAATTATACATTGATTTCAGACTTTTTGTATAATTTTTTTGCAGTTTTTTTAATTAACAATTTGAAATATGAAATGCAAAAATCTAGTTGAATTTCCTAGCATTGTTTTTTTTATAATGAATAAAGTAAGTTAATGTACATCAATGTAAAGTCCAGGAAGTAGACTGTATGGTGTCAACAGAGAGGTGCTTCCTCATAATGTGAAGATTGGGAAACTTCTCTGAGTGTATTTTTTTCTTCCGTGAGTATTTGCCCACAAAGGCATTTACACAAAGGAAGCAGAGAATGCGTCGTTTATGCTCAAGACGCATATGTACAATCCAAGACAGCCTGTCCTCAAACACAACTACCATAGTAACAGTAACCAAGTGCGGTAAACCCCGAGGGCAGAGGGTTTACTACACAACAGAAAGCGAACTCCCAGGAGGGAATGCTTTTACTATTGTAAACTTGTATCAGTGTGACCTAGAAACAGGTTCAGTAACTTGATCTAATTAATTCAATAAGATGATTATGAGTGGAAATGTAGAAAAGTGACCTATATCACAACAGTGCAATCAGGAAACCCCAAATCATTTAACCTGATCAAATACTGGAAACTCCTTTCCGGTCTCTCGTGATCAGTGTGGATAGGACGTCCTGTCCAGCTCTCGGTTCTTACACAGATCAGATCAGGAATGTTTTCTGAGAGACTCTTTGCTGAGGCCGTTCTGACACCAGCGTAAACACTCACACAAGTGAAGGAATGATTTTATTTTTATTTTTGAATGAATTATTCCTAGAAGTTTAATACGTATATGCATTTGTCATTAATTGTTGCACTTTTGTTTTCATGCAGTGCTGTAATATTTCATATAGGCTAGGTACAAGATACAAACGCTTGTGCAATTAAAACGTTTTTATATATTAACATGTATTATATATTTATTAAAATGTAATATATTTAGGTATATATTTTACATTCACAAAAGTTTGGAGTCAGTACTTTCCATTTTTTTATTTTTAAAATAAATAAATCATTTTATTCAACAAGCATTAAATTGATCAAAAGTGACGGTAAAGACATTTATAATGTTACAAATAATAGATATTGATCATTTATTTTGAACTTCCTATTCATCAATAAACTTCAAAAATATATCATAGTTTCCATAAAATGTTTATGCTGCTCAGCGGTTTTCAACATTTATTTATTTATTTTTAAACAGCAAATAAAATCATCATATTAGAATGATTTCTGAAGGACCGCGTGACACTGAAGACTGGAGTACTGATGCTGAAAATCCTGTTATGCATCACAGGAATACATTTCATTTGACAATATATTCAAATAGTTCATTTAATAATAATATTTCACTACTGTTTTTACTGTATTTTGATCAAATAAATTAAACCTTTGAGACTTTTGAATGATAATGTATGTACATTCCTGTAAATAATTTGAGATACTATTTCTTGAACCTGATTAAACAAGGCACCGTGTCCTATGATATATGATGGTGACTTTCCCAGTAGTTTGTCAGGCTAAAAAATCTAGATTTTCACTCATGTGTAAACATAATGTAATTTTGATATGAAACTTGCTCACATGAAACGGCATGTTCAGACACACCACCTGCTGACTCACACTGAATCACACTGAAGCTTTAGATGTGTGACCCACCCTCTCCAAACACCACTGGAATTTCCATTTTCTTCCAAACTCCTCTGACACTTGCAGTTTAGACATTAGACTTAAAGGACACTTTGTAAACATGAAAATAAGGTAAATCACTAACCTTTCACCTTCAGGTTTCCCCCATCTTTCCATCACCAGACCTGCTGTTTAAAGCCCCAGAGGTGTGACTGGGGATTCTGCAGTGTGTGTCAGTGCACAGGACTATTAAACAAGTCCCAGTTTCAAGGGGGGACATTTTATTCAGTTTTTTCCGAGGACATTTTGCACCGAGGGGACTCCTGAAGCTCGTCCATGAGTCACACTGTTTCAACAGTATGAACGGAATGTGATTCCACACCAATCTCACCTGAAAGGGTGCAGCAGTTCTACAGGTTATGTAATGGTTATGAGTAGTTTTGTAACCTTTATGCAGGAGACTGTATTGATTTTAAAGGTCCAGTGGATTCCCTGCATACTTCACTTACAGGTTTCTCTCTCATCACACGCAAAAGTTGCCCAGAGACAAAGCATATGCATGTAGTGTGGCTCCAGACGGAATCTGTGAAGGATTTTCCCCAGAGAAGATTTTCTGCTCCCTGCAGCCCTCTGATGGACAAACCTGTTCCGTCTCTACACAATCACCGCAGTGACCACGCATCTGTCTGTCTGTCTGTCTGTCTGTCTGTCTCTCTCTCTCTCTCTCTCTGTCTGTCTTTCTGTCTGTCTCTCTCTCTCTCTCTCTCTCTCTCTCTCTCTCTCTCTGTCTGTCTGTCTGTCTGTCTGTCTCTCTCTCTCTCTCTCTCTCTCTCTCTCTCTCTCTCTCTGTCTGTCTGTCTGTCTGTCTCTGTCTGTCTGTCTGTCTCTCTCTCTCTCTCTCTCTCTCTCTCTCTCTCTCTCTCTCTCTCTGTCTGTCTGTCTGTCTCTCTCTCTCTCTCTCTCTCTCTCTCTCTCTCTCTCTCTATCTGTCTGTCTGTCTGTCTGTCTGTCTGTCTCTCTCTCTCTCTCTCTCTCTGTCTATCTGTCTGTCTGTCTGTCTGTCTCTCTCTCAATTCAATTTCAATTCAATTCAATTCAAATGAGCTTTATTGGCATGACTGTGTAACATATCACAATGTTGCCAAAGCATTAATATATATACAGTATATACAACAACAACATAGGTAAATAAATAACAACATAAATAATAAATACAATCAGAATCATTCTAAATAAATGAAAAGATCAAGTTGGTCAGTATCAAGTGAATCATGTTGAACATCTAACATTATGAATGGTTAACACATATTTAGCAGCGAGTGCAGCTGTGTTCTCTTCTTCTCCGAGTAAGAAGGGCATTATATCAGAATCACTGAGCTCTGTAAATGAAGGAATCAGGGCTTTAAATCTGGGGAGAAATGTTTCCCTCACATGGAGATATTTGGGACACATCATCAGAAAGTGTTTCTCATCCTCTATTTGCTGTAGATCACAGTGTCTACAGATCCTCTGTTCTCGCTCGGTCCATGTTTGTCTATGTCTTCCTCTCTCTATCTCTAGATCATGGTCACTTAATCTGTATTTGGAGAGGATTTGTCTTTCTTTAAATGGTTTAATCAATAAATAATTGGCAAATGTAGTGGTTCTGTTTAGGATTGAGTAGCATTGGAGCTTATGTTGAAGGTCAAATTGTATTTGTAGAGATTCATCATGAGTGTCTTTTAGATTGGTGTCAATTTCTTTGATTATGGTTCTGGGGGTGAAGCTGTAGTCGGTGAGGAGCTGGGTTTTATGGACGAGCTGATGAGCGAGTGTGTTTAGAGGATGAGATTCTGCTGAGGTTTCATTGGCGAGGAGGGCTTTATATTGGATTGAATCAGGATCAGATTGATGGAGGTGATGCCAGAACTGAACACATCTCTTCTGGATCTCAATCTTCAGTGGGTATAAGCCTAATTCAGCTCTGCAGGCATCATTGGATGTAGATCTATGGACCCCTAAAATGTTTTTGATAATTTCTAGTTGTAGTTTTTCTATTGAAGTTTTATCCCAATTTTTAAAATTGATTACTGGTCCCCAAATTTCACTCCCGTACAGTAGAATTTGTTTAATGATTGCGTGGTATAATTTAACCCATGTTTTAATTGGTAGTTTTAATTGGCCAAACCGTGATTTGATGGCATAAAATGCCCTCCGGGCCTTCTCATACAAGGCCTTCACAGCCAGACTGAAGCCCCCCGATGCAGAGATCTGGATGCCCAGGTAAGAGTAGCTGGTGCTGTGCTCCAGAACTTCTCCTCCATAACTGAACTGGTATCTGCTTCCCTGAGACCTGGCCTTCTTCTGGAACACCATGACTCTGGTTTTGTCCAGGTTGACCGTCAGAGCCCATTCCTCACAGTACTGTTCCAGCAGGGCCAGGCTGTGCTGGAGACCCTCGGCTGTGGGGGACATCAGAACCAGGTCGTCCGCATACAGCAGGCATTTGACTTCGGAGTCGTGTGAGCGATGCCGGGATGTTGCCGGAGCGGTCCAGAGCTTCTGCCAGCTCGTTGATGTAGATGTTGAACAGGGTTGGGCTCAGACTGCATCCCTGCCTCACTCCACGACCCTGCTGGAAGAACGCAGTCCTGCAATTACCAATTTTGACTGCACATCGACTGTTTCTATACATGGACTGTATAACATCAAATGTTTTTCCACCAATGCCAATTTGTAATAATTTGTATAGTAACCCATCATGCCAAACAGAGTCGAAAGCTTTTTTTAAATCAACAAAACATGTAAATATTTTTCTTTGTTTGCCCTTTAGATTTTTGTTAATTAGAGTGTGAGAGAATAGATGTGGTCGGATGTGCGTTGTTTCGGTAAAGCCAATTTGTGATTTATGTAGGATGCTGCGTCTTGTAAGGAATGTCACTATGCGGTTGTTCATTATAGTGCAGAACAGCTTTGCTAGGTTACTGCCCACACAGATACCACGGTAATTATTGGGATCGAATTTATCTCCTTTTTTATATATTGGAGTGATGAGTCCTTCAGCCCAGGTCTCAGGGAAGTCCCCCGAGGATAAGATCAGGTTGAATAAGTTTGCCAGAGCTTGAATTATGTAAGGACTGCTGAGTTTGAGCATTTCATTACTGATGTTGTCTTGTCCACATGCCTTCTTTAATTTGAGTTTTTTAATGTGCTCTGTTATTTCTGATGTTGTTATAATCATGTCCAGTGGGTTTTGGTAATTTTGATCGTTTTCTGTAACTCTTCTAGTTTTCTCTTTGTGTTAGTTTGGGGCTGGTTGAGGTCTGGTTCAAGTTGTTGGTAAAGGGTTTTAAAGTAAGACCTCCAGATTGTGCCGCACTGGAGAAATGGCCTTGATTTGGGGCTTTCAGATTTTTTAAAGAGATTCCAGAAATTGTTTTGGTCTATTGATTCATCTATTTCATCAATTTTAGCTTCATAATATTGATCTCTTTTGTTGCAGATGATGAGCTTTTATAATTTTTCAGACAGTCGGAGTAGGCGAGCCGTAGCGTCTGATTGGCGGTTCTTTATGCTTTTTGTTAGAAAGTTGTCAAGGTCTTTTCTGAGACAAGTGCATTCATTATCAAACCACATATTCTTTTTGATTTTTGTTTGTTTGTTCTATGTTTGTTTGGATGTTTAGTGTTAGATATAGTGGCTAAAGTTTGAAATATATGATTAAGATTGGATGTAGCTGCGTTTATTCCATTAGTATCTGGAGTGAAATCTGTGGACATAAAGTGGTCCAGCATGTTTAGTATAACAGAGCTGCTCATGTTCTCTTTGAATTGCTCGGCATTAGACTGGTTCCATCGGAGTTTGGGTTTTAAAGGGAACAGTTTTTCATGTTTGAGGGGAGCGGTACTGACCCGGTCAATTGACTGATTCAGGTAAAGGACTGTTTGGCAGTGGTCAGAAATCGGGAGTTGAGGTCTAACTATAAAGGCATTAATAAAGTTTGGGTCTATGTCTGTAATTGAGTAATCGACTACACTGGCTCCTAATCTGGAGCAATAGGTGAATCTACCTAAACTATCTCCTCTGGTTCTGCCATTAATGATGTACAGCCCTAAACCTTTACACAGTTTTAACACTTGTTTTCCATTGGTGTTGACTAAACTATCATAGCTGTTTCTTGGTGTGATAACTAATGAAGAATGAAACGTGGTGTCATTGGATATGTGATTATTATCTACAATATTTACATAATCAATTTCTCTTCCGGTCCTGGCATTTAAGTCTCCACATATGAGAACCTGTCCTCTTGACTGAAAGTGCAAGATGTCAGTCTGTAGCTGTAGAAAGCTTTGCTCGTTGTAATAGGGAGAGTCGTGAGGTGGAATATAGAGTGCACAGAGGTAAAGATTATGCTGTGATATGACTGATTTCACTTCAAGCCAAATAGATGCATTTTCAATTTTAACAATTTTTATCAAGTGCTTCAAATTGTCTTTGTGCCAAATAAGTATTCCACCTGAGTCACGGCCATATTTAATTTGAGATTTTTCAATGAAGGAACAATAACTTCTTTGTATCCTATTGGACAATGTAAAGCCTCGTTACTGCGACACCATGTTTCATGAAAGATACAAATGTCCATATCTGTTACACTGCTGAGTAAGTCTTGGTCTGCAGACTTGTTACCAAAGTAGAAGAGTGCAGACCCTGTATATTCCAACAACTGATTTTAAAAGACTTCATGAATAGGTTTGTGTGTAAAGTGTGTGCATGTATATGTACATGTATGTAAAGTGTGTGACTTATATCATGAGTCTGGAGCAGACGGTGTTCAGCAGACGTCTTATGTGGTTGAGTTCTGCAGCTGCAGGGTTTTGTGGTCGTTGAACTGCCGCCGTAG